>JAJKFI010000028.1:1304703-1319363 GCA_029204185.1 Lerista edwardsae | reverse complement strand
CCCCCCCCTTAAGTTTTCACTTAGGCATTTTCCACATGCTCGTATCAGTCTTGTTTTCCTTCCCTTCAAGTGCACTTTCCACTGCATCTTTCTATATAATGGTGTTTTGCAAGTTGACTGGAACTTGCCTACAGTGAATTGCCCTTGGAGTAGGATCACTGAAAAATCAAGGCTTAATGTGGAGTTAAAGGTGGTCTTCCAGAGATCTCTGTACTATTTGATTTGTGCTTCAAGTGCTTTATTGCACAGAAAAGGTCTGAAAGCTTGAGTTTGTTTTTTAAAGGGTCAAGCCCTGGGATTCCATCTGATGCAGTACTTTAGCTTCTAACATTTTTCTATTACCTTTTTTTTTCTCAGTGGCAGGTCCACACAATGGCTTAGGATTTTCATTTAGTAACTCTTTAATATAGGGTGTGGGCAGATGCTTCTGGCTTCACTGGAAATTATTTCAGTGGTGGTATTTTCCTTAGGGATTGATTGGATGAACAACTGTTTCTTTCATTGTAGCCCCAATAGTCTTCTTTTGAAATTAATTCATATTCTGTGTCCCTTATGTTCTAATGCCAGCTGTTCATTGTGATGTATACTGTAATTTCAGTGTGCAAAGTACTTGTATGACATGTATGATATTCATAGGGAGCCGCAAAAAACCTGCCTCCCTATACAACGTATAAGATTGTAGCCCAAATGGGAAGATGTGGCCAATGGCCCAGTAAATTAAGGGAGCCACCAGTCAAAAACATTTGGGAGCCACTGCCCTACACTTACACACCCACACCCACGCACACACACATATCCTGCCTCCATATTCATGGACTTGGGACCCGCGGTTTTAACTACCTGCGGCTTCCATACCTGTACTGTAGGCCAGACATGTACCCTCCAGACAGAACTGGAACTGTGCTGGAGTCTGGAGGGTGTTCTTCTGCTATGTGTTTTGGTGCACATGCATGCATACACACACACCCCTGTATGTGGGTCTTCAACATTAAAAGCTGTGTTAAGTAAAAGCAGTTAAAACAAAACACAAGTCTGTCCGTCTGTCAATTAGAACTGCTGTTTTGCAGCTCACTCTGAGAAAAGCGACCCCACTCCTAGCTCTTGCTCGCTGAACAATGGAATGTGAAAGCATTTACTCACTTCTGCATTCCATTGTTCAGCGAACCAGGGTGAAGATCACAGGGGGTCACTTTTCTCAGAACAAGCTGCAAAATAACAGTTCTAATAATCTAACTCCCTAGAAAAGCAGTTTTTAGAATGGTGATTATATAACCTATATTAACTATAGTAGGTACAGCTCTCTTTTAGTATGATCCAAATACTTCTCAGTAGAAATAAAGCTGAGACATGATTGACTGATGTGATTCCGGATCTTTGTGGCTTGTCCAGACCTTAAAAAACAAAACAAAGGAACAACCGGGATATTCAATAAATTACCTGCACTGGGATTGGATAGAAGGAGAGGGAGGCAGGGGATAATCCCTTCCTTTTGCCGTATGGTGTATTGTTCCACTAGAAGATGAATGACCCTTAGAAACACAAATGAACTATGAAAGTGGTCTTCGACCTTTATCATATCATGACCCCAATGAATGAATGAATGAGACTGGGAACTCACTCCTGGCACCCTAGCCACACACTACCTGCTCCATTACACCCTCCCAGCACTGTAACTAAATATTCTTATTAGAGAGAGTAGAAAAGGTTACCCTGAAGCCTGGCACCAGTAAAAGCTATTTTAGCACAATTGCTAAGAACCTGAGCAAGACTGGGACACAATCTTCTGGTGCCTGAAGGGGCATATCAGGTGCCTTCCCCTTTACCTGGTGGTGCTCTAGTCCAGTGGCCTTCAACTTTTTCCTGTAAGTTGCCGCAACCCAGTAACTGAGGCTTTGTGACCCCATTGGGGTCCCACCTCCAAGGTTGAAGAACACTGCTATAGACTATGGGTGTCCTTCTATCCAGGCTCAACTTTTGAAAGAGAACTCGTGTGACTTCAATGTTCAGCATCTCTCTCAACCAGAATTCTATTCCATCTGAGTCCTTGGCAAAACCCTACGCACTCACACCACACGTGCCAGTGTGGTTCTGAAAACAGTGCAGGCTGAATGTCCCTGTATTTTGCCAGCTTCTCTTGTTCCAGTGTGGTCCTAAGTTTTAAACCAACAGTGTGAGATGCACTGGTATGTGCCCTGTCAAGTGACATATTCCCTAGTTCTTCAGGTTAGGTGGTGGTAACGTGTATTCAGACAAGCAGAATAAAAATGCCTTCTTGAAAATATCTCATTTTCCATCCGTACTCTTGAGTCAGAAAAAACGATAATGGGAACAAACTATTTCTGCAGCTCCACATTCTTGTTCCTGACATGAAAATGCATTTCCTGGTTATGCCACATTCAGAAAGAACTTCTCCCTCCCTATCCCTCTTTATCTTCTACAGCCATTGCAACACTTCTCCTGCTGAGATCCTAGCCAAGTCCTATTCTGTCATCCGCTTTGTAAAAATAAAAATGCATTGCTTTTGCATTTGTCAACATTAAGGCTCATTTGCTGTCCATCAGCCAAACAATACAGCTGGGCGAATGAGGCTTGAACATTTCTTTGCTGGCTTTTCTTCCCTCTTTGTTTTTCCTTCCCCCTTCACCCACTCTGATGCCCAATTCCATGTTGTCAGCAGACTTAACTAGTTTGCAGTCAGGTTCTCAGAGCCATTTATATAAATTAGGCCTAGCAGGGGCTCCCAGGATCGCACAGCAATGAACATTACTTTGCATTTGTTGACTTTAATTTTCACATTGCCGTGTGTTGACCCAATTCTGGAGTCACTGTAAACTGTTGGTTGCTTTTTGGCGGTGTTTTCTCAGCCCTGCCGGCACATTTGAGAAGCCTAAAAATTCTGTCTCCTCGAGTCATTTGCATAACCTAAAACGGCAGCAGGAAAGTCATATTCACTGACCTAATTTAGCAGCTTCGATCATTTCATCTGCTTTCTGTTCCTTAGCCTGGGCTGTAGCTGTTCTTATTTGCTGCCCTGACTCATTGCTGCTGTCTACTAAATTTATCACTTTCTCTGGGGAATTCAATTAAGCTGCCTACGAAACCTGGCTGAGTTTGTGTGAAAAGGAAATAGTACTGCCTTGAATGGAATGTAGATTGTGGCATGGTAGAATCATATTGTTGTTGGAAGAAATAACAATAGAAACTAGGGGGGCTGCACAGGTGGGGTCTTCTGGGTAGTATGTTTGAATGCCCATAACTGTGCCCAGCTGACTTCTGAGGCTGTGAGCCTAGGTAAGCCAGAGTCATGTTATAATTTGCAGATGCCCCGTCCCCTGAACCTTCCTCAAGGTATGGGGCATCCCAGAATAGTATAAGAAGGATAGTACCAGAAGGAGGACAGATGCCACCCTCCTCCCACTGCTTGCTAGTAAGCCTCAGCAATGTAATCTGGTGTAATATAATGTTACATTACAGTAGTGTAAGCTAGTAAGCCTCAGGCCAGCTGGGAAAAGCTCACCAGAAACAGGGCAGTAGATGGGCAAGTGCAGCTACTGGGAGTGGTGGCCTGGAGGACTTGCACTTTGCTGCCCAGTTCCTGCTATCTAAAGTAGGTAGCTGGCATATGCACATGCTTTGCAAAGCACTGGGTAGCACTCACAGGCCCTGTCCAAAGTCGGAGCTGCTATGGAACACAACCATCTGTTTGTGGAACCACAACCACCTCTTAGCTGCACCAGAAAAAAAAAGTACAGGGGGCAAACAGAAGGGGCCAAGTACATTTCCGTGGGGAAATTTTTTATCCAATTATATAATTTATATTTATGGACCAGGTGAACTGCATCCTAGAATCCTAAAGGAACTTGTGGATGTACTTGCAGAGCCTCTGTCGGTTATCTTTGAGAAAGTCTGTTAGACAGCCGCTAGACTGGAAGCAATCTGAAGTAATCTTTAAAAGTGCAGGGGGTGGGGGTGGGGGTGGGAGAAGACCCAGGAAATTACAGACCTGTCAGTAAAACTTCAATATTGGGGAAGATATTTGAACAAATTATAAAATAGTCCTCACACATCTAGAGAACAACTTCTTGATTAATAGAAGCCAGGATGGATTTGTCAAAAATAAGATCTTGCCAGACAAACCTCATCTCCCTTTTTGATCGGGTTACTAGGTTACCCGACGGTGAGGATGCTGTGGATCTAATTCATCTGGACTTCAGTAAGGCATTTAATTGTATACTCATGGTCCATGATGTATTGATAGCCGGAAACGTGGGGATATGTTTGCACCTAAGAAATAGAGCGTGACGGTTTTCTCATCACAAAGGCCAGCAGCATTTCAAGCACACAGCCAGCCGCAGTTGCACAGCTCAGTGTGAATCTGGGCTGTGAGAGTTCCTTTGCCTCTTCAGGCTCTGGATTTGGGAGAGTGGACACTTCTGGTAGCAGTCAGAGGCATACTTTTGTTTCTTGAATACAAACTTCACTGATTAGTGTTTGACCGTCTCTGAGAGAGTGTGCATGCATGCATATGAACAAAAGTCACAGGCATTTTGGGCTCTGAGAGGCCTCTCACCCCGAGTTCTCATTGGAATGAGTTCTGTGCTTTGGAGCTTGGTTCCACTAATTCAGCCAAACTAGTGCATTTCTCCTGGGAGAGGCAGACTTGGTTGCCTTTCAAGGCACAAGAAAAGGTGAGGCCCTTTCTGTTACCACGAATCGGAAAGAAAAGCCTAAAGAGAAGAAATGCCCATTCCAGGGGCAGAAAGTCATTGCATTTCTGCTGCTACTTTCTGAGAACAAAAATAGCATGAACAGGGCCCAGCTGCTAGCCACTGTGGGTTTGAAAAGGTTATCGAGACATTATAGCGTATAAACAGCAGAGCTATTAACTCTGAGCTGTGAAAAGTTTCTAACCTTCACAGCGAAAACCTTAAATTATTTTTGAAGTGTTAATGAAAGTCAGCTCTCCAAAGATGGATGTGGAGCAAGGAATTGCATCAGACAAATGGCAGTAGCATATTAATAGTTATTGCTTCAGAAGCCCCCAGGGGGGTCTGAGGTGGCTGGCTTTCAGCCACCTTCCTATGAATTTCTCCACTGAAAAAGAAAATCCAGTGTGCCTTGGTCATACTCAGCCCACAAGGAAGATTTTCTTTCTGCAATGCTTCTACGGCAGGTCTGGCACTTCCTTTCAAGCAATTGTATGTTGTCACCTGGCCTCTAGTCTCGTCTTGGCATGAGGCAGAGCTTGAATCCTGCAAGCTGCAGGGAGGAGGACAATGCAGCACAGGCATGGAAGAAAACTGAGCCTTCAAACTGAGCAATTGTGCTGTAAAATCACACATTCAGACCCTGTTGCCGCCTCAGAATCCTCTCCAGGTAGATTTTGAGAGTAGGCCTCAAGAAAGTGATTTTCAACCACTGTGCTGTGGCACACTGTAAATGATCCGCAGGTGTGCTGTGGGAGTTTGGGGGTGGGTCATTTATTAGTAGAGCTATTGGGGGATGATCCAGCAGTGCGGTGTGTCTTGTTAATTGTGTAAAAAAAACAGTGGTGTGCCTTCACAACTTTAATGCCTTATCAGTGTGCCATGAGATGAAAAAGGTTGAAAATCACTGCCTCAAGGCCTAGCGCTCTCAAGACTAAGGGATATTTTTTGCAAATAATCTTACATTATCCACGCTTGGCCTCATGTTAATTTGGACAAAGGATCCTGCAAGTGGCTTCACAGTCTATCTAGAATCTTCTTGGTATTATTCTTAATAATAATTCTTGCCCTAGAATTATTTCCAGATCAGACTGTCTGCAAATACAGCATGCTGAATTGCTATCAGGTTCCTTCTAGTGAGTTCGCTCCGAGTCTGAATCTGCCAAAGTTACAGTGAAGACATCTTCCTCTTCTGTCATCTCCAGATCCCTCATTACTGCATGAATTGTTGGTTTATTTTTTATTATTTGGACAACTGGCACAGTAATTCCCAAAATAGCTCTGCTTCCTGCACTCCTTCTCACAGGCTGGGGAACTGTTGTTTCGCCTTTCATGCAGCCCCTTTCATGAATAGCATGAAAAGTTTTAAACATTGTATTGCCATTGAAGCAGAGATAGTTCTGATAAACCTCAAGCCTCTGCAAAGTTTTCTGGGTGGGCCAGTGTCTATTTAAAAAGAAGAGATGCTATCCCCATACAGTACTTTTGTGAGGATTAGAATTTCTGTTTGTTATGCCAGAGTCAAAGCTCTGTCCAGCTTTCCTATCAAGAAAGATGAAGCAAAATTGCCTTTTCCTGATTAATCAGGTGTCACAATCGTGCGCATCAGCTCTTTCCCTGACTGCTTTGATCTTCAGTTCCTGTACCACCATGTGGGTAACTAAGTCATCAAATTAGTCTTTGGGCATCCTGATCCAATGCTGCCCAACTGCTGGAACAGTGACTGCAGAACAATAGTAGGACATTAGTAATTGTGGGGCATCTACGTATATGGTGCAAATGCTTGCGGATTTGTTGGTTTTTGACGTCCAAATTATGAACAGCAGAAAATAGTGTCAGAATTGGCAGGTTCTTGCACAACTTTTGCATAACATTCTTCCAGATGGACTAGAACACCTACGCAGACTATTTTATCCTCCAGGGGCCAATCCTATCCAACTTTCCAGTATCGATGCAGGTGCAATGCAGCCCTGAGGTAAGGCAACAAACATTCCTTTTCCTTGCGGAGGCCTCTAAGACTGCCTTTCCAGCGCAGGGTGCAGTGACATCTCTTGGCATGGCGACATCAGTGCTGGAAAGCTGGATAGGATTGGGCCCTACATGAACTGCTAGATCTGTGGGGATGCAGTTAACAGCTCAAGAGATCTAGGCGCATCAGATCAGTGCATCAGAACCAAAAAGAAAAAAGCCTACCCTATGTAACACATGCCATATCTGGATTGACTGATCATCTGGTCTTATTTTATTTTATTAAGTGGAGCAACTGTGAGCTAATACACGTGATTCAAAGAGAGGGGTGATACCAACTGTGGCAAAATGAGTTTTTCCTTTAATTGACACAGTAGTGTAAAGCTTTACTCTCACCCTGAACTGGTTTCTAGAAACTTTCTGCACAGTTAATGGCCTTTCTTCTGGTGTGCACTGGATGTCTGTCTCTTTTCAAACAGAGTCATTATCTACATACTGTGGCTGGTACCTTATTCTCTTCCAGACTTCCATCTCATCTTTGGAATCGACAAGCAACCTTCTGCCCCTGGATTCCAAGCAGCACTTTTATTTTTAGTGCCTCGTAGGGGGGAAGCTTTGGCCTGCCCAGTTAGTGATGTTCAATTAATATTAGCTCTAAGAAGCAGCTCATTATTTGCATTGTTTATCTGGTTGCACCTATCATTATTGCCATACCTGGTGGGAACCATAAACTGATGTAATTAGGGTTCATTAAAATGCTGATTGATAATGGCCTGCATCTACAAAAGTGCATTATGAGACTTGTAGTCCTGTTCTGTCCCCCGTCCTCCCCCCTGCCGGCTAGATTTATCAATTGTATAGCGCTCTGCATCTCCATTAAGACACAATTAAAATGCATATGAAGAACATTCATGTATTATCTCATCTGCTATAAATTCACAAAACAGATAAAGGACTGGGAGCATAGGATGAGGCCTTACTTGCAGTGTCTGATTATGAAGCTGAAGCATCTTATATTAGTTCTCCTAGAGCCAGGCTCTCCAAACCCCAGTCCATGGGCCGGGTACGGGGTTTGGGAAAAGCCCTCCCCACCCCCCTGAGCAGTGCTTACTCTTGCACCACTCCATTTCCTAGCTCATCTGGTGCCAGGGATGCTCTGGGAAGTCCACATCCTGGGATGCTGGGTAATAGATGCAACTGCTCAGGGTGTCCCCAGTACTAGATGGGCTAGGAAATGGAGTGGCACTGCAGTGGAACAGTAAGTGCT
The DNA here is from genome assembly GCA_029204185.1 of Lerista edwardsae. Lineage (NCBI taxonomy): Eukaryota > Metazoa > Chordata > Lepidosauria > Squamata > Scincidae > Lerista > Lerista edwardsae. The sequence continues at coordinate 1,311,422 of JAJKFI010000028.1, read as the reverse complement.
GCTTGGGACAGGGAGGGAGTTTTGGGGCCTAAAGTCTAAAGCACAGGAAGCAGATGCAATAGTGAAGGCCATTCTTCCTTGCCTGGTCAGCATCGTTTTAAAATTCTGACCAAAATAACACTGACCTCAGAAAAAGAAGATGCTCCTCTGGTAAATATCCGTGTGACTTACTGGATGTTGTTAGGGGGGAGCAGGATCTTTATCCTCAGGGCCAACAAAGGGGGGAGGGAGTGGATACAAATTATCAGGGCTCTGCAGTCTGGAATGGTACCCAGACCCAACTATGCTGCGTATGTTTTTGTCTTTCTCCATGGCAACATCATTTGTCTTATTTTTTACATCTATTGTAAAATTGTTTCCCTCCCCCCTCCCACTGGGGCTCGATCCTACTCTGGCTGTCCTTTTCATCTTTCTTTGGCTGATACTATTTGAAAATTCCAGCATGCTTCCCCCCCCCTTCCCCCATTGAAGCAGTGTTGGCACAAAATAGGACTTCAGTCTCATTCCTGGGAAGGGTGCTAAAGTGCATGCATGTGCTGATCCATGAACATTAAACAGGGTGGGGAGTGCGGAGGCCCCCATGGTTGGCACTGCCACTGGTTCAACTGCAGATACCTCAAACTAAAACCTATCGAATGCTGCTAAATGCTAGGTAGAGCAAATAGAAGGGGAATGTACTTTTTTCTCTCCAGTCCACGGGCCCAAGTGGTGATAAATAATTCCGCAAAGTGATATAAACTGCTTCATGTCAAGTATTGATATTGGGTACCCAAGTAATGGGTAGCTGAGATGGCATTCTATCAACTTTTATGACTGCTAGATTGCCGATACAGTGACTTTATGACTATAGGATAAACAAAGCAAAATGTATCTTTTTCCATACTGTGAAGTTTGGACTTGTACCCATATGTTGTCTTTGCTGAGCATATAATGTGTTGACTGTACTGAAAGGTAAAAGAAGGGTTTGGTTGATAAAGCCCCTGACATACATAATATATAGGATGATTGTTGGGCCTTCAGCTTCATCTTGTTCATTATGTTCTGACCTTTACATCTGCCTCTGTTTTTCCCTACCAGAATTGATAGCACCTCTGTGTTAGGCACACATCTTTTCATAAATACTCATTATTTGAGCATTTTGTCAAAAATCTGCGACATGATCCGGAAATCACTTTATATACAGGATGAAAGAAGTAGCTAATGCACTCCTTTATGCTAAGGATGATTGAGTGGGCAAGAATGGCCAGAGCTTAATAAAAAGGAGGCAAGGATTCAATCCGTGACTTCAGGAGATTAAGTCTATAGATCTTCATTAGCTCTTTTATGCCTTTAAAAAGTGGTAATGGTTCCAAGGATTTAACGAAAACCACCCTGAGTTCTGGGCTAACTTTTTCACTACTAGATCACTGTTAATAGAAAGGTAGGCTGCCCAGCACTATATTTATCCTTGCTGAAATGCCCACAAGAACGCAGGGCCTACACTCTAGCCAGATGTATTCCCAACTGCAGTTTTGTCTGGCAGATATAATAGAGTCCCGTTCAATGACAGATGCTGCTCTTGTGAGATGGGGAGAGTGGAAAACCTCTCGCATATGGTCTTGCACTGCCCACTCCACTCGGCCCCTCGTAAGAAATTCTTAGCACCTCTGCTGAGGAAGTGGAGCAGCTACCCTGACCATGTTGTTCTAAAGAATGCCTTGTCAGTAGATGATCCTGTAGTTGTTGAGAGGACAGCAGTCTTTTTGCACTATCTTGTGAAATATCAGAAGCTACATCCTAGAGACAAGCTATCTTAGTACCCTTGCCTTAGCTTTTTATATCTTATATATTTTATTTTCATTTTCCATTTTAAATTACTTTATTTAAACCCCTTGCATTGTGTATTGTCTATTATGTCTTGGGTAAAGGTAAAGGTTTCCCCATGACCGAATGGTCTAGTCGTGACTGACTGTAGGGGGCGGTGCTCATCTCCGTTTCAAAGCCTGTAGAGCCGGCGTTTTTGTCTGATCATGTGGCCAGCATGACTCTACGCCGTAGCGCACGGAATGCTGTTACCTTCCCACCAAAGTGGTCCCTATTTATCTACTTGCATTTTAGGTGCTTTCCAACTGCTAGGTTGGCAGGAGCTGGGACAAGCAATGGGAGCTCACTCCGTCACGCAGTCTCGAACTCCCAACCTTGCGGTTGAAAGCCCAGCAACAGCGGATTAACTCGCTGAGCCACCACGTCCCTTTTTATGTCTTGTGTATTGTATGCCACTAAAGGTTGATTGATTGATTGATTGATTAGGGCATTGGCATAGCGATGCCATCTGGCACCAAGAGGCATAAAATTTTTATTGCACTTCTGGTTTTAGTGGAAAGGTTTTCAGCAGGCCTCCAAAAGTCATCCCCCCCCCATGGCACCCGGGGCAGTTGATCCCTGAACCCCCCTTAGCTACTGTAAGCCACTGGGCAGTGGTTCTTGCTGTTGATGCTGCATCATCAGCGAGCTTGACATTTTCTAGAGCAGAACACTGATCCCTGCCTGAGGAATTTACAATCTAAAATGTCAAGGAAAGGAAGATGAGGGCAGGGGTAATATTATAAAAAGATATGCATTTATTCAGCTACACACATTTAGGTTGAAATCCTAAACATACTTCCCAGGGATCAAATACAATGGAACTGACTTTTGCATGGGCATGTCGAAGTTGGGAAGGGAAAAGATCGCTACACAGAGGCCCTCACCAGCCAGTGCCCTTCCAAACGTCCCTTTCTGTGGAACCTCCCACAGCTTTTGTTCCCACGGCTGCCTGACTGCTCCGGAATGCAGCAGTAGCTGCCTGGCTACCGTTGCTCACTTGGGCAGCTGGGCAACTCAGGACTGGGTTGCCTGCCTGTTCAAAATGGCAGCGCTACAATCAGTATTCCTAGCCTCTTTGGGATTGGGAGAATAGAAAAGATGATGGCTTCATCGGATGTGCATTCCTCCATTGTGGATAGTTATACTGTCAGCATCATGTTTGCCAAGTATCAAAACATGAGTGGCCAAGTGAATCCTGTTGTCCTGTAACATGGACAATTTTGCTGGCGAATTGGATAAAAAAAAAATGTGATTTAAATCCTCAAGGAAGGATTTCAAGCTTGTCTTCTGATTTTATGATCCTATTGTGCTCATATACCACCACCACTCTCCTGCTTTGGCTTTCTGCATAACCTGGAAGGAGAAAACAAAGAAACTCTGTATCAGTGCACCTTAAAGAAGGGCAATTTGTTTTTTTCAGAATCATTTTCCGCCATGGTATAAATTATTTGGAAAAATTTATACTGCATACATTAAGGAGTGTGATTTCTCCCCCTCGCTCTTTTTTGTTCTGATTAGACAAATGAATCATGCGAGTGAGCGTTCCCTGTGATGCTGCTAATTGATGGTATGCTATAAAATTGTATTGCAATAAGCAAACACTTTCAGGCTCCCTGTGCTTAGCTGCACTGGCCCGCGATTAGCAAAGCTTTGAAATCCTGAATTTAAATTACCATTCTTTTGACTGCTGTTCATGACGTTAATTAGCTGTGTTAATTGGTTGTTTTGATACTGGAAGAGCAGCAGAATCCAACTTTTTTTTTTTTTGGAAAGCCAAAATTATTAAGCGTTTGGCCAAAGGATTGGGAGGGTTCTCTTTAGTCTTTTCAGATGCTTCCATCTTCCTGTTTTCTGTGTACTCTGTTGTGGTTGTTGATGACGGTATTATTTTTAAAGCCCCCTGCGTGAGTAATCAGGAGAGGAGTCAGTGGTAAATGTTTGAATGTGCTTTCCGACAGAGATCTGTGCAACATTGTTCTCTCCAAATTATTGAATAGCTGTAGACAACATGCAGTCCTGCCGACATCATTGTACGGGGAGGGGGGAGCTAGCAGATGAAAAGGATACGTTCTTGAAAGCATTTAGCTGGCAAAGTTCCTGTTATAGCCACACAGCAGGTGATTCAAAATTAAGATAATAGTGCTAAATAATGATGTACCAACATGGAAAGCATCACCCAGTCTTGTCACAACAAAGCAAGCAGGAGGAATAGGCACTCAACAGGCATGTGGCCTATAGATTTCCTATATGTGGGAACTGATCGGATAAGGAGACACTTGCTACTGCAAACAATTATAGTATTTTTTTTCTCTTTCCTATGCAGTGTAGTACTTCCTACTACTCTCAGGTAATAGGGACATTCTCATAGCAGTGATAGGTTTCATATCTTAGGTACCACTATCACAATCCCCCAAATCCTAGCAACACCATTTATGTTTCCTTTGCCTTTCTCTTTGAATTTATTTACAGAGCACATTTATCCAGCCAGGCACTAAGGGCCCAGTCCTATTCAACCTGCTAGTGCCAATGCCACTGCAATGAAGCCCTGGGCTAAGGGCTTATGTTGTGGCAGTCCAAAACATTTCGGTTTTGGATTATGCACATTCCTGTTTTGTTTCTCTGCATATATAGAAAGGTAAAACTTATACAAATGTATTTATTTACTTCTCTATGATATATGTTAATTGTCTGTCTTGTGTAATGCCAATAAAGGTGATGATGATGATGATGATGATGATGATGATGATGATGATGATGACTTCTCTATGACAAACATTCCCTTACTTTAAGGAAGCCTCCATGACTGCCCCTCCACTGCAAGATGTAGCACACACCCCTGTTGACACAATTGCATCAGTGCTGGAAAGCTGAATAGGATTGGGCCCTAATTCCCATTGTTGTTGAATAGCTGTAGTTGTTGGAAATGGTGGATTCTAATGGGCAGCAATCAGCAGAACGCTTTTCCTACAATAAATTCCACCAACCAGTTGCTCCGCTGCTATCAACAAATACAAAGGAGCAGAGGCAACTTCAGGGGAAGCGAACCTACTCACAGCTTACAAGCACTCTTGCATATTCTGAAGTGTTAGAGGTTTCTGCAACGTAGGGAACAGATAACCCTGAACACCCTTTGTTTGGAAGTCAGGGGATTTTCTTCAGCTGTAGCTGCCCACCATGCAGGGACATAGCTCAAGAGCTGCTCCTTCGATGACCAGGAAATGAAAGATGTGAGAGAAAGGAGGAAGAGGGTTACATAAAGGATGCACCTCTTACAGGTACCACAGAGGACGAGGTAAAGGGTCTCAGGCATTTAGACAATACATAGCCCTCCAGTGTCCTGCAGGCATGTAGCACCTATATTCCAGCATTGCTAACATTTCTAGAAATGAGGTCCTGGTTACTCTGTCGGTTATCCATCAATGATCTCTATATTTGTCTTGGTTTTAATTGCTTGCTATCACTGTGGGTCCCTCCAGGGCCCCTTCAAAAGCTGGAGCCATCACTGCTTGAGATAAATGTAATCATTAACAAGAGGAAAGTGTAACAGCTTCCTGAAAGGTGGGTCTGGATCTTGGGTCTTATTGCAAATAACAAAGTCTAGACCCTCAGTTCTCAAATTGTGTGGTCTGGGACCCACCAGTGGGTCATGACCCAGTTTTTGGTGGTTTGCGAAACTAACAAGGCAGATTAGGTTATGTGCATCAAGGGTTAAACAAGCTGCTACTTGGGGGAGGGGTAGCACTGATGCCCAGTTGTCATTATATTATAGCTACACTCCTTGGCATTTATAAATCAGGCAGCAGCCTCGAAAGAGGTGAAGAACCAGAGGCTGAGAATCAGAGTAATGAACAAGTTCACACAAAATGATCCCATGAACACAGAACACAGGTGAAAAAAGACATAGATAAATCCAGACTACTTATATACTCATGTATAAGTCAATCTTATGGATAAGTCAAAGGTACAGTTCTGGTCGCCGCACCTCAAAAAGGACATAGTGGAACTGGAAAAGGTGCAGAAGAGAGTGACAAAAATGATTACGGGGCTGGGGCACCTCCCTTATGAAGAAAGACTGCAGCGTTTGGGGCTCTTCAGTCTAGAAAAAAGGTGCCTGAGGGGGGACATGATTGAGACATACAAAATTATGCATGGAAGAGATAGAGTCGATAGAGGGATGTTCTTTTCCCTCTCTCAAAACACCAGAACCAGGGGTCATCCGCTAAAACTGAGGGTTGGGAGAGTTAAAACAGATAAAAGGAAGTACTTTTTTACCCAGCGGGTAGTTAATCTGTGGAACGCTTCGCCACAGGAGGTAGTGATGGCATCTGGTCTGGATGCCTTTAAGAGGGGATTGGACGGATTTCTGGAGGAAAGGTCCATCGTGGGCTATAGGCAATGATGGATTGTGCAACCTCCTTACAAACATTGTGGGCTACTTCAGAGTACCGGGTGCAAGGGAGTGGCAACAGGATGCAAGCATCTTGTTGTCTCATGCCTCCCTGGGGCACCTGGTGGGCCGCTGTGAGATACAGGAAGCTGGACTAGATGGGACTTTGGCCTGATCCAGCAGGGCTCTTCTTATGTTCTTATGGACATTTTAAGCCCAAAATAATAGAATTTGGTATGATCCATGGATAAACTGAGGGTAAAACTTTCGTGGGAATGAAATTCTTTGAAAATGACTTATCAGTAATGGTTCTAAGGCAGCAACAGAAAGCCAACAAAAATACCGGAGCCATTTTTTTTTTATTTGCATGTCAAGTATTTCATATACATATATTTTCCCCTTTACACATATTTACCTATTTACATGTATTTTCTCTTATTCAACATTTTCCTTCTCTTTATTTACTATTGTTCATATAATGCTTTAA
>JAJKFI010000028.1:1244820-1263850 GCA_029204185.1 Lerista edwardsae | reverse complement strand
CTTCCTTCCTTCCTTCCTTCCTTCCTTCCTTCCTTCCTTCCTTCCTTAGTTCCTAGTGGGACAGGACAGCAGAGTTGATAGGTTGTGTGGTTTTCTATATCTGCCAGCCACAATCAATTATGTGAAATGGTCACAAGGAGAACTCAGCAGAGGGATGCTGTTTTCAGCAGCAGTCGAATGCAATGTGTGGTTCCACTCACAATGCAATCCCACATTGTGCTTGAGTCAGCACAAGTCTCCTGTACCAGCCCAGGAGGATCAGAAATGCTCTGTAAAACTTATTTGCAATGATTCGGCTGAGCCAGTGCACATCTGTGTGCTGTCTCAGCAGGGCTGTTTCCAGACTGTGTGCCAGTAAGTAAGGGCACAATCCTAGCCAACATTCCAGCTCTATAGTAAGGGCAAGCAAACTTTCCCTTACTTTGAAGATGCCTCCATGACTGCCCCGCTCCCCTGCAGGATGCCCCACATCCCCCACTGGCCGAGCTGTGTCAGTGCTGGAAAGTTGGTTAGCTTTGCGCCTCAAGTAAGTAAATAAGGACACCGGTAAGTAAGTGCCGGCCAAGTTTGGCCAGTGCGGGTGGTTGGGGCGGGTGGGGGGACTCTGAGTTGCACCACGGGTGCCTCCTAATGGGGGCTGGATAAAGGTGCAGGCCAGTTGGCCTGCCTAATTCAGCCCCGTTTAGGATTGTGCCCTCATACAGCTAAGCTCATTTTGAAACATAATTGAACATTGATCTTCCAGGTAACATGCCCAGGAGTTTTCTTGAAGGACAAAGATGATATCTATATCAGTGCCTACATTTTTGGACAGTATAAAAAGACTTCCAGTGTCCGTGCAGTATTTCCCCTCATATTTGATGAGAAACTAATATTTGAAAAGGTAAACTTCCACTGTCGTAGGTAACTTTTTGAAAAGCCCAATGTAATTAATTCACGCTTTACAACACACTTTCAGTTATGTAGTCAAGCATATTTTCAGAATGAACGTATATGGTTATTGGCTGACTTCACTATATAATGATCAGTTGTTTTAAATTGTCAATAATTAACATTTATACAAACATATCAGAATGTTATCCGTATTGATTTTTTGTCCTTTGTTTTGAAGGAAGCTTGTATCTGGAGGGCACTTCAGGACATTGTTTTCTGTATACTGTATTTTTTTTGTCTCTCTGAATTGTTGGAAATTGTAGATACTTGTCATACACTTCACATTTACAGAAATGTCACCCTTATTAATATTCACTTGGACAGATTATAATTGGACAATTTAGTTCATGAGTGGCACAGCTAAAGTGTATGAACCATCAGAAAAAATGCTTCAGCATTTTCCTATGACCCCAATAGAGGCACAGGGCAGTCCTTTTTTTGTGGGGACGGGGGACGGGGACGGATGGACACATAGCTAGTGGCATCCTGTGTGCCTCCCAGCTGCATTTCATTCTAACACTTCAGTGGAAAAAAAATGATCTCCTTCTTACCTGGATGGGCTTCTGAATGGGCTTCCTCACTTACTTAGATGCGTCAGCTCTGTATGCGTATCCCCATTATTACTTACGCATGGAAAATTCACCCATCTGAGATCTCAGTGCCTGCATCTGTGTGCCCGGAGATCTCTAGATACTTTACAGAGGAACTGTAGGGTCAGGGTTGGGTCAAGAATATCAATACAAGTCCTCTTCGGTCCTGCACTGTTTATGCCATCCCAACATACTTTTTGTTTCATTGCAAGGCTTCATCTGGTAATGGTCGTAGTTGTTCTCAGTGAAGTTGCACTGACTTATTATGTTGCACTGATGTAGGATCTTTTCCCCGCAGCCTAAGCACAGTATCTCAACTTGTGGCATTACACCCATACAGTGGTTCAGCCAGTTATTTGTTCTGATCATTCTGCCTAGGATCAGAATGTTATAATCTATCCTAAAACTGACTGGAACTCTCTCTAAGGTTCATCAGTGAGCAACCATTTCATAACAGGGAAAGAGCTTTTTTAATGCAGTTGAAAATATCATGTTTGTTGTTTCTTTGAAAAAAGGATTGTGCCAGTTGGTTCTGATGGGATATATAAATACAATTGAGAATAATTCTTTTTTAATTATTGCAGTGGCCGTATTTTCCTGTGTTCTTGCTATAGTTTCTTGTATTCTTGCCATCTGGGCAAATGGTTTCTTTCATTGTCTTATTTTCATTTTAGGTATATGCTGATGTAATTGATCCTGGAGACCTTGCTGAACTATTTGAATGTAGGTTTTGGGCTGTTCTGTTTAACTTTTTCTATCTGTATTACTGTCTGTATTCTATCTGTGCACCGAATTACTGTAAAATGTGTACTATAAGAAACCAGTGAAAGATTAGAAAAGAACTTAAAAGGTGACAAAAGGACAGTTCTAAAAAAATATGAGTTGAAAATGGTGAGTTATGCTCCGGGCCCCCCCCCCCCGCAAAGTTCTAAGATTGCACAGTCCTATGGACATTTACTGGAAAGTTAATTGCATTGAATTCAAGGGTTCTGATACTCGTGGGATCATCATCCTTCTGATTGGAACAGGCTAAAACACAAGCTTGGAGCATGTCTCCTTTCATTGGAGTATCTCAAGATTTTAGATGAACACATGTAGGATTCGCCTGAATTATGGAGGTATGATTTTTGGCCTAAAGACTTGGAGTGCGGCCCACACATGGCTTTTACCCCTATTCAAATAGAAGCGTGTTATGGACTGGGCCAAAAGCCTCGCAACACTAACAACTGCTTTGTGTTGGGGAGTCCAAGAATGGAAGTTAATTCCCAAATATTTGTACTGCTTAATCTGCTCTAGATCAATTCCTTTAAATGTCCAGTGGAACTTTTTCAAAAACAACCACCTTCAATTTATTATAATTTAGCTGTAACGTGTTGTTGTCTAAGTATTCCGCACAACTATGTATCAAACGTTTCATTCCCGGACGCGTCTGGGAGCGAATTACAGCATCATCTGCGTGGAGCAGTAGGTAGACATGGTGCAATCCGAGTCTTCAGCATCACATTCCTGTTTTCAGGTTCCACTGCCAGGTATAATCCTGCTTGATACCCTGGCATATTTGGAAGTTCCTTGGGACAGTATTGGACAGTGTTGTGTCCAGTGTCTGCTTGGGCTTCACTTAAGAGGAGGAGCAACTGTTAGCTGGCAGCCAGAGAGACCGAGAAAAGGACGTTCTTCCCATCAGGCCTTTGGGGAAAAGCACAGAGATAGTTCTTTAAAGAAGACTGAGGTGCAGTCCATGTCTGGGTTGTTTGTTTTGTTGGACCCTCTAGCAGTCTATGGTCAGAGCAACAGAGCCTTCTGCTGCTAAACCAAAAATAACTAGCAAACGGAAATGGGTAAAGTCCAAATGTTTTCCTTCTGCACATGTGCGCTGTTCGCCTGTGTTGGCTCATCTCAGTAGTGCAAACTGTTCCTGGTTGAGTCAGTGAGGGCACAATCCTTACCTGGAGTGTGGCACATGCAACTTAAAGCATGTTTGTATCCCTCTTGGAGCCAGGGAGGCCGGCGCACCGACATTATGGCGCTTTCGCAACGTTTCTGGGCCTGCACAAGTGACTGTGCCAGCCTAACTCCAGATTAGGATAGTGCTCTGAGAAACTTTGCAGGTTTACAGCCAAATGATTTCTGATTATCGTTTTCTCCCTTTTCTAGTTGACACAGCGGTGCTTGAATTAATACAAACGTCTCCTCCAGGTATGGTATTGATATCTTCATAAATTATGCAGCTCTGTATATAAATTTCCTTCTGCCTTCCAGAGGCATCTTTGTTTTTTTTTATTTCTTTCCCCACATGCAAACAGCTCTTCAATAAATAGTTCTCTATATCAGTATGTAAATAAACCCTTCCCAGTTGTGGTTCTTTACCTTTTGTGTATGATCACAGTACACAGGAGCCCAATGCAGATGACAATTCTGGGTATCGTCAGTGTGAGAAGGGGGAGTTGTGTCTGCTGGTTCTTCTCCCCAAGCTCCATGCGTTGATTGGCTCTTCTGCACAGTGTCTCTGCACACAGATTCTCTTTTCATAATCACTACTCTGCATTTTTGTACCATGCATTCCTAGTCTATGGCTCATATTTCCATAGTCTCTGTGCAGAAGAACCAGTCAACATGTGGATGTTAAAGCAGGTGCAATCCTTTGCTCTCTGACTGTATACTGATTGTTTAAACACAACTGTTTCAGCTTTATTATATAGGAAAACTTGGATCTGGAAAGGAAAGTGAGGCAGAAAACATAATGAAATTCATTATTAACAGCTTTTCTAAGCCCTAGGTATCTCTTACAGCCCAATCCTAACCTGCTCTGGAACAGGCGGGGCAGTTGGCCTGTGCCATATCCAGTGCAGGGTAGGAGGTGGCTGTGGTGCAACTTGGAGTCAGGGGATATTTATCCCCTTACCCCAAGCAATGCCTCAGCAACCCCTATGGGGTATTCAGATCTTGGCTCGTCTGAGCAGCCCGTTGTAATGTTGGGCTGGCCGGACGGGGTGTAGGATATGGCCTAGGCCTCCCAGGCTGTCCCACGCCCTCCAAGGCCCGGTTCACCCATTGGCCCACCCTTCCCATGCCCCCAAACACCCCTGGTCTGCCCTCACCCTGTGCTGGCCTCCCTAGGCCAGTGCTTATGCGCCCAACACAGGTCTGTATCTGGTGTGGGGAGGCCAGCGCATGTCTTTGCTCCAGCTTCTAGACTCTGGAGTAGTCACAAACATGCTTTATGACCCGTACACAGCACTCCCAGGCCGAGTAACTTTAAGATTGCACTCTTAGGGAATATTTTCTTCCTTATGAACCCCCGTACCTATTTCAATTGTTGTGGCCATGTAGACATAGCAACAAGAAGTAGGGGATTGACTGTGTCTCCCTCCTTTGGTACTACCTGAGGCCCATATGGCCATCACTCTGTCTACAAAAGTCTTTCTACTCTGTCTTTATAATGTGTCTTTTAAAAAGACTTTTTGTTAGTTGACTGAGCTTTTTGGGATGGTAACTTGTGCTGCTACAACTGGTTGTTTTTCTTCACTCTGCGAGGTGATTGTTTTCATCTGATGAATATGGAATTTTGGCCTCTTGTAATGAGTCATTGCTGACATGCAAAGCTGCCTTTTGGGGCTGAAAGGTGGGTTGCAAGTATAAAAAGAAATAGATGGCTGAATTGTCATTCTTGCAATTCTTGTTTATCCATATAATTATCCAATCAGGAGTTGGGAATTAATCTTATTACTCGGTACCTCTTTACAAGCAAAACTCCATCTCTGGCACAGACATCGCTAATAGCCAATTATATTCTATTCACAACACAAATTCTTGTTGCTTTACCTTCTCATAGTTTTGATTCTAAAAAAAAAAAGCAAGCTATTTTTGAAGCCTTCAATTGCACCCCACCCCCTTATTTGCTGCTGTTGTGCTGAAATTTTTTTTTCTTAAAGGATAAAAATTGTTCTCTTCTTCCTAGATAGTTTTGCTTATTTAACATCCACAAAATCAGAAAATATATGGACATATGAATATATGTATAATCATTTTGAAGACCCATGTGTATATAAAAGCTAAATAAAATGTATATCCTGTTTTTTGGTTTCACAACCTTAGTTTTGATCTAAAATCTTGAGTTATATAAGCTTAATTTTTTTTAAAAAAAGAATACTGTGAGTAAATCAGTTCCATGTCCCACTCCATCCCCACCCCAAAGCCAAGAGTTCCTATTTTTGTTGTTACTTAGAGCGCAATCCTATACTAAGCCGGCCTAGTAAGGCTGATATAGCAGGGCTGTATCCTAAAGCCCATTCGGATGCAGCAGCAACAATGTGCAGGACAAGGGGAGGTTTTCCCCTTGCAGCCGCGTAAGCCCCAGGCACCCCCGTGGGGCTGCTCTGATCTGCACCTGCCCTTTTACAGGCACAGGGGAACATGAGCGAATCGGGGCCGCCATGGCTGGGGACGGGCTTTAGGATTTGGCACTACGGCTGTCCTGCATCACAACTGCCATCGCCGCCCAGTTACCCCCCCCCGAAATGTCTCTGGAACGCCCTCACAGAGGCCCTGCACCGACCAAGCGACGCCGACGCTGGACTGGCGCATGGCTGGCACTGCCAACGGTTGCGGTGGCGCCAGAGTGCTGCTTGCTTGTCCAGCGCCACAGCGCCGTCGCAGACATGCTTTACGGCATGTTTGCAACAGCGTTTGGCTGGCGCAAGAGCTTACTGCTGGCGCAAAGGAATATTGGATTGCGCTGCCCGTATCCTATTACAAAAGAAAAGCCCTGCTGGATCAGGCCAAAGACTAGTCCAGCTGGGGCCAAACCATCACCATCATTCTGTTTCCCACAGCCAGCCCACCAGCTGCCTCTGGGAAGCCCACAAGCAGGAGAGAAAGGCATACATTGATCCCCTGCAACTGGACTTCAGAGGCGTAGCGCTGCTGATTCTGGAAGTGGAGCATAGAAGAACATAGGATGTTGTGGGCTTGGTAGTTAAGTTCACCACTAGTAGAATTGCTTAACTGTTCCTATTGATCACAGTAGGGAAGATTTATGAATGTGTTTTGCTCTCCTGCTGAAACCAGTGGGACTCAAAAGTGTTTAATTTTGACTGGATTGTGCTTAGTATGCATCATGCTACTTGCCTGTCTGTGGTTAAAAGCAGGTGATTTTTTTTTCCTCATTTAAAATATATGCTATTGTTACTTAGTGGGAGAACGACTAGCTACCTATGAAGAAAAAACGAGAGATTTCCTTTTCCCTGAACCTAAGTTTATCCATAGACAACAAGGGTCAGTCCGCGAAGTTCTAATGAAGAAGGCATATGATTTCACAGTAAGTACAAGATGATGCTTGACACGTTTGTAAAACTGCATCTCCTAAGAACAAGGATACGTTTTGAGCTATCATGCTCACAGCCCAATCCTAACCTGGCTGGTGCAGCAGGCTGCATGCCTGTGCTGTATTCAGTGCAGGTTAGAAGAACGTTGGCGGTCTCCTGGGTAAGGGGATCTTTTCCCCCTTGCACCAGGTAAAGTCCCGCCCTGCCCTCTGGGGCTACTTGGATCTCTGCCAGCTATTTAGCTGTATAAGGCTGCTTGGCCTGGGAAAGGGGTCAGGATATGGCAGAGGAGGCCTCCATCATTCCCACCAGGCCTGTCCCAGCCCCTGTTCTGCCCTCCCCTTATAGGGTTGTTGCATGTATTACATCTATATATGTGAGACACACTTAAAAAAAAGCACACTGAAAACAAAAGCCTATTATTATTTATTTTATTATCATAATAATTCTTTGAAAATGAAGGATACCATATTATCTCCAGTATACAATATCAAGAAATTTAGATGTGATATGAAGGAAGGTGGTTCAGCATGACTTGATTTTTAATTACTGGTATGTAACATGCCACGGAAAATCTTTAAAAATGCTTTTGACAAAACCACGCATTGAAATAAACGCCAGACCTTAATTGTTGTACAAAAGCAATATAATCATCAGTAATTGAATTGTCAGAAATGCAAATGTTATCTTCTTGACATTTACCATTGCTTTTCTGTCTTTTCTAATTATCTTTATTAAAGGCTGAAATTAACAAAGGAAACTGTTAAAATTAGGAATGGTGTGTTGCTGTAGGTGACATTTACTTCTTTGATACCCTTTATCTCTCCAGTTGGGGTGTGATTGTTCAATTATTGTTTCTTTTTCTAGGGAATTGCACCAAAATTGAAGTTTTCTACAAGTTGTCTGATTTCTGAAAGCTTGTTAAGTTCAGAAAAAGCTCCAAAGCAGGTTAGCGTAACTAAATCATTTGCACTCTAATTTTTAGATGAATACTGATAGCTAGATTTGCAGTGCTCTTAAGTAGTTTTTCTTTTGGTGAAATTCCACTTTCAAAAGTTTCTTGAAAACCTGATTTATATTTTTAATTAGATTCAGTGAAGAGGCAGTTTGCCTGTGTGCATCTAAGTGATGTGAATCTAAAACAATCAACTTCTATAAGATCCGGTGATCATCTGAAGATAAAATGTTCAGTAGTGAGAGATTGGCAAGCCATCTTTTATAGGAATAACTGTAATGGTTTGAAATTATTAGAAGACAGTCCACTGGATACATAAATAGTTTTACAAGTGTAGCATGATGCAAACAAGACAAAATACTAAGACCAGCTATTTTCAACCTTTTTTAGGACACAATCCTAGCCTGGAGTTAGGCTGGCACAGTTAGGACAGCAAAGTTTGGCCGTCACAAGGGTCACCATAAAACGTGTTTGGACCACTCTCAGAGTCACAGAAGCCAGCACACATGTGTACCATCCTCCCAGATTCCAAGAGTGGTCCAAACATGCTTAATGGTGACCCTTGTGCCAGCCACACTTTGCTGGCCTAACTGTGCTGTCCTAACTCCAGGTTAGGATTGCACCCTTAATCTCATGGCACACTGGCAAGGCACTAAAATTGCCAAGGCATTCTGTTCTTTGACAATTGACAAGGCACACTATACTGCTGAGTAGGGGGGAGGGTGGAATTCATATCCTCCAATGGCCCTCTTAATAACTGAGTGTTCTGCCAAATTCCCTGCTGGGCCTCCCCAAGGGCCCCAATGCCCACACTAGGCTAATTCGTCTCCCCTCCAGAGCGGCCTCAGAGATAGGCAAGAGGGAGGGGGTTCAATCACCCACTGGGCCTCCTTTCTTCCAGCAACTTTGCTTGGGATCACCGGCTGGCCAGCCTCCTCCAAACTGCCCTCATCACTTGGCTTAGCTCCAAACTGCCCTAAGTCTAGCACCAACGAACCCCACCACCAAACAATAGGCAGTCAGCTTGCCTAAGCCACAACTGCCTTCTCCACTTGGTGGCTCCAGGGGCATGGCAGACATACAACAATTCTCAATGGTTATTCCCCACAATAACCTTACTTTATCTAGTCTTTCAGCCAGTTCATCAGTCCAGCCAGCCCTCCATCAGTCCATCTGTCCAGCACCTACCTGGTGCTCCCATCCAGCACCTACCTGGTGTCCTCTTCCAGCACCTTCTCAGATCCTTTACTCTAGCTCCTGCCTCCAACTTTATACTAAGGCCAGCCAATTGGTGTTGCTAGGCAGGCTCTAGCATCAGCCACGCCCATCTGCACCTATGCTAATGTCCCTTCATTTCCAGGGGCCTCATCAGCCTACAGCTGTGCTCCTGAGGCTTGCAAAGACCTTGGGGGTTAACCCTATAATCCCTGGTTTATCTGGGACAACGGGCCATTGCTGATACCATTCCCTGTCTCCTGGGGGTATCTCCTGCCTTTTCCAATACACTGAGCACCATATTCCTGCAGAACATTTGTGGACCTTTTGTGGCACACCCATTGTGCTGTGGCACACTAGTTGAAAGTAACTGATTTGGACCATTTATCTTGCCTATATGTAATCCTGGATCCAATTCAGTAGTACTAGAGGTAATGGAATCTCCTCTGCTTTACTAACTATAAGATGGCTAGAGGAAGAAGAGCAGTACAGTGCTGTTTCTCCAGGCACTGGCAGTTGGACTTGGTAATGGTGCTATAGCATTCCTGTATTAGAGTGCTGAGTGGAAAAGAAACATAGTAAGAGAAGGAACCCTGAGGGTGGAAGTGTGTGCCATCTCTGGACTTTAGAGTGAAGTCTGGAGGCCCCAAATATATTAAAATTGTGTTAATGTTGGATGCTGTATGGTCAGTAGGGAACAAATAGCTCTGAAGCCTTCCACATTTCATCATTTCCTGTCTTCCATTTAGGATAACTTGGATTGCCGGGGTCAGTCACCTCCAGACAGATCACCGCAAATAAGATCACCCAAAAAGAAAACATCCTCCCCGGAGAGAAACAGGCACTGCTTAGCAACAAGGAGCTATGAGCAGCCTACAGTGGCTTCACTTTCACGTTCTCCATCCCCTTATACGAAAAGGCGAATGTGCGAGCTTGCGAAAATTAGACAGCGCCTGGCCCATTTAAACCTCGGGCCATTTGAATTCAGAAAAGAGACAGACAGACCTCCATTTGTCATTCGGCATGTATGTAACTCCTTACAGCAGTTCTAATGTAAGCGTTAATTAAATTTCGCTTTTCCAGAGGTCTTCTAAAAGCCTTTCGTTCCATTCTTTTCCTTTGAGACTACCGCGTTTGAGACTACAAAACATTGATCTAAATATAAAATTAAGGGCGCAATCCTAACCCTGTGCTGGAACAGACAGACTGAGTGGCCTGCCCAATATCCAGCATGGGGTTGGGGCAGGCTGCAGTGCAACCCAGGGCAAGGGAAGTTGATTCCCCATACTCTGAATGGGGCTACTCAGGTCTACACCATCAACATTGGCAACGCAAACCCAAGAAGCTTGTATTGGGGCCAGGCCGCCTGGGCTGGGTTAGGATCTGGCGCTTGGGTTAGGATCTGGCCCACCACCACCACCCCTGTCCGGTCCAGCCACAGGCCCATGTTCCCTTGCCCTAGGGAAGGCCCCTGCTGGCCTAGTGGGCTTACTCAGCCCTATGCCAGTGTTATTCCTGGCACCAAGTCTGTGTAGACCCATAAAGGCAGATCGAGCCAAGGAAGGAGGTAACAATTCAGCAGAAGCTGCTGTCTCTGCCACCAAACCTGCCCCTTTCCTGAGCCCAATCCCAATCCCAAAGAGCCCTTTCCCTTTCCTGAGCCCAATGCACTATTCTTCCCGCCCCGTCACCTCTCTGTTCCACCTGCCCCACCCATTCCCCACCTACCTACATGAGCCTACCTTTGTCAGTTGGTCTCCACAGAGCCTCTGCTGCATGTGGGGCTTCTCCAGCCTTGCTGCTGGTGTTCCGGAAGCATGCAGCTCCACCCACTTTCAGAAGGCCATTTGTGTTGATCAGAAAGCATATCGTTTTGCTGGAATGTGAGTTCCAAGGGCAAGGAGGGGGGATAGGATTGGACTGTGAAACAAATAATATTTCCCACCAAAGTGCCAGACAGCACAATACTTAGATGATTAATAATATGGTGGGAATGGGCACACACATTTCAGGGCCCAGAAGACTTCTTTCTAAAAGTTGCTGAAATATGCACAGTGTGGTGCTGTTGATTTTAGTAACATATTTTATGCCAATGGTTCTCAAACCTTTTGCACCAGGACCCACTTTTTAGAATGGCACTCATGCTGGGACCCACCAGAATGGATGTTATGGCTGGAAATGACATCATCAGGCAGGAAGTGTCATGCTTATTATGTAATCAAATGACACTCCTGGAATCCAAACTGGCAGCAATGCACAACCATGGAACATCCCTGACAAAAAGAAAGTATTAAGTATTAAGTAAAAACACTGAACTAAAAGCAAAATTTAAAAATAACCCTCACTTGAAAATTCAAACTGTTAACAACTGTTAAAAGGAATATAGCAAGAGTAAGGTCTGCAGCTTCTAAGATGGCTGCTCCCAGCTTTCTGCTACCCACCTGACATCAGGTCACAATGCACCAAGTTGGTCCTGACCCACAGTTTAAGAAACACTGTTTTATGTTATACATTAACCACTTAAACAATTATTTCATTTCCAGCTGGAAGTCATGCCTTCCTCACCTGATCCTCATTCTTCATGTGGTCGTCCTAAGGAGAATATCAAAGATGCTTGGTCTGGGACAATCAATGGCAAGTATTTTCTTAATGTACAAAAGATGTGCACAGTTAGGTATAAATAGGTATATGTATTACTATGTGGTGATAGTGAATAGGGATGTGATGGCGCTGTGGGTTAAACTGCTGAGTTGTTGAGCTTTCTGACTGGAAGCTTGGCGGTTTGAGACCACATGTCGCTTGTCCCAGCTCCTGCCAAGCTAGCAGTTTGAAAGCACATAAAAATGCGAGTAGATAAATTGGTACCACTTTGGTGGGAAGGTAACAGCATTCCATGCACCTTGGCATATAGTCATGCCGGCCACATGACCACGGAACCTGTCCTTGGACAAACTCCATCTCTTCGGCTTTGAAGTGGAGATGAGCACCGCCTCCTAGAGTCGGTCACGACTAGATCATTCGGTTGCTGGGGAACTTTTACCTTATTGCTATGTAACTTTTTATAGTGGCCTGAATATGTCTGTACTACATCTAGTTTATTAAAACACAGTACCTGATTTGTTCTCAGTTCTAAACATTGCTGGTGTTGGAATAATTTTAAGTGCTGTTAGTGCTCTAGCAGGAACAGATAGCTGCTTGTACATACTCTCTTGATTAGCACCATCTCTTAGATAGGGGCCCCTTTCATTCTGTCACTTACAATCTAGAAAATGGTCTATCTCTTGACATTAAAAACGGCAACCCCTTTCTCCTATAAAAGCAGTCTGCTGTACTGGCTGTGCTTTCAGGAAGTCTCACTGAGCTTATGATCTCTTATTTCCCATTTACACCCCTTGGATTATCTGCTCTGTTGCTTCCAGTAATCCCTGGATTAGAGTTAGAACCTGTTAGAGGAAAGATGTGTTGAAAGCAGCTCTGCTTCTATATAGCATCTGCTCACAGTATACCACTCCTGTCTCATTTGTTTGCAATTAAGGCACTTATACTTTGAGGCATATGTGCAAGTCTTCACAATTAGTGTATCATTTAATGTGCTTTTATTTTTGGTTATGGGTCTTAGAGGGGTCAGCCAAGAATGAGGCCTCAATTATTCTTAGAATCTTCCATGGTCTCAGAGTAGAGTATGAGATAAGAAAACACTTTTCTTTGTACAAAATCCCTGGGGTGGAACAAAATTTCCTTCGCTGAACTGTTCTGCTTGAGAGAAGAATCTTTCCACATAAGAGGGCATTATTCACATTCTGTTTGCAGAGAGTCTTGAACTCTAGTGCTGTGGTTCTCAAACATTTTAGCACCAGGACCCACTTTTTAGAAAGACAATCTGTCTGGGACCTGCTGGAAGTGATGTCATGACTGGAAGTAACGTCATTGTGACACCAGAGCCTGCTGCTTTCATGAGAACGTAGCAATAAATTGGATTATTCCACAGCCATTTTCCAATTGACACAAGCAAAACAACCACACAGCCCTCCCCGTTTCCAGCATCCCATCTTCCCATATTTTCAAGATGGCTGCCATAGGGGCTTCTCTACCCACCTGAAATTGGCTCACACAACCCACTGGTGCGTCCCAACCCACAGTTAGGGAACCACTGCCTTAGTACATTCCAGACCATACTCATTTGAGCTCTCCAAGCATCCTGGAGACTTTTGTTGTCCTGTGCATAGTAATATGGGAATCACTGACATATAGTGTATGCGGGTGGATGGTGAGCCAGAACCGCCCCACTGGAGTTCTTTGAAAAGTGTCACTGACTTTCTAATCTACTCAGAGACACCATTAGCTTCAGTGGGACTGGCTCACAGAAAAGTGTTCATAGGATTGCAGCCTAACTGTTGTGAACAAATTGCTTCACCTCTGTGTGATACGAGAAGTTTAAACATTGCTAAGTTTTTAAAACTTGTAATGCTGAGGTTTTTTCCCTCTGGGTTTTATTGTCATATGTTGCTTCTGGGAACCATTCTTGATTGTGATTGGTTTGCTTCCGCTCAAATTCCAGCAACAGGACTGTGACATATGTGTCCATTCCATAAGGGACATACAAAAGTGTACTAAGTCCATTTTTGAGATTATTTCATTAGCAGATAATTTAAAAGCTGGAAATAAACAAGATAAATGGAAATAGTTGTCATCTTCTGTGGAAATGCTGTTCACTTTTGTACACTTAAATACACAAAAAGTTTCAGAGCGCAATCCAACTTCTGAAGTAGGCTAGCACGAATCCCTTGTGCTGACCTCCAAGTGTTGCAAACGTAACATAAAGTGTGTTTGCGCCACTCTCGGGTTGCTGTGTGTTACCTGGGGGAAGGGGAAAAATTCCCCTTTCCCTGGGTCACCCTGAACCCAATCCCAATCCCGGTCTGGATATGGGGCAGGCAAGTTGGCCTATTCCAGCCCAGGGTTAGGATTGTACTCTCAGTGTTAGTCTTGTTTTGTCACAAAGCTATGTTCCATAGCAGAAGCATTCACTTATCTCAAGACTAAGATGTTGGTTTGAACAAGTGTAAAGTATCTCACTACCCAAACATCAGTTTATGTGCTTACTTAACATTAACTCTACATAGAAGTCACCAGTCTCAGTGGCTGCAATGCAGCAGTAATAATGGTACTCATTTGAAAACTGCTTTGGGGATCATTGAAACATGGCACTATAAAAATAGCAAAATATTTCTTTCTTTGCAGTAAATATCCTTTTTCTTGGTTCTGTTATTTTTAGATCCTACCCTTCTTGGCAGCTACAGACCCAAGAATTCTAAAGTAAGTACTGCATAGAAGACTGCATGATTAAGGAGCTAAAGCTGAGTAAAAATAACTCCGATGTGCAGCCTTCTGTTCATTGCCTTACTACTGATTATTTTCTAGTATCTTTTGCATTATTTTGCATTATTTTTACATGTACTCAAAAGTAAGCCTATTAAATTTAATGGGAGACTACAGCCCTATCCATACTTACCTGGGAATAAACCCCAACCAAATTTTGTTGGTTACTTTCTGGGTGACTTTTACTGTTCAAATAAATAAATAAAGTTAATGGGAGTGACACCAGATGTTACCTCACCGGGTGACACCAACCCATTTCACTGGTGGGAAGTGTTGGCCGCTGGCTTAGATGACTTTTAAAGTGAATTCTAAATATTCATAGTGGACTATAGTCTATCAGTGGTTACTAACCATGATGACTACCTTGAGCCTCCAGATGGAGGGGCAGTATATCACTGGGGGCCGATG
Organism: Lerista edwardsae; assembly: GCA_029204185.1. Taxonomy (NCBI): domain Eukaryota; kingdom Metazoa; phylum Chordata; class Lepidosauria; order Squamata; family Scincidae; genus Lerista; species Lerista edwardsae. Next base: position 1,249,046 of record JAJKFI010000028.1, on the reverse strand, counting down.
TGCTGGGGGCCAATAGCAGAGGAGGGTACTGATGTTCATCCAGTGCTTATGGGGAAATACTCACTGCATTTGTTTTTTGGCCATTATTATTATTCATTACAGGTTATGACAATTACAATCTCTCAGCCTCATCTCCCGTACAGGGTTGTTGTGAGGACAAAAGAAGTGGAGGAACCATGCATACCACTCTGAGCTCCTTGGAGGAAGGGTGGTGTAAAATATGAAAATATAAACAAATAAATTTGTTGTGGGTGGGGTGTCAAAAATTTATGGGACCCGGGTGTCAAATGACTTAGCTACGCCACTGATTCTAGGCAAGTATTCTTTCCTAACTGTCCTGTTCTGCAGCTTGTGAAAGCCGTTTCTTGAAAGCTATACTCCTCCCTGCATGTGATGAAGTTTTAAGTGGAGGGACTTGGGAGGACCAGTTGGGGTTTGGATAGGGGAAAAGAAAGTGATCACCCACCTAAGCAAGTTGCAAACCTGAAACGTATTAATTAGGGTACCTGCTGCTTAAATCTCAAAAACTGTGTTTACTTGAAAGGTCTTTATTTCATTGTCATTGCATGTAACAATTTCTTGATATCTTATTTCCTGTATATTTTAATCAGATATTGCAAAGACATTTCTCTTAACTTAGAATTAAATGTAACAATATTTAGAAAATAAGACCTTTTCAAATCCGACATTGAAACTTCACAGACCCAGAGAAGTTGAAAGTGTCGCTTAAAAGAAAAACAATTGTGCCTCCTGTGTTTTAGTTGTTGTTTTTTCTGCTGTCACAATGTTACAAACACACAAAAAAATGATGGGTGTTCATTTCTTCTGTACTGCACTTAATGCTTAGGCTGTACTTCCTTAAAGGTTGTTTTTGTATTTCTAACAGATTACCAGGTCACATCGTCGGAAAGACCTTGATGGCTTTCTTGACAGATTTGATGAGCACCTGATCTCAAGTATAGGTGGTAGGCTGTTCCATTCATCCCGTCTGCTAGTTCATTCAGCACCCCCATCTCTTAAGAAGTATTCTTCAACTCCTGTGTTACATCGCTCGTCTCTTAAAGAAAGGTAATGTTCCATATTTCATGGAGATGTGAAGTGTGCTACAGTTAAATCTTTTAAATCCTTACTGTATAGTTGGTATGTCAGGTGTTGGAGTACTTTGCCCAAATGGTAAATAAATTTAGAGTATTTATTAGAGTATTGGTATATTTTACAAAAACTGTTATATCAGTAAAAAATGTTCTAAGGGCCCAATCCTATGTTCCCCACCCCCTAATGGTTCAGCACTGGAGCAGATCGGGAGGCTTCAGAGGGGAAAGCATACTGGAATGTTCCCTGAGTGTCTTTTACAGCAGTCTAGTCGTAAGGGAGGTAGTGCTGGCGGAACAGTAATTCCACCAGTGCTACAAGACCATAGAACTGAGCTGTTATCATTGCCGGGAACCTCCATTAGCATTGAACAGATATTACTTTGGCATTGAAAGCAGGTATTTCAGTGTATATGTACAGGTCAGGATGGGAAGAGACTAATCGTATTTAAACTTCCCTGCCAGTAATATCAAGAGCGCATTTAAAATCATAAGAACAAAAGAACATAAGAAGACTACCTGGATCAGGCCAAAGGCCCATCTAGTCCAATTTCCTGTATCTCACAGCGGCCCACCAGGTGCCCCAGGGAGGCATGAGACAACAAGATGCTTGCATCCTGTTGCCACTCCCTTGCACCCAGTACTCTGAAGTAGCCCACCACCATTGTAAGGAGGTTGCACAATCCATCATTGCCTATAGCCCACGATGGACCTTTCCTCCAGAAATCCGTCCAATCCCCTCTTAAAGGCATCTAGACCAGATCCCATCACCACCTCCTGTGGCAAAGAGTTCCACAGATTAACTACCTGCTGGGTAAAAAGTACTTCCTTTTATCTGTTTTAACTCTCCCAACCCTCAGTTTTAGCGGATGTCCCCTGGTTCTGGTGTTTTGAGAGAGGGAAAAGAACATCCCTCTATCAACTCTATCCCTTCCGTGCATTATTTTGTATATCTCAATCATATCCCCTCTCAGGCGCCTTTTTTCTAGTATAGGCTAAAGAGCCCCAAACGCTGCAGTCTTTCTTCATAAGGGAGGTGCCCCAGCCCCGTTATCATTTTCATCGCTCTCTTCTGCACCTTTTCCATCTCCACTATGTCCTTTTTTGGACATAATGTACTTGCATTCATGCCTTTCAGTCCTATTGTATATACAGTGCATCAAAGGTGACCAGAAGGTAGGGTGGGATCAGCTAGTAAATCTTAGGGTGATTTGCACACCCAAATCAGGGGATTCTGACAGTGCAGTCCTATGTGTCTACTCAGAAGTAAGCTCCACCTAGTTCAGAGGGACTTACTTCCAGGTAAGTGTGTTTAAGCGTGCAGCCTAATTTAGTAATAGCCCATAACGTTGCAAGTAAAAATAAAATGTCTTTGCCATGGCTGTCCTGATGCTAATCTTTCTCAGTGTTCTGCCGCTGTAAGAGTACTAATTTATTTGTCTTTACCAGGAGTGTGTGCATTGGGTGTTAGAATTTCATATCTGTAATAACTCCGACATAGTTATGAATTTTTATATGCAGCGTATTCAAGTATATTGGCTGTGAAATATGTCGATAGTAAGCTCTCCCCCTCCCCTTTTGGCTCTGGTTCTACCCCTAGGCTCTTGGCTCGGTTTGGTGGACTGCCAGTTTCTAGTAAAAAACAAAGTAGATCCTGAAGTCTGCCTCCCTGCCCATTACGCCTCACTATATTATCAAGGGTTCATGATCATGATGCCACTGCTGATTCCTATCAAGCTCAGCCTTACCAGGGCTCCTGGGCACCCTGTCCAACACACTTCCTCCACCATGGTCACTTCCGTTGTTCCCGGCATTATCCATGAGTAACGTAGATCACTTTTCTTCTTGGCTACAGCTCTCTTAGAGCAGAACCATATGTGTGTCTACTCAGAAATGTCCCATTGTGTCCAATGGGGCTTTCTCCATTGTGTACAGGCATGCCTGATATCTGCTGGGGTTCCGTTCCGGACTCCCCAATGAATACCTGAAACTGTAGATATTGGGGATGCTTTTTTAAAGATAGAGGAACATCAATGGTTTTGCTGCAATGAAGTAAAAAAAGATTTGTTTAATATCCCCTTATCTTTTTAACAGCACCCCAGTATCCCTGTATAACTGAAACTGTGGATACCAAATCAGTGGATAGTTGGACACACCTGTATAGGATTGCATCCTTAGGGCCATATCCTATACAATTTTCTAGCACTGATGCAGCCATGCCAACAGAACATGCACTGTATCCTGCAGTGGAGGGGAAGTCCCATAGGCCTCCTCAAGATGAAGGAATGTTTGTTCCCTTACCTTGGGGTAGCATTGAGGCTGCATCAGCACTGGAAAGTTGAATAGAATTGGGGCCTCCCTTCTCTACCTCCAAACCAGTCTGTGCCTGCTTGCGGCCAGTCACAGCCAGGGCTGAACCTTTTCACCTTGTCTTTGGCATCAGATTGCTGAATCAAGACAGAGAATAAGTGTGATCCTGTGGTTGGGAGAGATTAAGCAAAAGAGAGGGGGGAGCAGGAGAGAGAGAGAGCAAGTTGGGGGAGACAGAATGAGCAAAGGAAGAGGCAGAAATCTGTGGGTGATGGAGTTGGCATCAGCCTTGGATGTCATGAGTGTCAGGGTTGTGGTTTGCAGGGACATTCAACTGCCCTAGAAGTCCACACTTCAGGAGCAGGAGCTTCTGTGTTGTGCAGACAGCTGCCTTTTATTCCTAGGAGTAAGGACCGCATTATGCTTCCTCATCACCCCCGAGACCTGGCACATTCCTGGTGGGTGTAGTGCAGCTTGGTATTGTCCCATGCTCTACGTAGTCTGCCTCATATGCCATTTCTGGAATGGGTCCAGCATCCACCGCAAAGCAGAAACCCGCGGTTCTGGCTGAGATAGTGGTTGGGCTAGACCTCTGCCCCATTTTTACCAGCAGTAACTATCGATGATTTTTTTTCCTTTTTGAGTTTTCAACCTAAGCAAAAGATGTGTGTGTGAGAAGTGGGAGGTAAGTGCTTATAGCACTGCTGTATTCACACACTTACCTGGCCTGTGCCGCCCTTCCTCAATGCTCAGAACCTGGAAGCTAATGGTGATAATCAATCAATCAATCAATCAATCAATCAATCAATCAATCAATCAATCAAT
>JAJKFI010000028.1:1231341-1242292 GCA_029204185.1 Lerista edwardsae | reverse complement strand
CCCCCCAATTAAGAGATTAGTCTCTTGATTGAAAGAAGTTGCCCCAAGAGTAGAAGGTTCAGAGCAGCTGTTTTCAACCCCTGTGCCATGGCACATTGGTGTGCCATGAATGGTCTACAGGTGTGCCGTGGGAATTTGGGGAAGCGTCACTGGCAGCACAGTTTGCCTTGTCAATTGCCCCCAAAAAACCTGATGGTGTGCCTTGACCATTTTAGTGACTTGCCACTGTGCCGTGAGATGAAAATCACTGGTTTAGAGGAGTTTTTATTTTTTACTTTACTGTGCCCAGTTTTCACAGTTCTGTGAACTGTTCTGTGCCCAGAACCCCAGTTCTGTGGCAACAAGCTAATGACCTCCAATAGCCTTCCCTGACCATGATGGGCCAATCTGCACTGAGCCTTTCAATACTCCCAGATCACTGCTTCAATATAAATCCAGAAGTGCAGGAAACCAAATCAATCAATCAATCAATCACTAGTATTTATATACCGCTTTTCAACACAAAGTTCACAAAGCGGTTTACAGGTAAATAGTAATAATAAAGCTAAATGGCTCCCTGTCCCAAAAGGGCTCACAATCTAAAAGAATGGAGAACACCACCAGCAACAGCCACGAGAAAGACACTGTGCTGGGGTGAAGAGGGACAATTGCTCTCCCCCTGCTAAATATAAGAGGACACCACTTGAAAAAGTGCCTCTTGCCCAGTTAGCAGGGGTAAAGGCATGAGGTCCTGTAAAAGGTAAGGTAAAGGTTTCCCCATGACCGAATGGTCTAGTCCTGACAGACTGTAGGGGGTGTTTCTCCGTTTCTAAGCAAAGAGCTGGCGTTTTGTCCAAGGACAAGCTTCTATGATCATGTGGCCAGCAGGACTATACGCCCAGGTGCACGGAAAGCTATTACCTTCCCACAGAAGTGGTACCTATTTATCTACTTGCATTTTTACATCTTATTGTACATATAAATACAGCAGCAAGATTATTGTATGTGCAGAAGTGGAAAAACGAGGAGGTCCCAAACGCTGAACAATTAATAGAGAAGATATATGAAATAGCGGAAATGGATGTTTCAACTAAAAAAAATGAAAGATGGGAATATAACAAGAATTCAAAAATATTGGAAACTGTTTTATGATTGGATAGAAGAAATGAAATAGAGATTAAATGTTAGTGTATTTTATGGAGAAGACATTAGGTTGTAGAGATAATAAATGTGTAAATAAGAAAGGAGAATAAGAGTAATTAAGATTTGTACACATAATTTGTAAGTTTGAGAATGGTGGTTTAGATTGTATATAAAGATAAAGGTTTCCCCACGACCGAATGGTCTAGTTGTGACAACGGAGTTGTCATCTCCGTTTCAAAGCCTGTAGAGCCGGCGTTTTGTCCGAGGACAAGCTTCCGTGGTCATGTGGCCGGCATGACTCTACGCCGTAGCGCACAGAATGCCATTCCCTCCCCACCGAAGTGGTCCTATTTATCTACTTGCGTTTAGGTTCTTTCGAACTGCTAGGTTGGCAGGAGCTGGGACAAGCAACGGGAGCTCACTCCGTCGCGCAGTCTTGAACTTCCAACCTTCCGGTCGGAAAGCCCAGCAGCAGCGGTTTAACCCGCTGCGCCACCACGTCCACTTAGATTGTATATAAACAGTAACTAAGTGGAGATGACTATGCTGCAAGCAATGTGTACCTTTTGTGTTGACCGGTGTATCCCTTCCCTGTGTTTTCCCATATTACCCTACTCATATCTATAATTAAAATAAAAAACCTTCTATAAAAAAAGAAAATAAATTGGGATCGACATTTTCTAGCATTATTTACAATGTAGCCTGATCTCGCTTCTCTCCTTCACGATATTGAGCTTACAGTTGAGGCTGGAATCCCTCCAGACCCCTTCCCTCCTCCCACAAACCTACTCAGTCTTGTGTGGGAATGAACTTATCAGGAAGCAAACATCAGATTTCAGTCTCATGATGCACATGCTCAAAGTGAACCCTGAGATAAGCACAGCGATTCTTAATTAGTCCTGCCAGATCCCCATCATGAGGCAATCAGAAGAAATATGTTTCACTTTTAGATCTCTTACCATTGGGAAAGTTCAGCATCACTTTTCAATGATGACCTTGAAGATTCGTTTACAGTAAAATCGATACTAGCTTGCTATGCAGAAAACGTGAAACATAATAGCTACTTCCTCCTATCAAGTCTCCCCAAATATTTATCTAGTGGATAAATCTAATCCCAGTGCTGAACCTCCAGGATAATCTTGACCCTTTGTGAACACAGCATAGAAGAGTTCAGTACCTTGAGCTTCCTTGCCCTTTTTCTTGCTCCTTTCCTTCTTGGGTTATGTTTGTATTGCCTCACCTTGCTCTTTGGTACCTCTCAAGTGGAGAAGGCTGTTTGGCTGGCCCCCTTCTCAGTGATGTGGGCATAAGACCAGCTTCTCTGCTCTCCCCTCCTTCTCTCACCTGTGTTTGAAAGCTGGGTAGAATGACATTTGTGTTGGCTTGCAGACAAGATGCCAGTTTCATTCAAAACCACCCAGGCAGAAAAGCTTCTTATGGTGTAACTGACAATAAACTATTCTATGTCCAAGACTCTCAGCTTTGTCTAGCTTCAGTTATCACACATCATCTAACTGGTCAAGCCATAGGTTGGCTAGTCACACACCCCTAAGCCACTGTTGGCCGGGTTCTGTGGTTGAAGAAAGTTCATCTAGTTCTTCAGTAGCCCACTCAAATAAGTGAGATCATTATTAAGTCCGGGTCATTAGTCTGATACAAAGAATTCACATTGTGCCAAGAATAGGGACTTGGAAGAAAGGTATTGGCAGGACATGCTTTGAGAATCCTGAAACATACTTTTGGTTTACAATTGATTAGAGTTTTTCTTAACAATGGAATTCTCATATTTAACATTCTCCTCCCACTGTGAAGCAATCATTCTGTGAACAAATCCCTCAGCCCCAGCTACTTCTTGTAAAAGCAGTAGCTTGGAACAGTAGCTAATTTGCATGTCCTTTACACATATTAATTAGTGGATTCTCTTTCCTCTTCTCAAGGAGCTCAGAGCAGGGTGTCAAAGTTGTCTCATAAAAAAAACTGTGTAGAAATGTGTAGAACGGTGGTATTCAAACCTTTTAGACTGGGACCCACTTTTTAGAATGGCACTTGTGTCAGGATCCACCGGAAGTGATGTCATTAACCAGGAAGTGATGTTGTGGCAGGAAGTGACATCATCAAGCAGGAAGGCGGTCATTGTAACATAATCAAATGACGCTCCTGGAATGCAAACTGGCATTCTTGGACTGCAGCAATTTTACAACCATGAAACAACCCTGACAGAAAGCAACATTAGGACAAAATAGTACGTGAAAACACTGAACTAAAAACAAAATTTAAAAACCTTCACTTGAAAATTCAAAATGATTATACTCACAGAAGGAAGAATAAGCAAGAATAAGGTATGCAGCTTCCAAGATGGACGCTCCCAGTTTTCCATGACCCACCTGACATCTGGTCACAACCCACCAAGTGGGTTTGAATAAAACTGGTGTAGAAGAAAAGCCTGTTTCTGTAGTGGGTGGTCACACACACACTGTATTGGAAAAGGCAGGAGATACCCCGAGGAGATAGGGAATGGTATCAGCAATGGCCCGTTGTCCCAGATAAGCCAGGGATTATAGGGTTAACCCCCAAGTTCTTTGCAAGCCTCTGGAGCACAGCTGCAGGCTGATAAGGGCTCTGGCTCTGAAGGGAGGTTAGCACAGGTGCAGATGGGTGTGGCTGATGAATTAAAGCCTGCCCACTGATTGGCTGGGTATAAAGTATATAGTATAAAGCTGGAGGCAGGAGCTGGAGAAGGGGCTGGATAGGTACTGGAGGATGGTACCAGGTAGGTGCTGGACTGGTGGAGTGCTGGCTGGACTGACTGCCGTAAGGATGGACTGAGGAACTGGCCGAAGGACTAGATAAGGAAAGGTTGTTTTGGGAGACTATTGTTGGGAATTGTCGTATGGCTGCCACGCCCCTGGAGCCACCAAGTGGAGGAGGCAGTTGTGGCTTGGGCAAGCTGACTGCCTATTGTTTGTTGGTGAGGTTTGTTGGTGCTAGACTTAGGATAGTTTGGAGCTAAGCCAGTGATGAGGGCAGTCTGGAGGAGGCTGGCCAGCCAGTGATCCCAAGCAAAGCTGCTGGAAGAGGCCCAGTGGGTGACTCAACCCCCTCCCTCTTGCCTATCTCTGAGGCCGCTCTGTGGGGAAACTAGTTAGCCTAGTGTGGACATTGGGGCCCTTGGGGAGGCCCAGCAGGGAATTTGGTGGAACACCCTCCAGCTTGGAAAATGAACAAGCCTTCCCACTTGGAAACTGTCCTCTGAAATTCAATTTTGAGAATAATACTATTGGCAATGGAACAGTGTCTGACGTTTGTCGCCTTCTCCCAGGGAAGCCTGGAGACCCACCAATGGGTCTCCTCAAGTCTGCACCAGCTATTTAGCCAGTGCAGAGCTTGAAGGGGCTCTGTGTTGGACTGTGCGGCCCGACACAGAGGTCAGGATCCAGCGGTGGAGATTACCACTGGTCCCACCCCCCTACCCACCTTTCCGGAGACCATGCAACACAGGGGACCAGTGAACGAATCCCACATTGCCGCCTCTGGGTAGTGAGTTAGGGTGCCTTACTGCCCATGCTGGACATGCCTTAAGGCACATTTGCAACTTCAGCTTTCGTGGTGTGCTTGTACCATGGTTGCTGGAGGGTTTCAGGATTGAGCCCTAAGTCAGGAAGCATTTAGAACTATATTTGCCATACTCTCCTGTGGAGGAAGGCTCCACTACCAGCTCTGTGTGCCACTGATCCCTCTTCTACAATACAATAACTGGGAAAGGAGAACTGGAGGTGAGGATGTGTCTGGCTGATGCTGCAGAATGATCAGAGACCAAGCATCTCAATGTGTGGATGCATTTTGATAGTAGATTCAGTAAAGAAGGTGTAACAACAATTAAACCACCTAGTCCTATATTGGCACATAATTAGCACTTAGTTTCCACCCATACTAGGGAGGCAATGGTGCAAGGAAGCCAGGGGCTAAAGGCGTACTTTGGGCTCCACAAATGGTTCTGTTTATCTTGAGGCTTGAGCTAAAGCATCACAGGATTGGCCAAGGTTGTGCTTGTCTGGCGTGCACCCAGCACCACATACCCATGTGCACATCTGTTTTAGGCAACAGCAGATAGTAAGAATAGCCTCGCCTTGGTCATTCTGGACCATCAGTCTTTAGAGCAAATGCCAGAACATTCCAGAAAAGGTGCCAGATGCATTTTTGAGACTTAGCCAATCCTGGCAACCAATATCTTCCTTTTCTTTTTCATTTGAAAAGACAAAGATATAAACAATGAAAGAAAGCCAGACTGTTCCAGGACTCCTGTGGTTCCTGGCAATGATGTCATCCTCCCTGATGAGGGAAGAGTGTGATGAATCTTGGTTGTTTCTTTTGCATTGTGCTTTCAACTTGCTATGGGACGTGGTGGTGCAGCGGGTTAACCCGCTGTTGCTGGGCTTTCCAACCGGAAGGTTGGGAGTTCAAGACTGTGTGATGGAGTGAGCTCCCGTTGCTTGTCCCAGCTCCTGCCAACCTAGCAGTTCGAAAGCACCTAAATGCATAGATAAATAGGGACCACTTCGGTGGGAAGGGAACGGTGTTCCGTGCGCTAAGGCGTAGAGTCATGCCAGCCACATGACCATGGAAGCTTGTCCTCGGACAAAACGCCAGCTCTACAGGCTTTGAAATGGAGATGAGCACCGCCCCCTACAGTTGGTCACGACCAGACCATTCGGTTGTGGGGAAACCTTTACCTTTACCTTCAACTTGCTACAAGTCTATTCAACAATCTACGTTGTTGCATCTGATTTCAGGTCTGCATTATTGTGTTGGTCTTCATCATCAGACTAGTCTTGGGCCGCCCAATCCTAACTTGGGCTGGAGCAGGCTGGCCGGCCAGCCAAACTCAAGTTGGAGGCAGCAGCAGCTTAGTGCAGGGACCCTCGCCCAGTGGCGTCATCCACAAATGAACTAACGGAACGCTGGGTGGGACTTATGCGGGGCTTCTGCGTGATTGGCTGCCTGCCCGTTTTGTTCCGCAGCTGCCCTGGCCTCGGGGGGTGCCTGCTTGCTGGGGGAGATGGGTGGGGGCGCACACGGGGTGCCTGGGCAAACAGCGGGGAGGGTGCCCCAACCGGGGGCAGCCCCCCCGAGGCCAGGGCAGCCAAGGAACAAAACGGGCAGGCTGCCAATCATGCGGAAGCCCCCCCCATGTCCCGCCCAGCATTCCGTTAGTTCATTTGTAGATGACACCACTGCCCTCGCCTCATGGTAAGTGACAGGCAGCTTGATAGGGCTGCTTGGCTCTGTACCTGCAAAATAGCACTGTCAGATCTGGGCTCCTCCACCCGCTCTGGGTTGTCCCGCCCACCAGAACACCCTCCCTCTACCCTGTTCTGCCCTCCTTCCCTCCTTTCCCCTGCCCAGAAATAGCCCTGCACTGTCTGAATTCGGCTGGCATGGGACTGACTTATCCAGGCATCATGGCAGCACTGCAGGGCTGATGCAACTGCCTGTGTTGGCCAAGCACTTGAAGCGCTGGTGCAAAAGGTCTTTATGACACTTTCACAACAGCACTGGGCCAACACAGGCCACATACGTTGGCTCAACGAGAACCTTGGATTGTGCCCTAATTGACCTGAACTAGGACATCATGAATTGTTTGAGAATGAACCAACTGGAAGTAGTTTTATATCCTGAGGGTACCCATTCTCGATACTACCTCAAAGGAATGACATGCAGAAGAATAATCCATGGGTTGCAAATGGATGCATATGAAAATGAAAAAAAAAATGTGGGAAGGATTAATGCTCTCATCTGAATGCACAAATACCTCAACATAATTGTTCTGTTACTTGACCAAGATCACATAGAGATTTTGTGCCAAAGATGGAAAGTGGAACAAAGTGGAATCTATTTTCTTTTTTTAGCATTTTCTTCAGCTTTCCTGTGCATTGTTTGTGATTTGCAGTCAGCTGCATACATTAGCTGTTCCCAATGAATGGCCCAATCCAATGTGGTTCCTGGTGAATCCCACTGGAGAGTCTCAGCTCTGAAGGCCTTCTTGCGATAAGGAAATATTTGTTCCTTTGCCCTGGGGGAAGCCATGCTGACCCACTGGGTCAACCTGGACTTGTGCCATCTGTAGCTGCTGCAAGCCCACATGAACCTGCATTAGGAGATTGATGCTGGGAAGAGGGTAAGTATATTGGCATGAGCTGTTGCCATCAATACTGTCCCTTCTGGACCGATCCCCCCTGCTCTCCAGTCCCATTGCATCTCCCGTTTTTCTTTCACCTGCCCTGTTACTTCCTTCCTTTTGACCCTCTACACCAACTTACCAGTGCCTGCAGGCTTCCCTAGTCTGCTGGTGCACAGACTCGACTGTTCACAAACTGCACCCAATGGCTTGTCGCCTTTTACAAGAACCAAAAAGGGTCTTACGCTGCTGGAATGAGCACTGGTGGAGAAAGATTGGGGGTGCAATCCTAAACTGAGGATAAGCTTAGGTCGACATAAAATAAGCCAGCAAAGTTTGGCCAGCACAAGGGACACCATAAAATATGTTTGGACCACTCTCAGAATCAGAGAGCCCAGCACACCGGTGTGAGCCATCCTTCCTGACTCCAAGAGTAGTCCAAACACGCTTTATGGTGGACCTTGTGCTGGCTAAACTTTGCTGGTTTAGTTTAGGCTGGCCTAACTCCAGATTAGGATTGCACTCTGGGTTAGATTGGGTTTGAATGCTGATTATCTTCCTGAGTTTATATACTTACTGGCTTTAGGGCCAAACAACATGTGGCTCTAACAGAGATGAACCAAGCGCCGAGTGCACCCATGGCAGGACGATGAAACCACGCCCCCAGCACATTGCCCCGCCACTGTGCGTTGCCCCGTCACGCCTCCCTGTGCCTGGAATAGCTCCATTTTGGGCCAAACAGCGCGAGTTAGCGTGCGGGTTACTCTGCGGAATGGCTCCCCGCTGCTGCCGGTGCCCATGGCTTGCACCACCCTGGGCTACATCCATGCTCTGCCTCTGGGCTCTAAATATGTCAGAGATTGCAGGCTTTATTCTATAAATGTGCAGCAGCTAGGCAGGGCTGCAATTTGGATTGGGACCACAATGTGGTGGTACAGGCTATTTAAATCTTCTTTGCACTGTTCTCCTGCAAAAGTTGCCTCCCTGAAGAGGCTATGGTGCCCTAAAAAAATCCATTGTAGTATACAGCAACTGGGAATTAAATATCCTCTTCACAGAAGGTCACAGTGTAGGAATAATGAAGTAAATACCTCTACACTTCAGTATTACCTCTGCAGCACAGTAAATACCACTGTATTGATTCATATTGCAGTCCCACGCAGTTGCTACAGAGTAGACTTATATGTTGATGCATTTAGCATCACATCCAGATTTGCATTTTGGAGCATTTGGATCCACGAGAGCTAGCATTTGAGCCCAGCTCACCCTGTTTAGGTGGACGTCTAATCATGATTAAAATAGACGGGGAATTGGAGCAGAGGCATTTGACTGTGAGTGTACATTTTGGTCAATCCACAGTGCAAACCTGAACATGTTTACTTAGAAGTAAGCCCAGCTGACTTAATTGAGGCTCATTTCTATGCAAGCGCACAGGGGATCGCATCCTTCGATTTGTCATTGACATCACAAAACAGGACGCCAGAACCACATCTACGTTGTGTGTGTGAAAACCCTCCATTTTTCCAGATCTTGTATTTCAGCCAAGTCCCAAACAAACGACAATGTACACGTGTCATCGCAATGGCAGCACTGCAGGTACGAGTCCTGGAGGCACGCTCCGAAAGTGGTGGGCCTCCCAGATAACCATGGTTACCCTGAAAGCAGCCCTAATGACTTGTTCTATAAAGCTTGTGGGCATAAGAAAACAAACACTTGACAAGAACGTCTTGTCAAGATTTACGATCAGGCTAATGCTCCCTGTCACACCAAGATTGCTGCTTTGGCTGGATTAAGCAAAGGCACTCAGGGCTCGTGACAGAGCAATCAGCATCTTCTTTGAAGCTTCCCCCAAGCTAATCAGCTCCCACCTCCCTCTGAGTTACGGATACTTTCAAAATAAGTTTCCAAGTGGTATTCTTTAAAAAAAAAAAAATCAAAAGTGCCAAACGCATTTGGTCATGTCAAGTTTGCTCTGTTCAGTTCAAAGGATACCTCCCCCCCTGTTTCTGTCTGAGGGAGAGCCACCACGTGGAGGAGCCCGCCCAGGACTTCCTGGGGCTCCAGACTGCATGCCAAAAGTGGCTTCCTTTATAGGAGTGCCAGCCTCTGGTCTTCCTGTTCTCTGGATTGTAAGTGGAAAGGGGGAGAGTGGGCAGAAAAGGAAGTATGGAGGAGAGGAGGAGAATGGACTGAAGCCCACTCTGTCTCCCCCTTCGTTTTCGAATCCAGGGAGCAGGAGGAAGTGCGGTGAAGGCAAGTGGGTGAATAGGGCAGAAGGATGAGGCTCCTCCTCATCAACCTGCTGTCTGAGAACCAAATCCTATCCAATTTTCCAGTGCTGGTGTAGAGATGTCAGAAGGACATGAACTGCATCCTGCAATGCCATGGAGGCCTCCTCAAGGTAAGGGAATGTTAGTTTCCTTTTCTTAGAGCTGCACTATGGCTGCATCAGTGCTGGAGAGTTGGATAGGCACAATCCTAACCAACTTTCCAGCACCAAGGTAAAGGCAATGCACCTCTGAGATACGGGAACAAACATTCCCTTATCTTGAGGAGGCATCCGTGACTGCTCCCCACCCCCTGCTGCAGGATGCAGCACGTGCCCCATTGGCACTGATAGGCAGTGGTGTCCCTATGGGGGGTGGGGGGGCAGAGCTCTAAGTTTTGAAAGGAGCCTTACCTTGCCATGGAAATTGCTCCTTTCACCTTAGCCAATCCTCAGGGGGAAAAGCAGCGTCTTGGCATTGCTTACTGGCTACAGCGGCAAGGGAGAGGAGGTAAGGCTCCTTGCAAAACTTAGAGCTCCTACAGGGATGCCACTGCAGCTAGATCAGTGCTGGAAAGGTGGTTAGAATTGTGCCCTCCGTCACATGAATGGCCTGACCCTTATTACAGGGTATATAGGCAGTTTTTATAGCAATATAGGTAGCAACAGCAATTTGCCCCATAGATAAGATGTCCCTGCTAAGGTACCTGGGATCCAGGGAGCGATGCTCCCTCCCTACAGATCTGGGATCTTGACCATCACATGATACACCTTGTTCAGAGGAACATCACAGTTTATAAGCAACAAAACAGCAGCATCAGAATCAGAGCCCTCTGTCTGTGACTCCTGAGAAGAATAGCCTTTCCTTGGGTGTTGGTGGGTGACAGTACCGGTAGTCCAATAAACTATTTAAACAACATGGGGTTGAAAAGCCCATATATTCTCAGATGATATATAAACAGTTGTGTGCCATAGGCTTGGGCCAGGCCAGGAGTCTTGCATTAAAAATGTCATGAGTCTTTACAGTGTGTAAATAGTTGATACATTACATTACATTATATGCCCTGTACATTACCTGGGTATGAAGGTCAGACCTTCTAGCAGTATCACTTGATCTGGTATGGTAAGACATTGCCATCATAAGCCATAATGTTTGAAAGGGCTCATCAGGTTAGCTTGTTGCAGCAAAACCAACAGAGTTTCCTGACACTTTGAAGTTCCAGAAGTACCACAAGATAGTTATTTTCTGTCTTATTCTTCCCTCTAATGGCTGTTTCGGGAAATGGTATTTCTTGCCCATTTTTTGTTTCAAAAGGGGACTGTGCTGGAAATTCCTATGCGCTCTCTCTCTCTCTCTCTCTCTCTCTCTCTCTCTCTCTCTCTCTCTC
>JAJKFI010000028.1:1218575-1230169 GCA_029204185.1 Lerista edwardsae | reverse complement strand
AGAGAGAGAGAGAGAGAGAGAGAGAGAGAGAGAGAGAGAGAGAGAGAATTCCCTGGGACCAACAGATATCCAGGGCAAAACCAACAAGTGACGAGACTTAAATTCAAATTCATTATTCAGACTACTGAATTCATAATGTGTGCTGGGACCTGGCACAGTGTAAGTGAGCCAATGGTCACTTAATCCCAGGTTACCTCCTGCTGCCTCCTTGGCCCTGCAGGATATAGTGGCAGCCATTTTGGCATCACTGCCAAGTGGCAACCAGCATAGCATTGGGCTGCCCACAGGCTGCTACTATAAGCAGGTTTGTCCTTCAGGTTTCTTAGCTGAGATCTTTTTGAGAGCAAAGTAGCTTTGCTATTGTTATACTTGTTCTTTCATCCTGGAGTGAGATGGAGCACCCAAACTTGGCCACAGAGTGATGAAGCATAAAGCCATGTTCTTCTGTTCTCTGCATTCAAGTTTATACTCTACAGAAGAAGTCTGACTTTTATTTTGCCCAGCAGATGGTGCTAAGGTTTCATTTAGCACATTATCAGTTCAATGCAAATCAGGCTTTGCTTCTTCACTGTTGTATTAGACAGAAAAAATAGTCCACTTGTGCACTCTGAGTAGACCTATTTGCAACAGTTGGAGAGAATGATGCCCCAGCCAAGAAAGACAATGCCTTTCCTGCCAAACATTGGGGCTGAGTGTGGGAGGAAAACCAAGAGGAGGGAACCAGGCCATCTGGGAGAAGAAGCAAGGGGGGTGCAGGTGCACCTTACTGTGAAATGTTTTCGTTAAGGAAAAAACCATCTGTCTGGACCATTCTTTAATATTCCTTTTCCGAACTGGACCATCAAAACAGTACGAAAGAACATTAGCTGCACATTGGAGCCAGGACATATGGGAACATCACATTCCTCGGTTAGATCCAGCCTTCAAGGTTCCATACATTCCCTCCAGAAAACAAAGAATTTCTCCTTCAGCTATAACGTTACTTGACATGACATATGCTAGATCCATCTCTATTTATTTCCAACATTTTTATCCTCCTTTCCAAACACAGTGCACAAGGCTGCTGATAATTCAGCACAATAAACCAACATGATACCCAAACCAATAAAACTGCAAACGTAAAAATGAAATAACATTACTCCAGTAATTCTAAAAAGAGTTCCATAATCCTTGGGCAATGCCATCCAAGGGTCCCGTTGGGCCAACGCATGCTGTCTGCATCAGCCCAGTGCTTGCTGTGTTTGCAGCCGCATGAGAAGTGTTGGGCTGACACAAGGAGCAGCATCAGCCTAGCACTGCCGCTGGGACCGAGAGGTATGTCAGTCCCATGCTGGCCAGGTTGGGCCAGGGCGGGGCCATTTTGGGGCAGGGGAAGGTGGAAGGAGGGCAGAGGGAGGGCAGAACGAGGCAGAGAGAAAGCCGGGTGGGGGGAGCCGGGACTTCCTGGTCTGCGTGACCCTGATCTGAGCTGCAGCAGGGCACTCAGACTTGCATCTGCTAAACAGATGCAAAGCGCAGATCCAAGGAGCTCCATCCAAGGGCTGGGACTTACCCTGGGACAAGGGGAAACAATCCCCTTGCCCTGTGTTGAGCTCCAGCACAGTCCTAACCTGCACTTGGATGCAGTATAGGCCTGCCAGCCTGCCTGCTCCTACAAGAGTGAGGCTTTGCACCAGTGATGTTATTCAGGGGGAACGGACCAGAACGGGTGTTCTGGATCCTAACGGGCTCCGTGGCTGGTTCCGGGTTCCTGACAAGTGCCAATCAAAAGTGAGTTCCGGTTCCTAAATCATTTGAATGACACCACTGCTTTGCACCCTAAGAATTCCATAACCTCATTTTGCCAGTTTGCTGTCTGTCACAATTCCAAGATTCATTGCTGTTGGGGTGTTTCAGGATAAGGCGAATAACTTTCACTATGGATATCTGGCAATGTAAGAACTGTATAGGACAAGCCTATTCATTTTTATTCATAAGAAAATCCTACGCCTCTATACGTAAAGTAAGGTCCATTTCACTTTTCTGACCAGCGACAGTGAATCACTTATCAGAATAAATGTATTCATTTGGCCAGAAGTCTGGAAACTAAGGAGAGTTGACAAAGTAGCATACAACTCAATTGTCCAACATCCCAGTTAAAACAAAGAAAATGAAGCCAACTGCCTCAATCAACACCATTTCTTTCAATCAACACCATTTCATCAATGAATTTGAATTGACACTTTGGAACCACTCATGTGCTTATCACCATAAGGTGTATAACTATTGTTATTTGCCAATAGCCATACCATTTTCGGCTAGTTTGATCCATTGTGTAGTTTCTCAAAACAGGATAAAGAACTCCAAAACTCTGTTTGCATTGCTGGGGCACTAAAACCAAGACATGGATTGTGTCTTCCAGAGCAGCATTTCACAAACACAGAACCATAAATTGTATGGAGAATGAAAGTAACGCCTATGAAGCAATACAGAAGAAAAGTGCTGTATCCCCATTGCTTCCCAGGGGAAGAAATCAAACGAAAACCTCTTTGTCATCTGTTACTCTCTATATTAGGGGACAAAACCCATGACAGCGATTCCCCCACCCCCAATTTGGAGTGTTGCTATAAGGGTATCTATTTTGCAAGGACTGATGTTAGAGATTGGCAACATCAGGAACATGCTAATGGCCCAGCACTTTTCCTTTGGGTAGTAGTGGCATTGATCCCCATTCTTCTCAATGCACTTTTTAGTGGCCAGAGGTGCCATCATTTTAAACATCTACAATGCAGTCCTCCCAACATACAGTTGCTCCAGAGCAACACTATGTTGAAGGCAATTCTTTGGGGGAATTACACGGGTCGTATTCTTGCACTCTGGTATGGGGAGTCACATCACTGATTGCTTCCTACTGTCTGTCATCACCTGGTAAACCTACCCCAGTGGCAATGGCAGTGCTTTGCTCTAGCACTGAGGGCACAATCCTAACCTGAAGTTAGGCCAACAATGTTTGGCAGGCACAAGGGCCACCGCAAAGCATGTTTGGACCACTCCTGGAGTCAGGAAGGATGGTGCATGTCTATGTACAGGCCTCCCTGACTATGAGAGTTCCAAACACTCCTTACAGTATCCCTTCTGCTGGCCAAACTTTGCTGGCCTAACTGTGCCGGCCTAACTCCAGGTTAGGATTGCGCCCTGAGAAAAACACCATGCTGTTGACATTCAGCAAGTCAACAAGGCTTCATTGACATGTGGGTGAGATAGACTAGGAGTCCCCATGGATATTGCATAGTGGAGAGTCTGCTGACAGAGCTTTCCAATACTTTGCCCAAAGTGGCTTCCAACCTGGAAGTGATGCAGGGGTGAGCACTGTTTTATGCACCTTTTGTAGCACTATTAAAGATATGCAAACTGTGCATGGCTTTGCATTGGTTCTTGAACGTGTACCAATATTAAATGAACAAAGAAACTGTTGGGGGGAGGCAAGGTGCAACTGTCCTGCCACTGCAACCTTTAGTTTAGCCTCATCTGCTTGCAGCCCTGACTTCACTACTCTTATTTCTCTGATGGATGGCTGTGACTGGGGGGGGGGGAATGTGAAATTCCTGGCCTTGCTCAGTGCTGCTGGATGACCTCAGTAGCCTCATCTGCAACAGCTGCTTGCTGCTTGCTGAACCACAGGCCCTCGCAAAAAAAGAAGACCTTGTTGCAGGATGCTTCCTTCCAGTTGGAATACCTAAACAACGTTATCGCGGTGCCTATATAGAGAGTGGGGAGCTGGCATACTAGTCTGAAGGGTTTCTCAGCAAACAGACCATCTATCATTTTTCAGGTGCTTATGAGAAACATTCTCTGCAGGAAGGGAACTCCAGTGGTGAGTCCCTAAACCAGCCTGTTCCAGGTCAGTCTTAACAGTAGTAGAAGGATCTACATAGGCCAGGTCCTGCTAAGCTTTCATCTCTTATCTGCATGCAGTTATCTCTTACATTCAGTAGTGCTTTGAACTGATCAGATTCTCTAACCCAGTGTTGTTTTTTGAAAAGCAAGATCTATAGTGCTTGGCATACTTGGGCTTCTGCAGTAACTTCTTACTGGAAAACCTTCACAGTAATTTTGACAGAGCATTCATGGAAATAGCACACCTGAAATTTGCTGGGTTTCAACCTGATATTACAACATATTATTTACATGTCTGTATCTATTCAGAGATGTCTCCTGGGATGGCTGCCACTTACCCAGTCCGGAAGTTCAGTGGTGATGTTGCCCCTGATCTTTGGGGTCAAGGGGCTCCAAACTATGGCCTGCAGGCTGGATCCAGTGCACAGGGAATTCCCTTCCCATCATGGGTGGTTCAGATTGTTCTGCCTTGCAGCCACTCCATTTTGCACCCAGTTGACTGGCAGGGGTGTTCTGGGCATTCTTGTCTATGCCTCGGCATCCCAGAAGGATGTGCAGCAGGACACCGGGCATAGATGCGAATGCCCAGAGCATCCCTGCCACTGATCGGCTGCAAAATGGAGCCGCTGCAAGACGGAATGATCTACACTGCTCAGGACAGGGAGGAAATTCCCCATGCACAAAGGTTTGCTGTTTGGAGACAGCTGTTTTAGGCTATTGCGTTGCTTTAAATGTGAAAAGCCTGCCTCTGTCCACCTCTGTTGTGGCCCAGTCACTTTATGTTCTCACTGGCGAGTGATAAAAACACAACAGTTGACAAGAACGAGTGGTGGGTGGGCCGGCGGCAGGCCAAATAATGCTAAACTGAGGCTTGGGCAGTGTGGTGTCACTTCTCTTGAGGGTGACACCCAGGGCAGCCTGCTCCCCTACACCTCCCTGATGATGATGATGATGATGATAATGATGATGATACTTGGATTTATATACCACCTTTTCTTAGGTCACCAGATTTCTCTAATGACTCAAGGCGGTTTACACAGGCAGACTTTATTCAGAAACCCGTAGGTTTTTACAATTTATACAGAAACGTTCTATCTTCCAAGAACTACACACATACAGACAGATCTTTCTGGATTTAGTCCTTCTTTCTGGCCACCCGTTTGTCTTCTTGCTGTCTGATAAGCGGCTTCCCTGCTCCCACCAGAGAAGCGGCTGAACTTCAGCACAACTCCCCCTCACACAAGGCAGTCGAAGCTCAGCTGTTAATCAGTCGCAATTAACGAGGTCTGCTGCTCACAGAGACTTCTGGCTGTCCCGAACTGGCGACCTTCAGATCTTCAGCCCTTATCTTCAGGCAAATGGAGGCATTAACCCTCTCGACTAAATCTTCTGATGCTGCTATATCCATAGTAGAATAGCCGTCTAGGTGGTAAGGAAACACTACTTTTTAAGGGAGTGTTTCTAAAAAGTTTGAAAAGGGTCAGGTGCCTTGGAGTTGGGTTGCCATATGACCCGTTTTCAGGGTTTTGTGCAGATTCTGAACATGCCACTTGTTCCCTTTTTCAATAATTTGCTGGCCCAGATTCTCATCTGCCATTAACTTTAAAAAAGCAACTAACTAAAAAAGCTCCAGCCTTTGTAGAAGAACTAGAGATATGAGGGAAAATTTGGACTAGTATTCTACTTAGTCGCTTAATGATAACCAAGTATACTTCTGCCTTTCGTAGTTGCAATCAAGGGAAGTCACAGATAGGACTGACATATAAGGGCACTAGTGATATTCATGGAGATGAAAGACTAGAGTCATAACTCGGGTGTCTGAGGAAGGAACCTCTCAATTCCTTTTGAAGAAGTAGAGCTGGGGTTGGTTTGGGTTTCTATTCAAAAATGTTCCATACAAAACATCCCTCAGGCCAGGTCTATCCCCTTAAATTACACCATCCAATCATCCTTATGTCCAAATGGAGCCCTCATCCGCATGCTCGAAATCTTGTGCTCCATGGACTTGCCTGCAAGCTCTAGTGTGCTACCAAGTGCTTAAACCCAAGCAACGGAAATGCCCAAAGACAAGCGGAAAACGTGCACAACAAGCAAACAATTTGTGTAATATGCAAATGTTGCCGTCTGGATTTGGGGAGCTGGAATGTGGCACCCCCACATGAATGTGGCTTGGTTTTACTGCTTTCTTTTTCCCCCATGAAGAAAACTTCCTCTTTCATGTAACATAAAACAAGTCAACCTAATTTCCCCTGACAACTCTTGGAAGGCGTGCCAAGATATCTTTTACATGGCGTGCACATCTGTTTGCCCACTAGAATCTGTTGACCCCAGGGCATTCTCCAAACACAGACATCTGTGTTATGGAATTGCAGAAATGTAGAGTGAGGAAAGACCCAGTGGTCATCTGGTGCAGCTTTCTGAAATGAAACTGGACCTATGATACGTAAGGTCACCAACAGTAAAAGAGGAGGAGGGTCCCTGGTATCCTTATGTTTTAAATATCTTTCTTTCAATATCCCACCTTTCACAACGTTTCAAAGCAGCTAACAAAAACATGCTACACCAGTGGTTCCCAAACTGTGGGTCAGGACTCACCAGTGGGTTGCAAAGCACCGAGAGTAGCCATACTGAAAATATGGGAGGATGGGATGCGGGAAAGGGGGAGGGATGTGTGGTTGTTTTCTTTGTGTCAAGGTTGTAAATAGGCTTTTTCTTTCTTTCTGATTCACTTTGCTATTGGAAAATGGTTGAGAAATAATGCAACTTATGACTGCATTATCAGGAAAGCAGCCGGCTCTGGTCATAGTGATGGTACTTCCAGCCATGACGTCACTTCCAGTGGGTCCCGGCAGATTGTCTCCCTACTTGCGGTGTATTTTCCTGCTACTGGTGTCTCTAGATTGTCATTCCAAAAAATGGATCCCAGTGCTAAAGAGTTTGAGAACCACTGTCCTACACCATTTAATTCCAATAGAACCACAGCACCAGTGAAAACAATGCAATTAACACAAGACATTAGAAAGTCTAGCAGAATGCATACATTTTAAAACAACTTAAAGTCTGAGAGGGATGGGAATCATGTGTCTTCTGTGGCAGGGTTCCAAAGACACAGAAAAGACCCTATCCTTCTTGCATACCAGTCAAGACTCAATGATTTTTGATGCACTTGGAGTGGCTAGCACAAGATTTCCTGAAGTGTCATACCAGACACTGCCTTCCTTTATCAGATGATGGTACCCTTCTTCCTAACACTCCCTAGATTGGAAAAGGAAGAGAGAGATGGAAGGCAAGAGGAAGTGAGGAAGAGAGGAGCCCCCTAGATAATCTCTGACTTTCATCCACCCTTCCTCTTCTGGTCCATCTCTCTTCCTTTTCCAATCAAGGAAGTGGAAGAGCACCCATGGAGATGAGAGGTTGGTGCTCCCTGGAAGATCTGCTGCCTGAGTTGACCATCTCAGCCAGCCCCATGGAGTGGCTGGCCATGCACAGGTGATCTTATTGGGAAGACAGAACTAGGTGGTGACCCTTAATTCTGTAAGAACAATTCTGTTAGAACAATTTGTATGCAGGTGTGGCTGTTATTACCACCACCACCACCACCACCACCCCCGTGTTACAGAATCTCACTTACAACAAACTATAATCTGTTGATATATTTTGATCCTCTACAAACCCCTCCCTGCTTATTTGTTCTGCCTTGCTTATTCCCTCTGGTTAATAAACTTATTTTTCATCTTCTTCATTACCGGCTTGGTCTCAGTTAATGAGAAAGCAAAATGTCACACTTTCCAAGACTGCTCAGCCCTTGCTGTTCTTTATATTGGTGTTTGCAGAAGTGGGGATCCCTCAGATTTGGGGGAACCCCTAACAGATCAAGCAGGGAGGTTTCCAAACCGCCTTCTATCTGTCAGAGTTTTGCCCCAGCTTGCTGGTGGCAACGGAGGCATATCAAACTTCCTAAGACCAGCAGAAAAGGCAAGGAGCAAGAGAGACATCAAACGGCTGTGGTCTTCCACCACTTGGTGCACATTTTCCACATGCATCCTCTTCTACCACTACTGTGTTATAGGTATGTACTGCATAGCAATGCTTCAACCAACAGCATATATGACAGCCCTCAAACTCACTGGGATAGCTTCCTTCCCTCCTTCCTTGCCATGGTGCCCTTTCCTTTGTACTTTCACAATTTTGTTGCCTTCCTTTCTGCCTTGCTGGCTTATTAACCTGCACAAGGCGGAAAGGAAGGCATCAAGAATTGGCTGCAAAAGTGAAACAAATGCACGTGCGCAAACAGGGGTTAGCTGGTTGAGCCAGTAAGGCAGGCCAAGGAAGACCACTAGGTGGCTATGAGAGTGCAAAGGAAAGCTTTGTGTGTTTCTGCAGCCAGCTAGCTGCCTTCTTTCTTGCCTGCCTTGCTGCAAAGCATTCTGGGAACTTCCGGACAACAACCAATGCACAAAGATGGGGTTTGTGGAACATATCCCATTGTTAAGCAATCCATCCCTGTATTTGGTGTGCTTCCTTATTTTGATTCATATCACAGTTGTTGGCTCTTTTTCCAGTTGAACAAATACCAACTATCATGGGAAGAATGTCACCATCCTTTCCTCTGTATGCCTTCCGGTGATAACCACTTGTGGAGGGAACAGTTCCACTTAGAATATATGTATAGAAAAATGATGGAGAATTCCAATCTTGTATCTTTTGGACTCCATCGTTTATGAGCCGGGCCTGTCTCTATCTGGTGTGTTGGGGGGCAGCAGTGAGTCACAGATGCCACAAGCAAGAATTGTGTCTCAGTTTTTCCTCTGCAGGGCTGCCATGAACTGAAAGGGCTGTCTCTTCTCAGGCTGATTCTTTTTGAAAGCAAGCCACATAGCACTGGGTCTGTGTTTATTTTCCCCTCAAATTAGGGCAGCCTGATTTTAATTGTGAGATCTACTATACGAAGTCATGTTTGTGCAGCTGTCATCAGAAGTCGACAGAACTCTGTTTGGGTATTTGCTCAAGACCCAACAGCAACCCCCCAAAAGAGGGATTTTAAATCACACAAGAAGTCTCTATATTTTACTAACCTATCATGCCAAGACATGCCCTTGTTCGACATGTGTTTATGCATGCTGCCATGTGCTGTAGGGTTGAGTTGTGTCACTTGGAAGGAATGGGTCTTTGGCCTGTAGAGTTCATGGTCTGCAATGCCCAGTGCTTCTCCATTCCTAATAAGCCTTTTAGGAAACCTATTCCTGTAGTCACAGCACAATCCTATATATGTTACCCCAAAATAAGGTGCGCTGTATTAAATGGGGCTTAATCTCAGATAAGTATGTAAAAAATTACAGCCTCAGCCTTATGCCTACTTTTTACCATGATGATATTATTAGAAAGAAGAGCAGATCTTGGAAATGATCATCCGTTTGTAGGCCTTATGGATACAAAGTCCCAGAGCGCAATCCTAATTTGGAGTTAGGCCAGCAAAGTTTGGCCGGCACAAGGGACATCGTTAAGTATGTTTGGACCACTCTCGGTGTCAGAGGCCAGCCCACAGACGTACACCATCCTCCCTGACTCCGAGAGTGGTCCAAACGCGCTTTACGATGGTCCTAGTGCCGGCCAAACTGTGCTGGCCTAACTGTGCTGGCCTAACTCCAGGTTAGGATTCCATTCTTATTCTTAACAATATTAGTATGCCACTTTTCAACCATAATGGATTTCCAAAGCTCTACTACTACTGCACGAAATGTATGAGAGTATAGATAAATACTATCTCAGGTCATCTGAGGGGGTCTTCCTGCAAGTGCTGCCTTCCTCCCAAGTTAGGGGGATGACAGCACATGGGTGAGCCTTCTCAGTAGTGGCGCGATAATTATGGAGTTTCCTACTGGGGGAATTAGCTCCACCCCCTCCATCATGGCTTTTTGGTGAGGGCTCAAAGCATTTTGTTTCGTCTGGCATTTGGGTGACGGGTTGTCTTCCTCCTGTGCCTCTACAGCAGTACCTTGATTATCAGTAGTCTCCCCTCCTCCAATTGGTTTTATTTATTCAGTTGTGATTTTATTTATCTTTACATTGTGTATTTTTTAGTTGACACCTGTAAACTGCCTTGGCCGTCTGCTTCAGCAGAGGAAAAGTGGGGCGGAAATCTTTTAAATAAAATAAATAAAGCCTACTGGTTTTTTTAAAAGCCTAATTGTATTATTCTAGGCATCCACAAATTCGTACTGAGCACATTTCACTGATTTTATCAGAAAAATTATTCATTTTAATTGGGTTTCTCAAACGTAGTTGCCAAACATATAGTTGCCAAACACTATGTTTCTCAAACATAGTTGCCAAGTCACGTTTTCTAAAGACTCGTAATCAGGAAGCCAGTAGCCTTGATGAGTTCTGTAAGATTTTCCAGTGTGGTCTCTCCCTCCTTGCAGTGTATTTTCCTCCTACTGATGTCTCTTGTTGTTGTTCAGTCGCTAAGTCGTGTCTGACTCTTCGTGACCCCATGGACCACAGCACGCCAGGCCTCCCTGTCCTCCACTAGCTTCCGGAGTTCGCCCAATTTCATGTTCATCGCTTCGGTGACACTGTCTAACCATCTCATCCTCTGCCGCCCCCTTCTCTTTTTGCCTTCAATCCTTCCCAGCATGAGGGTCTTTTCTAAAGAGTCCTCTCTTCTCATGAGGTGGCCAAAGTATTGGAGCTTCAGCTTCAGGATTTCGGGACTGATGTCTCTAGAGAAACCTAAAAACAGTGCTATCAGACAAGTGAGAATGTTCATGTACGTACAACATTAAGGGGCTCCATAGAAAGGCGAAGCCTTTGCATTTTCCTATACAAATAAATAAATGAGTCAAAGTTGCACACTGAAGCATGGACAACGGTATCGCAGACTGCCACCCAAATCCTGTGGCTGCACTGCTAGAACACACACTTAAGGCATCACAAAATGCGGCAGTCGACATCATGCTGCAGGCTGCTGCCAGAAACAGCGAGGGATACAGGTCATCTGCAGTGCTGGTAAGTGAGTGGCAGGGGCCGGATTGTGGACAGGGGGGAGGAGGAGGAGGAGGATAGGGGCACTCTGCTGGAGGAACAAGGAGGCAGGGAGGAGGTGAGAGGGGATGGGTCTGAATATTATCCCCTCTTTTTAAAACTTCGCCTCACCTTTTCCATCCTCAGACACATACCACCAAAAGAGATGGCAGCCCCAGGATTTACACAGAAGTAAGTAAAAATAATGTTGACTTACCGCCTGTTTACATCCCCCCAAAAAATATTAATGGGGGGGCATGGCTTACATTGGCACTGTGGGCTGGGGATAAGATTGGGGCATGTATTTATGGATTATTGAATATCCAACCTCATTACTGGTATTGCATCCAAGTAAGGCTCGTGAAACGATTTGTGTGGGAAACAATGCTGACCCCATTGCGTTAAGAAGTTCCTAGCGTGACCAGCAAGTCTGAAGCAAGAATTCAGAAGGAGAATGGACTGAATGACTGGAGCATGCCTGGGTTTTGTCTCTGTTCTTGCTCTGGCTATCAGTAGACACAGCGAGAGGGGGAGGTCAGAGAGACAAGTGCAGACCAATCACTTATTCTTCACTGCCTCTCCTTGTCAGACCCCTGTGCTTACTCTGAGGAAAGAGATTTTTCATACTCAGGGTGCTTCTTTTTCAGCAGAGAGAGAGAGAGAGAGAGAGAGAGAGAGAGAGAGAGAGAGAGAGA
>JAJKFI010000028.1:1199753-1218565 GCA_029204185.1 Lerista edwardsae | reverse complement strand
GAGAGAGAGAGAGAGAGAGAGAGAGAGAGAGAGAGAGAGAGAGAGAGTATAAATTGTATGGCCATTTCTCTTTCTCCTATGTGAGACAAATTTCTCCCCCTGAAATATATATATTTCACCCCTCCTGTGCTCCCCCTACTTTTTCTGGTGCTCCCTACTTTTTCTTTGGCCATCCCCAAAAAGCAAGCTAAGGGAAGCTTGTTGCATAAATACAAATTCCATCATCCCAGTAGAGCAAAGCCTTTAGCAATATGCTGTAGTGGAAGAACTTTGGTGTTCCTTCTGTGGGAGAACTGGAGTGGGAAAGGCTGAGTATTTGGCTGAGCTTTGTGACATCACTCCCCTGCCCCAATCTGCAGTGGTGCAGTCCAAAGAGAGGTTCAACACCTCCTCTGCTATTTAAGTGAGAACTAGACCTTATAAGGACAGGCACCATGAAGATGGGGCAGAGAGGGGGCAGTTGAAAGCATCAAGAAGGGAAGAATCAGTGCAGCTCCCCTCCCCCCGGTACTGCCTAAAAGACACTGCACACAGTGGGCAAGGCCAAACACTACAATCCATCCTTTGAGTACTTTTGAGTTCTGCTGCTTTCAAAAGGGTGGGGAGGAATTTCTTTTCTTTCTTTGGCAAAGGCGTTGCACCAGTGATGTCATCCGGGCGTGCCAGGAACCGGAACGCCCGGATGATTGGCAGCCCTCCGCCCCTATGGCGGAGGCCAGCCACGCCTCCCTGCGCCTCCCTGCGCCTGGAATCGCTCCATTTCAGAGCGATTCGGACGCACGGGAGGGCAGGAGGGCCCAGGAACAGCTCGCCGATCCTCGGGAGAGGCGGCGCGGCCTGGGCCCGTCCGCGGAACAAGTGGAATGCCGTACCGGCCCGTTCCTCCCGGATGCCACCGCTGCGTTGCACCCATGTGACATGGTGATGCACATGCTGTGGGCACCACCGAGAGACCTGGGCATGCTGGCGGGGAAAACCGGCATGGAGCTGACCCTTCCCACCCACCCTTGTCTCCGAATCACTCTGAAATGGAGCAATTCTGGAAGTAGGGGGTGTGGGGAGGCTGCATGGAGGGCACAGTGGCATCTTTCATCACTGCCCTCCTCCTGGGCGCAGTCAGAGCCTGCTCTGGCTCTGTTCTTTGGGAACCTTTATTGGCATAATAATATGCAATGTGTACAACATCAAACAACTTAAAGCATAGGACCACTAGCTTCCCAAAAATCCATAGGCAGGAAGACTATTTTCTCGGGAGGAGGAATTTAAGTACATAAATACTACTGCAGTCAGTTGGCCACCAAAGTGCCTACCCTTGCTTGCACTGTGCACAAAGGCTGCAAATAGCATGTATGATATAACATGCAGCCATTCATTGGGGGTTTTAAAGCTCACACCATTGCATAAAACCAATACATTTTTCAAAAAAGGAAAAGTTTTAAGAACACTTGACATGTTAGCACTGCAAAACTCCTGAGAGAGGAGCACGGCAAATATGTCCAAATTGCTTCTGAAGCATCAGAGATATCGCAGACCCCAGAAGAGACATTCCATGTGAAATCTTGGATCTATTTGCTCGTATCTTCTTCTCCCTTTGCCCTTCGATTTCTCAGGCTTATCCTTCAGTCCTGGGGTAAACTGGGGGAGGCTGCTTGGGTGTTTTAGGAGCATCAATGAGTTAGCAACAATTTATGTTTTTTAAAAAAATGAAGATATTTCCTTTGCATTCTGGCAACGAAACGATGAATTAATAATCTCATCAGCCAAAGCTGCAGGTCAGCCATGCCTAAATATGGAACAGATGGCCCTCCATAACAGAGGATGGATACATTAATGGACAAGAAGCTGTCATCAGAAGCTCACAAGCACTTTCTGGCCTTCACATTGGAACTACTTATTGCAGAGGTTAGATTGTCAACTCCAAGGCCTTCTGAAAACTAACTTACTCCCTGCCTCTCCATATCCCTTGTGTTTCTCTCTCTGTGCTGTACTAGCCATCCATTAAGGCCCACACCAAATGTACTTGGGAAAAAAAAAACACCTGTGAGTCACATCTGTGGGTTTCAGCTCATTTGGGATTTGCAGCCACACATTCAGTGCAATCCAGACCTCTTTTCATAGCAAAAGCGGTGCTAGTCCCTTCTCTGGCCCTGCCAATCATCCTTCCGGGGGCAGATTTCCAGGGTCAGCAGAAACCCCAGCAGCACTGGGCAATTGAAAGTGGTGGGGTTTGACCCTTAGGCTTTGCACTTCTCAGGATAGGTGACATCCTGGTTTGGCCATATACTTTACAGGAGAGTTTGTGTGGGATTATCTGTGTCTGGGAAGGAAGGGGCTACCCTTGAATGACCCCTTGTCCCTACCCAATCTATCATACTGAGATCCACGCTGAGAAATAGTAAGATGTACAAGGCTTGGACAACTTTGAACAAGGCAAATGTTATTTCTAGTAGCATAGATATACTAGCTGGCCTTAATATGATAAGCCCAAGTGTATTCTTATGAGAAGGGAGATCTTCTTAGGGCCCGATCCTATGCGGCCCAGTGCTGGCGGTAAGCCCTTACTGCCAGTGCCAGTGTTGCAAAAGTGCTCTACGGCACTTCTAGCATCAGTGCCAGGTCGCAGTGCCAGGAGGACCCAACGCAGATCTGGCTGGTGGTAAGTCTCACCACCACCACTGGTGAGCTCTTCTGGGGCATGGAGAGGGCGTTGGGAGGCCAGAACTGGGCAGTGAGCTCTTTTGGAAGCCCAGGGAAGGGCATGACCAATGGTGGCTGCACGGCCTGATGTGGAAGTTCTCAAGTCTGCACTGGCAAAGTAGCCAGCATAGATTTGAGAAGGCCCATTGCCAGGCCAGCGCCCCTACCTGGTGTGTGTATGTGAACGCCTAAGGCGTCTCCTCTAGCCATTCTGGTACCACTGCTCCTATGGGGGCCACGCATTATAGGATCGGGCTGTTTGGGCTATTTGAAATACGTACATCATATTTACAATTAATATGTACTATCCTAAGGCTTCTTCCTGTGGAGGAAGAAAATCCCAAGATACAACTCCAGTGTCTCCAATGTCTGTTTAATACTCCATATAGACCCAGAAGTCACACCACTAGTCTCAAAGTCAAGCAACCTATTTTCCTATCATACATAACACCAGTGTGGACCCCAGTGCATGATTGCACAATGCTATCACTTAGCCACATTTCTGATGATTGCCAAAAGCAATGGCAGATATGGAACAAATTGGCTTGACCATTTTCATTCGTTGTGGGTCAGTGTGATAGCCTGTCTGGTGTTTGCCAAAAATGGAGAAATAAGTAATAAAAGCATTGCACCTGGACAAAATATGCCACCTGCATTAACATTTAGGTATTGCAAGGTGCACTTATGTGTTACCATAGAGTTTGGCTACAGCGATGTTGATAGTTTTAAGAAACATTTTCCCTTGGCCCATATACAAAAACAGGTGCTTAATATTTCTGACTCTGTTTCCCATTATTCTTATTGTTTCTACAATAGCCTTCTCAAACATACTATTTTGTCCCAGAGACTGGTACTCGGGGCTGTTTGAAACTAACAGGGAGTGGTTGTCAAGGGTAGAGAAGTGTGTCCTGTTCATAATCATAACAGTACTCAGAAGCCTCTGTTGATTTTGATGGGCCCTAATAATAACCTAAGTGTTGCAACATGGCTAAGCAAAATTGCTTCCTTGCAGTGACATCCTGTTCCTTTCTTTTCTGTTCTTTTTTTTCCAGATGCCTTGTTTTAACTCCCAAACAACCACTGTTAATAAACTGCTGAAGAAATCCAGCTTTTGTGACACAACCCAGAAGCCAAGTCAGTATACAACATGCTACACAGATATGGTTTGCACTGGCAAAGGAAATTGAAAGTGGTGCTGGAAAAAGGAACCATCGTCCATGTCAGGGGGAATGGTAGCTGCATAAGAAGAAGGGCTGTTTGAGGGCAAATCCTAAAGTGGAGTTGGCCCGGCAAAGTTTGATTCTCACAAGGGCCAGAGTAAAGCATGTTTAGACCACTCTCGGAGTCAGGGAGTATGGCACATGTCCGTGTGCTGGCCTCTCTGACTCCGAGAGTGGTTCAAAAATACTTTACGGTGGCTCTTGTGCCAGACAAACTTTGCTGACCTGACTGTGCCGGCCTAACTCCACATTAGGTTTGCGCACTGAATGATCCAGCAGAGATGAGAAAACTGGGCAGATTAGAACAAATATCACTTGAGCCACCAAAAGAATGAGCCGCAAGGCAGGAATGACATGAGACAAACACGACCATGTGATCCACAACAGGAAAACACATCATGTGCTGTACTTTGTCAGTGTCCTCAATTTAAAGAGATGTTGGCTTTGGTTACGGAGAATGAGAACCCTCTGTGGTGAATTGTAGTCAAGCAAGAAAATAAGGACAAAACAACTTGGGGTCTGGCTTGAAGCCATTAAGCTTGGGAGAGAGTCTGTGATGCCTGCTTCTGTTCTGCTTGGACCCCTTCGAGTTTGGAGACACGCTCGCTCCAGACGGAAGCTTGAGTGTGCTATCATTAATTTCAATTCGTCGAAGAGAGAGGGTCAATTGATTTGCTGGAAGGAAACATTTTCTGATGGTGTCTGAAAAAGCACTCCCTGGGGCAGATGAAAAAGCAGTTAAGTCAGTGCCTGATAGTGCTGGAACAGGGAATCATACATTGCAATGAAATGCTGAGTCGCGGTTTTAGTGAATAGGTGAAGTTGATGGTGTTCTGGTCCTTTCTTGACCTTTAATCAGGAACACTGACCTTGAGAGCCACGAGGGTTTCCATGTGCCTGCACTGTAAATGAAAATGAGCCAACTACAGTAATTTAGAGCAAGTTGTAATTTACAGTAAGTTGGGAGCGCTCAGGAGTCTCCCTGGGGCAAGGGCGCGTTTGCTCCAGCTTCCCCTATGTGCTCATCAGATCTGTGCCTGCTGTATAAAAGGCACAGAGTCGAGGACACTGCACGGCCCCAATTGGGGCCATGTGGCCTGGGGCTGGAGGCATGGGTGTGGCCAAACAGCTGCATTCCAACACCGCCCCCCTCCCTGAGCCATCATGCCTCCTGGCCCACCCCTCCAACCAGTTTCTCCCTCCCTCCGTCCCTCTCCCTGCCCAGAACTGCTTTTTGCACCAGATCGGCCTCAGGCCAGCACTGCTGCTAGCGTTGGCCCAACAGTGCTTACAGGATTGCTCCCAGTAGTGTCATGTAACTGGTACGCTGGGTGGGAGGAACGGGTGAGCGGCAGCCCACCCGTTGCGTAATGCTCCATTTCGCCGGCGAAATGGAGCGTTACGCAACAGGCGGACTGCCACTCACCCGTTCCTCCCGCCCAGCATACCAGTTACATGACACTACTGATTGCGCCCTTAGAGATTTAGTATGGATGAAACAAGATACCTACTTCTACTACCTACCTATCACACGGTATATAGTACCTGGCTTTTACAAGTGTTGTTATTTTATAAGGTGCTGCTACTGCTCTTCTGTTGAATCGAAATTATGTTATACAGTTGTTTTAAGATTGTTTTAATGTTTTGTGGGCTTTTAGGGTAGAGTACAGTTGGGTTTTAAATTGCGATTTTTAAAAATTATCTTTTGTACTTCCATTTTATAAACGCAGCTTCCCTTATACAAAGTAAGCCTAATACGCTAAACTTACTGAGTATCTTACTGAGTAAGACTTACTGACTTACTGAGTATCTGAGTAAGCATGCTTAGGATTCGGCTGGAAGACTTTAAAGCAAGCACTTCCAGCCCAATCCTGAACTTCTGAGCACCCAGAGGAAAAACAGCACCAAAATGGTGACTGCTGTATTCTGAGGCCACCAAGGAAGCCATCGGGGTTCCCTTGGGATAAGGGCAGTGATGTCATGCAGGGGGTACGCGGGGGTACGCGAGTACCGGTTTCTAGGATTACAGCTGGCCCCGCCCATTCGCCCGCCCACTCGTCGACTCCGCCCTCTGCAACGTTTGAATTTCCTGCATGTTTGAGTTGCCTGCATGTTCTCAGAGCCAGGCAGGCAGGCAGGCAGCGAGCGGAGCCTATGACGTCACTTCCGGTGGGCGGGTCCCGACACGTGCCAATCAAAAGTGAGTACCTGTTCTTAAATCATTTGGATGACACCACTGGGTAAGGGAGAATGTAATGCCACTGCAGCAGCAATGGGCCTCCTCATGTCTGCACCTGTGATTGATCAGGTGCAGAGCTGAGGAGACCCATGTCGGTTCACCCCGGCTTGAGAGGGGGTTAGGATTTTGCGGCAGAAGCTGACACCACCCCCACCTCCTCCCAGGCCCTCCCCTCTCCTCCCTCCCTGTTCCCCCCACTTCCTGTCCCCACCCCACCCCAGGCATGCTTACTGCTGGCTGGTATTGAAGGAGCACCAGCTGACCATCTTTGCAGTGCCAAAGCCTAGTGCTGGCTGGCTTTAAGGCACATTAGTGACACTCAGCACTATTGTTATGCAAGAATAAAGAGAATCAGCATGGCTTCTGTAAGGGTAAGTCTTGCCCGACAAACCTTTTGGAATTCTTTGAAAAGGTCAACAGGCTTGTGGATGTTGGTGAACCAGTAGATATTATATATCTGGATTTTCAGAAAGCATTTGACACAGTCCCCCACCAAAGGCTACTGGTTAAACTTCACAGTCAGGGAATAAGAGAGGTCAGGTCCTCTTGCGGACTGAGAATTGGTTGAGGATCAGGAAGCAGAGAGTGGGGATTAATGGGCAGTTTTCACAGTGGAGAGAGGTGAAGAGCGGTGTGCCCCAGGGATCTGTCCTGGGACCAGTGCTTTTTAACTTATTCATAAATGACCTGGAGACAGGCATAAGCAGTGAGGTGGCCAAATTTGCAGATGACACTAAACTTTTCCTGGTGGTGAAAATTAGAAAGGGTTGTGAAGAGCTCCAGAAGGATCTCTCACAACTGGGAGAAGGGGCAATAAAATGGCAGATGCATTTCAATGTAAATAAGTGCAAAGTAATGCATATTGGGGCAAAAAAATCAAAAATTCACATATGAATATAGGTTAATGGGTTCTGAGCTGTCAGTGACAGACCAGGAGAGAGATCTTGGGGTATTAGTGGACAGCTCGATGAAAGTGTCGACCCAGTGTGCAGCGGCAGTGAAGAAGGCAAATTCCACGTTAGGGATAATTAGAAAAGGGATTGAGAATAAAACAGCCAATATTGTATTGCCATTGTACAAGGCAATGGTAAGGCCACACCTAGAGTACTGCGTACAGTTTTGGTCTCCACGTCTCAAAAAGGACATATTGGAATTAAAAAAAGTACAGAAAAGAGCAACCAAAATGATTACTGGGCTGGGGCACCTTCCTTACGAGGAAAGGTTACAGCGTTTGGGGCTCTTCAGTCTAGAAAGAAGGCGCCTGAGGGGGGACATGACTCAGACATACAAAATTATGCACGGAGTGGATAGAGTAGATAAAGGGAATCTCTTTTCCCTCTCACACAATACCAGAACCAGGGGACATCCTCTAAAACTGAGTGTTAGGAGAGTTAGAACAAACAAAAGAAAGTATTTCTTTACCCAGCGTGTAATTAGAATGTGGAACTCCTTGCTGCAAGATGTGGTGATGGCATTGGGCCTGGATGCCTTTAAAAGGGGATTGGAAAAGTTTATGGAAGAAAACTCCATCACAGGTTACAAGCTATGATGGGTATGTCCAGTCTGAGATTAGCTGGTCGCTCATCATGAGGGCTGGGTAGGAATTTTTTTTCTGTCATCCAAATTGGCCAAGTTTGGATGGCAGGGTTTTTTTGCCTACCCCAGACTGGCGAGGGAGGGATGGGTGTCCAGTAGGTTACATGATTTACATTGTGCTTAATAAGGTTGAACCCCAACCTCAGTCTGGTGTCTTCCTTGGGGGTGGTGCAAGGGTAATAGTCTACTTTAAAATGCCAGATGCAGGGGAGTGGCAACAGGACACAAGTATCTGGTTGTCTTGCGTGCTCCCTGAGGCATCTGGTGGGCCACTGTGGGATACAGGAAGCTGGACTAGATGGGCCTTGGCCTGATCCAGCAAGGCTTTTTCTTATGTTCTTATGTCCTTAATGAAGAGCTCAGGATTGGGTTCTTACTTGACAGGAAGTCCCATTGAACTCAAGGCTTCTTACTTACAAATATATGTGTATAAGTTGCAACTCATGAATTTTTGGACCAAAGTTTTCTTCTCCTGTTAGGGCTGGTTTTGTATGACCCATAATCACAGATAAGAACTCTCTTTATCCATCTGCCTTGCAGATGGCAATGATCAGATCAATCCCATGAGTTACATTTATAAGGAAGACATTTCATAATGTGGAGACCCTGAAGCATCTGCCTTTGGATATGATA
The DNA here is from genome assembly GCA_029204185.1 of Lerista edwardsae. Lineage (NCBI taxonomy): Eukaryota > Metazoa > Chordata > Lepidosauria > Squamata > Scincidae > Lerista > Lerista edwardsae. The sequence goes on along the minus strand of JAJKFI010000028.1, from coordinate 1,210,180 downwards.
TGTGGTGCCTGGAGGATTCGCATTCTTTAGAAAGCACTCTGGAATCAAAAGCTGATTTCTAGCTATTATGATAGCTCATGAAAGGTCTCGGCCACAGACCAAGGTTGCGTCCCTGTGCTTTCTATCAAAGCAAGAATTGAAAAGGGTTCCAGAAAAACATTTATAATGTTTATTATGAACCTGCCTCTGGGAAGACAACAGGGGTGGGTCCTAGTTCAGTCATTGGCTCAGCTGGGTGTCACATGGAATAAACGATATCCTTTTCACCCAAGTAAAACAGAATTCCAAACATGGCTTATACTTCCATGCCCTGTTTTGCTCTCATACATCTACTGGGAATGCCCCTTCAATAATTCCATCAATTGGCCATCAGGGGGACACTGATGGGCATTGAACAGTTGCAGACCCAGCCAATGGGCTGCCCAGGGACAGAGGAGGAGGAGGTCCACCCCCTCGGCTGTTTTCCCACCCCCGGATCCCACTCTGCTCCGCTCCCATGCCACGCCCGTCTTCATTTCAGAGCTGTACAATGGCAGGGGAGGAGGATGGGTCAAAACCTCACTGAGAAGTGAGCTGCTTCATCACCACCCTCCTTCCACTCCAGAAGCACAGGTGCCAAAAAGTCTTCTTTTAAAGAATTTTTCGGGGGGGGGGGGACTGCAAAGAAAGTGTTCAGCCATTGAAAGTGTAGGTAGGAAGGTGACTACATTATGCAGACCACATGAGCCCTGATTGGCTATGATCCTATAGTCAGCATGAAGAGGAGCTCTTCAACCATGAGGTGGATGTGGCCCCTCTGATACACCATTTTTGTGCTGAAAATCTTCAGGTGAACATTTAATGTAGTCCTAAAGTACTCAGGGATAGTGAGTAGGGATGATGTAAGGATCCCAAATGTAGGGATGGTGTTTTTGTCATTGTTAAAGCCACTTACAAACACAAAATGCCACCTTTCGGGTGTTAAAATACCCAAACAGAAACAAATCACCACATTTTGGTGTTTAAGGGTCAAATCTTATCCAGTTTTCCAGCCCTGAAGTAGCTGTCCCGAGGGGGTGCATGCGGCATTCTGTGGTGGAGGGGGAGTCAGGGAGGCCTCCTCAAGGTAAGGGAACGTTTGTTCCCTTACCTTGGAGTTGCATTACAGCTTCATTGGCACAAAAAAAAACTTGGATAGGATTGGGCCCTAAGATATTTTCCAGAAATTAAAATATATTTCTTTACCAAGTAGAAATAATACTGCGGCTGCATCTGCTGACCTCCATCTTGAAATCAATAAAAAGGAATGAGAATGAAAACATAGAACACCACATTCTGCCTTCTAAATCACAAAATCTATGAAAAAATAGCGCCACCGTTACATTTAGGTAGGGCTGAAACAGCCTAATCCTATCCCAGAACTATGTGGTATAGCTTATGCAAAAAGCTGCCATGCACATGCTAGGCTGCTGTTGTGGCTTGTCTAATTTCCCCAGGGCTAGTAAGCTGGAGCAGCGGTGGGAGGGAAGTAATGGAAGGGGGAGCAATGGGGCAGAGAGGGGGAGGATCAGGGTGGGGATTGGGGCTGCCAAGAGGCAAGCCGGAGTAGGTGAGGGTGGTTATTGGTGGCAAAGGCACTGCCAGTACCCTCTGCTCCTCTCCAGCCTTGTCATGCCTCCTTAGGTTGACTTGGACTTATTCCAGCTGAAGGGCTGGCACAAAACTGAGTAGACTCATACAGAAATGGGGTTTTCCTGGAGGTAAGGGAAGAAATGTTCCCTTACTTTGAGGAGGCCTCCTAGTTGCTCCATGCCATAGGAGGCAGCAGGCCCCTCCAGAGTGCAGCTGCTCAAGTGGCAGGGGATGGGATAGGGGCAGTGATGTCATTCAGGGGGAACGGACCAGAACGGGCGTTCCGGATCCTAACGGGCTCCATGGCTGGTTCCGGGTTCCCGACAAGTGCCAATCAAAAGTGAGTTCCTGTTCCTAAATCATTTGAATGACACCACTGGATTGGGGCAAATGTAAAATTGGGTCCAAGTCAATAAATAATAAAAAATCCTATATAATGGGAGCAATTCTAATGATCACCTCTGTGGCTAACTAGAAGGGAACAACGGCAACATTATAGAATTGTGTTAACTGAAAGCCTAACCCTATCCAACGTTCCCACGTTGATGCAGCTGAGCTATGCGGCATCCTGTGGTGGAGGGTCAGTCATGGAGGCCTCCTCAAGATAAGTGAACATTTGTTAACTTACCTCAAGGTGGCACTGTGGCTATATCAGCACTGGAATGGTGGAGAGGATTGGGCCCTGACTCTCCTTGTTTCTGGAAATATTACTATGCAGTCTTCTAATTAATTCAACTGTTAATTAGTCCCAACAGCATAGTTAATGGACTAACAAATTGGATGACAGGCCTAATAATTTCATGTCCAAGGGCATGAAAGGAAAAAGGTAGAGCATAATTTCTTCCTTTACCCTGCAGCTGGTCTGTTGAAAAAAAAAAGCAAAGCTTCTCTCATAAACAGAAATTTTGAGCTAATTTGTTTCTTATTTAAGCTGAACCAACATGGTTTGATGAAGTCTCCACACCCCTTCACTGAGACCCATAGCTGAAAGGAGAAAAAAAACATCATAGGTATACATTCAAAAAGCAGTAGTCTAGCTGGGGGATGGGTGGGAACCGGGTCATTGCATCCACCCCTGCACCTGCACAGCCACAAGCCTCCCTCCCTCCCTCCCTCCCTCCCTCCCTCACACATGCACAGCGCTGGATCCAGAAACAGCTGCATTTGGGGCCTCATGACAAACAGGGTATCGGGAGAGGCCATTTCATGATGTTGACCATGTGACCAAAATGAGCTCTGTCACACACACCCAGCGGAGACAGTGGAAGATTTAGCCGAGAGGGTTAATGCCTCCGTTTGCCCGAAGATACAGCTGAAGATCTCAAGGTCGTGAGCTCGGGACTGCCAGAAGTCTCTGTGAGCGGCAGACCTTGCAACTGCAGCTGATTAGAAGCTGAGCTCCAGCTGCCTCGTGGGAGGAGGAGTGTGCTAAGAGTAAGCTGCGTCTCTGGTGAGAGCAGGGAAGCATCAGCCAGCAGAAGACAGACGGGTGGCTAAAGAAAGAAGGCTAAATCCAGAAAGGAAGATCTGAATGTGTGTAGTTCTTGAAAGATAGAACATTCTGTAAATTGTAAAAACCTTCGGGTTTATGAATAAAGTCTGCCCATGTAAATCGCCTTGAATTACAGTCACTAGAGAAATCTAGTGATCTTAAGAAAGGCGGTATATAAATACATGCATTATTATACGTCATTAATAACATGATACAAATAAATAATTTTGTTCAAATTTAACTTTACTGTGGCACAATCCTGTTTTGCCTCAGCACTGGCAGAACATGTGCTCTGCTGCTACAGCTGCTGTAGCAAATGTGCCCAGAAAGCACGTTGCAGTAGCAGAAGGGTTTGAGGTGCCAGTGGGAAGGCCTGCGCCATCTTGCCAGTGACTGTGGAAGACCAGTGTGTGCTGGAGCAGGTACATTCCATGTGGGCCAGAAGAGCGGTGGAGGAGGGCAGAACGGGGCAAGGAGGGGGCAGAATGGGGTTGGAGGAGGTCCATATCAGAACATATGCTACAAGTCCGGCACTTGCTTAATCCAGCCCTGCCTCAAGTGTAGTCTACCACAGAAATGTAGCTGTCTTCACAAGTCTCTGACTCTAGCTGACATGTTGTGCAGCGCTCCAGGCCCTGAGTTTGGTTGTAATAGAATATAGAGAGCCTCTGAGGTTCAAACTACACATTGTGTGGAAGATGCCTGTATCTTTCCCCTGCCTTGTTATAGAGCTAAGAAGTGAGGGCGCAATACTTTTTTTTCATTTATTTAAAAGTAATGGTTAAGGGCAGTGATGTCATGCAGGGGGAACGCGTGGGAACTCAGTTCCACTAGTTAAAATTAGGGCTGACTCCGCCCACTTCACTCTTCCTCCTCCCCCCTCCCAATTCCTCTGCAAAGAGCTTTTCTTCTTGGTTGGCTGGCACGCAGAGGGTTAAAGGGAGCGACTCCGGATTCCTAGGGGGGCGAAGGCAGTGATGTCATTCAGGGGGAACGGACGAGAACGGGCGTTCCGGATCCTAATGGGCTCGGTGGCTGGTTCCGGGTTCCCAACAAGTGCCAGTCAAAAGTGAGTTCCTGTTCCTAAATCATTTGAATGACACCACTGGTTAAGGGTAATCAATAAACATAGGTATAGGGTACAAAGTGAGGGTGCAATCCTAAACTGAGTTAGGCCGGCATAAACTAAGCCAGCAAAGTTTTGCCAGCACCATAAAGGGCCACCGTAAAGTATGTTTGGACTCCTCTCTTGGAGTCAGAGAGGCCAGCACTCAGACGTGAGCCATCCTCCCTGACTCCGAGAGTTGTCCAAACACGCTTTATGGTGGCCCTTTATGGTGCTGGCCAAACTTTGCTGGTTTAGTTTATGCTGGCCTAGCTCCAGTTTAGGATTGTGCTCTGAGTGTGGGATGGTTTTGATCAGGAAAATGGTGTGGAAGGGTGGCAACCCACTCCTCCCCAATGGTGCTGCAGCAAGCAAATTAGCAGTTTCCTTGAATGGCCTGCTATGAAATACATCTGTCTCTCTGTCGATCAGGGGATCCAATCAGGAATCCCTCTCAAAATGTGTTGTTTGACCCTAAAGATATTCGCTGTACAGGTAGGGGGTGAAATGCGTGTTTGTTTAGTCCTAGTGTAAAACTACGTCTAACATGATTAATGCTGTGCAAACCGTTTGCCTTACAACCAGACTGCTTTCATGAACACAAAGCAGTCAATCAGCACTCCCTACCTCTGCCCCAGCCCTCATAAATCATACTCAAGTGCAAATGTAACTAAACAAGCATTTGGCAATCCGAGCACAGAGGACTTGGAGGATAGATTCAGCAACAGACTGACGATGGTAATTGCTGGCTGCCTTTGAGGTTGATAAGGGGTTGTTCTTTTATGTGTTTTTTTTCCTGTGCCTTCATGATTGATTAGCTTTTTTTTTTTTTTTGTAAAACAAAGATGGAACTGTATTTCACACTGAGAAAAAAAAATCAGATTTTGCTGCAAGTGCTTAATGTACCATTAAAGAAACAGCACTGTCAGTCTATGCAGTGCTGGGCCCAGGTTGCTGGGTTACAGCCCTGCACTGACCCCCCCCCCCATGTCCCCACCCCCAATGGCACACTGGCACACTGTGGCTTCCATGGGACCAAAGGCTCAGGGGTCTGCCTAGTCAGGTGGGGCCTTTTGATGGCTATGAGACTTGGGACATTGCCTGGCCTGCTGACCTCTGGTGTTATCCTGAGCCTTGTTATATTTTAGCAAGGAATGGATTTTGAATGGTGACCACTACTTTGAGGCTATGAAGTAAATAAATAAAATCAGGAGGGAGAAACAGCTGGGCAGGGTACAGGCAGGGCTGCTGGAATTGGGCTTGTTGCAAGATGCACAATTGTGAACCCCCTCCCCAAATTTTGTCCACCTGCCCTCCCTCTTCTGGCTTGGGTACGGGTGTGTGTGTAAATATCTCTCCTGTCAGCTAATAGCCCTCCAAAGTTTAATACTTGCATCCCAGCACTGGTGTAAGGTCAATGCAGCTTTGAAGTAAGGGAACAAACATTCTCTTACCTTGAAGAGGCCTGCGTGAATGCTACTCCACTGCAGGATGCAGCACTTGCCCCACTGGCACAGCTATGTCAGTGCTGGAAAGTTGGTTAGGGTTGTGTCCTCAGTTATAAACATAAACTGGTATTAAACCTTAATATTATCTTTGCAATCTTAAGGTCATCAAATACAACTGTACAGACACAACGTCCTTGACATCTCTTATAACCAGAAATGCAATGCTTTTCAATGAGAGCGCACTCCTATCCTGCAGTGGATTAACGAGGCTGACAGGCCTGCGCCAAATCCAGCGCAGTATATGGGAGGCTGGAGCCTCCCTGTAGCAAGGGCACATTCGCGCCCTTACTGGAGGGGAGGCTCCAACCTTCCTGTTGCACCACTCAGATCTGCACCTGCTAAACAGCAGGCGCAGATCCGAGGAGACCGTGCAGCCCGAATCGGGGCCACGTGGCCTCCCGGATGTGCTTGGATGGGCCTGCCTGCCTGCTGGCCTGCCAACCACCTGCCCACATCCCACTCAGAACCGCCCCTTGCAGTCTCTTAAGTTAACAGGAAGTTATCTGCTTCCTGTTAGCATTAGATCTATTCTCGTCAAGCATTCAGGCTGCCTGTAGCCTGCCTGCACATAGCTATAAGTTTGCATGTATATGACCTATGAAGGAATACACATTTTCTTAGCAGCAAGCAAATAAATAACATTAAGTGCATGGATTCCCCCCCCCCCCATCCATGGATAAGTGAAACAGCAGGTACCAGAACTGCAGTACCATGCAGATTTTACCTATTCCTTAAGGAATAAATCTGCTATTTTTTCACCTTTAGGACCCAATCCAAAGTACTGCAGGCGGTACACTCGTACTGCCTGGGAAACTGTCACACATGGCATCATAAAGTGCCTCCAACACCAATGGTAAGCCCTTTTGGAGCAGGGCAGGGAAGGCGTTCCTGAGCGGGGGAGGGGTGGAGTGGAGGTGGGCCTTACTTGGAGGCATGGCCTTACTCAGAGGCTCTTGCTTCTGTGCTGGCTAAGTAGCCAGTGCAGAAGTGAGTAGACCCATCACCTGCCCTGCACCCTTACCGCGGGAAAAGGATCTCATGGCTGCCTGGCTACCACGGGATGCAGCGGTACCCGCCTAGCTGCTGCTGCCCTACTAGGTGGTCAGACTGTTCAGGTTGGGCTGCCTGCCTGAAGCATTCGTAGACATGCTGCCTGAAAAGCCTTCAAAATGATTTTAGGTCAACAGCAAGTCAACTGATGTTTGCTTCCTTTTACGTCTCCCAAACCCAGCCACCCCCCATATTGCTTGTTTTCAACATTTCCTTTCACTGTTTAGAAACACCTTTTGAATTTAATTGATCTGATCCAGAAGAATAAATATGAACCCGAATTCTAACCACAAAGTGGCTAAGAAATCAAATCAATATAGGACATTCAACCAGGAGCACAAATAACAAGAATAAATGGCCGTTAGTTGCCCTACCTCTCCATTGATGGATAGGCTGGGGCTAGGCAGCCGATTGGCTGCCAGGCAGCATGGGGCGGGCCGCAGCCTCATGCATGGAGCGTTCGCTCCGTGGCTTCAGTGCGGCTTTGAACGGTGACCAGGCAGGACACGTCCATTGGCAGCAGCAGCAGCAAGGCCTGATACCCCCCGGCTTGTACAGCAGCTATGGCTTGCTCCCCCTTCAGCGTGGAGCCTCAGGGAGTAGCACGGGAGCATGCGGTTGGGGGAAAGATGCGGGAAAAGCCCCGTTAAGAGGGGGAAGGATGCGCAGTGGGCCTCTGAACGCCCCAGGGCGATTGAGCCAGACGGCTGTGCAGCGGGGCAGTGGGGGTGATAGCAGGGCTTATCTGGGCAGGGAGGCAGTGCGGCAACAGCAGGGAGGTCTCTAGGGCCCAGCAGGCTTGGGAAGCAGCGGGCAACAGCGGGGGCATTTGTGGGGCCTAGCCAGCTTGGGAGGCAATGCGGCAGCAGTGGACGCTACCACTGGGCATAGCGGGCCAGGAGGCAGTGTTTTTTGGCACATTGGGGCGGCCTACCAGTGGGTGGGGCTGTTGTAGCCTATGTCCCCCCGTGAACCCCCCCCGTTGTGACTGGGAGTGTGCAGCTATGGTGGGTAAGGGCAAGACGAGCCAGAAGAAAGGGAGTAAAGCCCCCCAAAAGCCCCCACCTAGGCCCGAGCTGGCAACCTCTTCCTTGGATGAGGATTTGGGTGAGGCCTGGGCCTTTATTGCCCACATGGAGGTAAGGCAGAGGGAATGTGCACTGGGTAAGGCTGGTGGAGGCAATGGGGGCAACGTTTCAGGAGCTCCCCGGGCCCCCAGGAAATCTTTCAGGTCTGGAAAAGGGGCAAAATTGATGGTTTACCTATCTTCTAGGCGCATTGCAACCAAGGCTTTGGCCAGTGGCAGTGTTCACTCTGGCATGCAGCCCGCAGTGCGTTCCTTGGCACAGGAGTTGGAGGAGGAACAAGCACCTACAGAAGTCCCCGCCACTTCACCTGCAGCTGAAATAGGTGAGAATGCACTCCTGGAGACACACGATTTGGAGGCAGTCTGGGATGAGCGAGAGGGCAGCCAGGTAGTCACAGTCACTGCCCAAAGCCAGCAGTTCAGGGGAGGTCAAGCCCAGGCAGCGGCCAGCTACAGCCAGGGCCTTCCACCACAACAGTGGTCCGGGGGTTATTACTTACTGTTTCAGGGGGTGGGTCCTTTGGTTGGGGCAGCCGGGGGCACACCCACTGTGCAGCAGTGGCCTGGCTTCACAACCACCCTGCCTCTCAGTTATTTTATGGGTCCGCCACAAGGGATGGGCTCCTTGGGCAGACTGATCACAGAGCAAGGGGAACGCCCACGCATAGCATATGGAGACGTGGCCTTGCCACTTGGGGGTCACCTTGCACTCTCAGTGAAAGAAAAAATATGGAAGGGCGAATACGTAGATATATTCAGCCTTCTCCATATGGAGCCTGAGCCAGTTCCAAAAATCGGCAACACTGTCAGGGATGAGGAGACCATAAAGAAACGTAAAATCGACAAAAACTGGTCCAACTGGCTAAACGGGTACCTGATTTCTGCCTCGGTGCTTCTCCAGATGTACCCGGCAATAGCCACGGCACTGTTTAAGTACTTAGAAATAGTGCATAGGGCGTTCCGTGATTACACGGAATGGCTTGGGTGGTGTATGACCAGCATTTCTGTCTCCGAGCAGCCCATGACCCAGCTTTAGATTGAAGAATTAAATACCGCAATGGGAGCTTTGGACCCAATTGGTGGTGCCAGCATGGCCTGCATGGGGGGACAGATCGGACAGTGGCCATCTAATAGCACAAAACAGGCCAGAACAGACAAAGGCACCAGGGGTGCCCACTGGGTTCAAGGCCCACTAACATGCTATGAGTTCAACTTGTCAGGCAGGTGCACACAAGCACGTTGCTCTTTCGCCCACTCCTGTAGGATGTGCGGCGCGAAGCAAGCAGTCTTGGCCTGCCCCAAGCTGGGGGGGCAACAGGCTGGGCGGGCGGGGTCAGCAGAACAATAGCAAGTGGGGAGGAGGTCAGCAGCAGGCAGCTGCTCCTCGAAAGGGGCCCAACACTGATTAAGCTAGATGAGCTGACAATGTTGCTAAAAGGCTACCCGAATACACAGGTGGCAGGACTCTTGGCAGCTGGATTTATGGAAGGCTTTTGGATTCCTGCACCGCCTCCTCTTGGCCCCTCTATTGCTGATAGCCTCTGCTCAGTGAGCGGCTTAGAGGACATGGTGCGCAAAAAGATTGACAAGGAAGTCAAGGCAGGCCTACCTGCCTTGCCCATCGCAAAGGCGTTCCATACCTTGGCATTCCCTACCTTGCCCATCACAAAACTATAGGTGTCCCCTTTGGGTGTAGTTCCAAAGAAGGTCAAGGGCCAGTATAGGTTAATTCACCACCTGTCGTACTCGGAAGGCTCCTCAGTTAATTTGCAAATACCACTGGAGTTATGCTCTGTAAAATACACCTCACTGGACCAAGCTGTAGCCATAGTGCGGCAATGAGGCAGGAGTGCCCTTATGGCCAAGGCCAACGTTGAATCGGCTTTTAGGCTCTTACCAATTCGTACGGAGGACTTATGCCACCTTGGTTTTCAGTTTGAAGGGGCCTTCTATTACGACAAGGCTTTACCAATGGGATGTGCCATTTCCTGTGGCTAAACCTGTCCACTGGTCGGCAAGTCTAAGAGGTTCGCCTTCAGCTGCGCTGGCCAGCTGCCCAGGTCCCACTACGGGGGCAATGAAGACAGGCAGGCGCAGCCAGAGGGCTACACCTCCTCAAGTTGTTTGGTACGCCCAATGAGTAAGTTCGGGAGGGGCAGATGGCCAGGATATCTCACTCCCGTTTGAAGGAAATACCCCGCACCTGGTAAAGAATATCTAGCATAGCCAATAGCTGTTCCTTATTGCAAGTCATTTAAGTTATCATTTCAATAAATGGCCTAGTTACATCCAGCCACAGTCTTCTGCCTTTATTGAGAGTGCATGGGTAATTGCAATCAATATTTATTTTTTGAAAAAAATGTAATAAATCATGTTCACTGGTTCAATATTCCCATAAATGTTATTGTTACATGAAAGGACATTAAATATTCGAAACCCATATAAAATCTTGGTGTGCAGCTCATAGCTCTTGATCTATCTGTAGTATTATGACTTCTTGTACAAATACAAATATTCAGATGAAGCAGGTGTTGCAGTTTCACATCTCACAGTCCAGAACTGGCTGAAACTGGC
>JAJKFI010000028.1:1139766-1187841 GCA_029204185.1 Lerista edwardsae | reverse complement strand
TCTCTCTCTCTCTCTCTCTCTCTCTCTCTCTCTCTCTCTCTCTCTCTGATTTCTAACCTTCACATGAAGGTTGGGACCATTGTGTTTGCAAGGGGAAACTGGCAACTGTGGCAGCAGCGACACTTTGGCATTATGCCACTGCCATGAAAAAGGGATGTGAAAAAGTACCTGGGGATCACTATGGTCCTCCAGATGGTGCGGGGAGCCTGCACCTCCCTCTGCAGACCTCCCCATGCTTCAGAACGGCTCCCTAACGCAATTGCGATTCACTTCCAGTTTCTTAATGAAAACTGGAAGTGGTTTGCAGTCATGTTAGAGAGACTTTCTGTGGTGCAGGAGGCCCTCAAAGGGGGCTGCAGGCTCCCTGCACCCTCTGGAGGACCATAGCGACCTCTAGGGACTTAAACAATCCCTAGAGGTTGTGGTGGTGGCATGATCCTAGAAGTGCTGTTGCCACATCACCCCACATCACCTTAAGGGAGTAGCGACTGGTTCCTGCTGCCCTGGTCAGGGGAATTGTGACTCCCAGGTTGGGAACAACTGCTCTAGTGTCTACCCACCACAATGCTCTTTTCTCATTGACAATATAGGCAAGTTTGTGACCTATACAGTGCGCCACACAGAAAACAAAAAGGTGAATATCTTGAAGTTGGTGATCTCAAACCCAACTTTGCAATCATGCATTGGTGTCTGTCCTTCCCCTTTTATAACCACATACATACTGTATAGAAAGTTTATGCTGCAATAAATGTGTTAGCCTTTAAATGTGTTAGCCACACAACTCTTTGTTGATTTTCTTGCTGCAGGCAATTACACTTCCTCTCCTGATGCACCACTTAATGCCCTAGTAAAGTGACTTCCTCCTCACAAAGTCTCCACACAGGAATATAAAAGGCTGAATTTATAAACAGCAATTGTTCCTGTTTCTGAACTAAAAGCTCCATGTCATCAAATTATACCCACAAAAGAGGAACCAAAAACTGTCTTCATTCCCAGGCAATTTTTAATGCTGCCACCACATCCTTTGTATTTGTGGTGATGTTCCCAGAAGAGGCTGAGGTTGCTTGTTTTCTTCCAAAGATTTCAGTCCTTCAACACTGATTTAATGGAAGAATTCATGAACCAAAGCAGAACATTGTGGCAAGTTATACCCCTTGACTGCCTCTGTTCTTAGATGATTCCATTGGTCAAAAAGCTAATTTCTCTGAACATCAACAACATGATGTGCTTTCCCAAATCCCATCTGCTGCCTTAAATGAAACAACATAATTTTTACTACTACCGTCTGTTGTTTATGGATAATGCCACCACAGTTCCAACGGTGCAAGGCTGCCTCTGATGTGTTGAGACATTGCTTGTTCAGGAAAATGCATGTGGCTCTTCTTGTGATAGCCGGTTGATGAGCATTGCTTTTTCTTTCCAGCTTTTTCAACAACCGAAGTTTAGTGCCATTTGCTCTGCAGTCCGTCATGGTGAAATACAAATGCTTTTATTGGTTGACTCAATGCCTTCCAGCCAACTTTGAACCTACATAAACCAGATTTCTTGATGTGTCCACTGTACTTGCCAATAATATCCCTTGAAGAGGCTCTAGGGAGTGATGGAGAACAGTTAGGCAAGTCTGTACAACTAATACTGCTGATCATCAGAAATGGGATTGTTTTAAGCATCTCCTTTGATACGAAAGAGGGGGAAATCTTTCTCATAGGCAAGGGAACAAGATATATGCAATGATTTCATTTGAATGGTCAGCTCTGGAACCTGTTTTCATCATCATAAACTGGGTACATAAGCATTTTTCCACAAGTACTGTTAAATGTAAATCTTTCTGTCCCTTTTACCACATTTCCCAAATAGACACAGGGGCAGACCAATCCGGAGCTACCCAGGTCCCATAGAAGCAGCAGTGACAAAATGGCTACCAATGCATCCTACAGGATCCATGGCAGCCTCCGGTCTCTCCACGGGGGGAGGGGACATTTGCCCCCTTACCCTGGGGAAAGCCCCAGATACCACAATGGGACTTCTCAACACTCCTCCGGCTATTTTGCTGGTGGGCAATCAAGCAGCCCAGTGTCGGGTTGCCTGGCCCAAGCTAGTGTTTGGGCCAGGTGTTGGAAGCCACCCTCAGGTCGGTGTTGGAAGCCACCCTCAGGTCCCAACCCCACTCAGGCCACATCCTCCCCTCCCAACAAAGAAGTGTTCTACCATATAAAACCATCAGTGCTTCTCAAACGTTTTTAGCTCCAGAACCCACTTTTTAGAAAGACAGTCTTTCTGGGATCGGAAGTGATGTCATAGCCGAAAGTGCTGTCATTGTGATGCCGGAGCCTGCCACTTTCCTGAGAATGGAGCAAGAAGTTGGGTTATTTCTCAGCCATTTTCCAATTGCAAAGTGAATCAGAAAGAAAAAAACCTATTTATGACCTTGACACAAGCAAAACAACCACACAGCCCTCCCCCTTTCCAGCCTCCCATCTTCCCATATTTTCAATATGGCTGCTCTAGGTGGCTTGTGACCCACCTGAAATTGGTTCACAACCCACTGCTGGGTCCCAACCTACAGTTTGAGAATCACTAAGAGTGCAATCCTAAACTGGAGTTAGGCCAACATAAACTAAGCCAGCAAAGTTTGGCCAGCAGCATAAAGGGCCACCATAAAGCGTGTTTGGACTACTCTCGGAGTCAAAGAGGATGGCTCATGTCTGTGTGCTGGCCTTTCTGACTCCAAGAGTGATCCAAACATACTTTATGGTGGCCCTTGCCCTGACCAAACTTTGCTGGTTTAGCTTATGCCGGCCTAACTCAGTTTAGGATTGCGCCCTGAGACACATCATTAGAAGCCAAAATTGCAAGGCTACGTTGATTTACTTTGGCCATTTCATGCCTTCAAATTCATTACGGAAGTAGATGATGTTAGGATTTGTCAGCGGATCAAGAAGAAGGGGCAGGCCAAGAATGTTCTAGCTCAATACCACCAAAACAGATACAAAGATGAAGATGCAACAACTGAAAGAAGTTGTGCTTGATAGGGAAGCATAAAGTTGCCAAGAGCAGGACACGACTGAATAGATAAAACACACACACACATGTGCTACAGTGCTGATCCGATTGGCTCCTTCCCTCTCCATTGCTGTTATTTAACCTAAAAAGGCAAACAAACATGCTGGACCAATGATTCATTTCACATAGAGCACAGTTTGGGCCTGAGTCCCATTTATTTTAATAGTGACATTTAATAAGTAACGGTGTGCACAGAAGTGCAGGCTAAGCTGCCAAAAAATGTTTATCTTTCTCATTCTCATTCCCTTTATCGGACTAGCCCACTTCATTTGCCATACAGAGTGACCTTAGGAAATGAAGCCATATCGGTCGCTGTCCCAGTGGTTTTGAATCATTTCTTCACCATTTCCTTCTGCGTGACTAATAATTCTATCACATCTGAGTTCAAGACTCTTCTGCTTGGCATTCAAGAAGCAAAATCATTACAATTTCACAGAGCATTTCAACATTTAAAAAGCATGTACCCCATGCCTGAAAACATGGAAATAAGTAAATGGAAGTTTCTATTCAAATCAATTGAACATATTGTCTTGGCCAGTAGTTCCCAAAGTGGTGGGTCATGACCCACCACCTTGGGAAATAACTGCTTCTGTCCCTTTAAGGGGCAGGGAGAGGGGTTAGGCTGCAGTGCAATCCCCAGGATCGCACTGCTGGCCTGGCCAAAAGGTTTTTTTAAAAACTTAGCCCCTGATAGTGCTGGCCTCAGGGGTATGTGTGAAGCCCTGGGGATCCCCCCATAGGGCTCCCCAAGCCTCAGAAAGTGTGTAAAATGCAATCACAACCCACATTTGGTTTCACGATCGCTGGGCGTTGGGTGGCTGAGACCCAAAAGGCAGCACATGTGGCACAGAAGGTGGTGCAGATAAAACAGCCCTTTTAGCCATGGTCATGATTATGTTTTAAATGCTTTCTGAAGCTTGGGGAGCCGTGCAGGGGCTCCCCAGGGCTACACACACACCCCTGATGCCAGCATGGCTAAGGGTGGGTCTACAACAAGCCCCTTGGGCCAGGGCAGTAGCATGATCCCGGACATCATGTGGCTGCCTTTGCCCCACCCTCACAAGGACTTAATGATTCCCAACTTCCTCAGAGGAGTTTGGGAACCACTCGTCTAGGCAACGTGTTGAAGATGAGTATGTTGGCTGATGTGTACCTGTAAATATGAAGCCAAACAAATTCTCAGCTAGGACCGCCACCGTTTTTTACAGTCAGGGCTTCTGTTCCTGTGACTGGTTGAAAGTACCATATCTACTACTTCCTTTGATGAATTGCTGATTTCCTCTGTCAATCAGCTGGTAAAGGAAAAATAAAACCTCCCAGAAAATAAGAGTGCACTCCTAACCTAGAGCTGGGCCAGCACAGTTAGGCCAGCAAAGTTTGGCTAGCACAGGGGCCACTGTAAAGCAAGTTTGGACCACCTTCAGAGTCAGGGAGGATGGTACATGTCTGTATGCTGGTCTCTCTGCCTCAGAGAATGGTCCAAACAAACTTTACGGTGGCATTGTGCCTGCCAAACTTTGCTGGCCTAACTGTGCCGGCCTAACTCCAGGTTACGATTGCGCTTTAAGTACAGTACTTTATTCTCAGTTTATTTGAATAATTTAATTGGTAACTGAAAGCAATTTACAGTAATAGTTCTTCTTTCCAGTGTGCACCAAAATGTTCCAAACTCTTATATAAAAATTGTATATGTTTAATGGTTACTTTATTTGGAAACTAAATAATAAGAGATTAGCTAAGGGATTATTAATATTAGTATTGTCTGATTGCTTGATCTGTTCTGTGAGTCTTCCTGTTACCCCCCAGAAGGCATCCCTGGAAGGCACACAAACGTGCGCCATCCGCTCTGACTCTGAGAATGGTTCACAAACACTTTACGGTGGCCCTTGTGCCAGCCAAACTTTGCTGGTTTAACTGTGCC
Source organism: Lerista edwardsae (assembly GCA_029204185.1). Taxonomy (NCBI): domain Eukaryota; kingdom Metazoa; phylum Chordata; class Lepidosauria; order Squamata; family Scincidae; genus Lerista; species Lerista edwardsae. The sequence continues at coordinate 1,182,857 of JAJKFI010000028.1, read as the reverse complement.
GGCCTAACTCCAGGTTAGGATTGCACCCTGAGTCAAGGAGGCCAGGTCAGCTTGTTCACCAGCTTGCGGATCAAGCTTATTAGTTCTCTTGAAACTTGACATGTGTGTTATTTCTGTTCAAAGCTGCCATTTTCCTCCTGTTACGTTTTTCACCTTCTTCTACTTCTGTTAACGAAATATTAATAGGCTTTCAATGGAGGTACACAATCATCTGTCGCAGGGAACTTAAAAAAAAATTAACCCCTCTCCACCTCTGGGACTTATAATCTGTTGCAGGTGGAAGAGTGTTCTGGAAGAATGATGATCTTGGTGCCTCCTGGGGGTTCCTCCTTTCCTAGTGTTTCCTCTGTTGTTGATGATTCTTGGGCATCCATACCTAAGAATAAGCCAAGACATTTTCTTAACAGGCCCCTGTGAAATAAAAAGGAGGATTTTTCTCCTCCGGACACTGTAAATGGCACAATCATCACAATGCGTGGTGGTTCAGATTAAGGCTGGTAAGCACAGGACAACAGGACAGTGGGAACGTCTGCATTTTTCATTTGCCTCTCCATCTGCGGAAACAACACTCACTTTTTGTGTGTGAAGACCCCTCCCTTTTGAAATGGCCCATCTGGGACTTGCTGTCTGCTGAAGTCATTTGGTAAATGCAGTCAGGCTACATCTCTTTATTCCTGTTCCAAGTGGCCTGGTATAGAGAAACATCCACCATGTTCTCCAAGTTTTACTTTGGTTCATGGTTGGGATGAATATTTATTGGAGAAACCACGGAGAATCCTTCCCTCCTTGTTGTTTCGCTACATGGAGGTGTGGAGGTGTCTATCCTGGTGAAGCAAAGAAAATCTACTCCATCTTTTGCATGGGGTTGGGAGGGGGATGACAATAGAAGATTCATAAGCAAACCTCCCCATTTTTCTATAAAAAATCTTTTACCACAAAGACAGTACAGACCAGAGGTGGCTAACCTTTCAGCTTCAGAGCTCCTGGACCTTTTACAATTGTGGAGAAGAGAGAATTTCAGCAGGTGCCACTTGTCAGCTCATGGTTGACAAGCTGCACTTGCTGAAATTCCATCTTCTACACAATTGTTAAAAGTTCAGAAGCGCTAAAGTTGAAAGGTTGGCCACCCCTTATATAGACTGTCTACCACAAATGCTGAAAAAAATGAACCAAGATGATTTTTTTTTTTTAATGACAGATTGCAATTTTAAAATTTGGTTTATTTTTTCCCTACATTTTTGGACCTTCAGAGCACATTATTGACACTTGCAAGCCATATTTTGTTACAAAAATGTGAATGGTCACATGATCTTGTTGCACTTTTAGTTGTGGTTTAATGTTTTTTATAAGCTGCTTTAAAAATATACTTTAAAAAAGGTTTCAAATGGTTTAAAATTGTATAAGTTGGATTATACATCCAACTAAGGGGATGAATGTCCCCTTCCCCTGAGAAGATCTCCAGCTTGCTTATATCCAGCACAGGATACAGAGGTGGGTGTTTAGCACCGCTGCTCCTGTGCGGGATAGGATTGGGCCCTTAGCCTGTAATCTTATTCACCAGAAATAAACATCTCTACCAATGGGCATTGTCTTTTATTTCAAAATTCCTTGAATGCAACACTGATGCATCAGCAAAGGTCTATCAAAACTATTGGAATTTGTCTCTTCATGGCTGTGAGTGGGACTCCTTGTCTTGATGGCCGCACGTTAGTACATACCGTACGATTCAGTGTTCAAAAGTACCCTCTGGAACATTCAGTGGTAGCAAATGTTAGGATACAGTTCTAACTTCCAACAGAAAATTAGAGTTGGTGCCATGGCAACAGGAAACAAATTACTGCAATAAGACATAGGCACAGCGACATTGCTTGCTGAGGGAATGCCGGCCTTAGAATATTATTGACGGAATGAGTCTATGCGCATATGTGGCCCATTGCAAAAATCCACACTTTACATTGAATTTATCTCAGTGTCTAGGACCTTGGCATCTTCCAGTCTCATTTATCCATCAAAGCTGTTGCCACCAGCAATGAACTTTGAATGAGGTAGCGTCTCCCCAGCATTTAGACAAGTTTTGTTTCATTAAACAGATTTTAATTTACAGCAAGGGCACTTTATTTTTGGTTCTTAGTACTGAATTTGCCTGACTTTTGAAAACAGCAAAAAAAAAAAAAAAAAACCCCTCTGCGTCTAGCACAGCCTAACACACTTAATAAATCCCAAAGTCAGGGAGGGGGAACCATTTACGTAGAACAGTACCATGCCTGCCTTTGTAGGAGTGAAACAAAATTGAAAATTATAGAAGCAAAATATGTTTGGTGCTACTAAAATGGAACTGCAGAACTGAGAAGAGTGGCACTTAAATATTTTTCATTAACTGGATATGGAACAAATGTAAGTGTTCGTTCAGGTTATCTACTCCATGCCATTGCAGACCTAGATCTCTACATACATGAATTATCAGATACGCTGGATCAGTGTTTCTCAAACTGTGGGTTGGGATCCTCTAGGTGGTCGTGAGCCAATTTCAAGTGGGTCATGAAGCACCTAGGGCAACCATCATTGGAAATATGGGAAGTTGGGATGCTGGGGGGGGGGGGAGATCTCTCTGGTTGTTTTGCTTGTGTCAAGGTTGTAAATAGGCTTTTTTCTACTTTCTGATTCACTTTGCTATTAGAAAATAGCTGAGAAATAACCCAACTTATTGCTGCACTCTCAGGAAAGCAGAAGGTTCTGACATCACAATGATGGCACTTCCAGCCATGACATCATTTCTGGGGGGTCCTGGTCAGATTTCATTCTAAAACGTGGTTCCCGGTGCTAACAAGTTTGAGAACCACTGTGCTAGATCATACATGCTATTGATGCTTGTGTAGGTTGATTAAAGATCTTTCCTGCTACAGAGCTGCAGTGAACATCTGGGCAGTTTGTGAGTTTTAGCCCTTCATAATTTGCCGCCTAAACAAACACTATATTTTGTTTGTATGGGAGCCTGCAAGTTTAAAAGTCATGAGTTGCAAACAAGAGCTCCTGAGATAAAACTGATAAATAGATGCATTGAGAATCAGCACGCAACATGAAGAGCATTATGTAGTATAACTGTAGCTCTTCAGCCTTCTACAAATTGTAACCCTGGCAGAAGCTCACCTATGAAGTCACCATGGTTTCAGGAGAATTTGCTTAAATTTCCAGGCTCATTTATGACATTCATTTGACCTTGGGTCAGTAATCTGTTCTGTGCAGCTTGACCATACAGTTGTACGCCTATGATTATTGAGTCTTAGAGAGCAATCCTAACCTGGAGTTAGGCCAGCACAGTTAGGCCAGGAAATTTGGCTGGCACAAGGGCCAATGAAAAGCTCGTTTGGACCACTCTCGGAGTCAGAGGGATGGTGCACATCTTTGTGCTGGCCTCACTGACTTTGAGAGTCATCCAAACATACTTTATAGTGTCCCTTGTGCCAGCCAAACCTTGCTGGCCTATCTGTGCCGGCCTCTCCCGATTAGGATTGAGCCGTTAAACTCAGCGTTGAGGACAATTCTACTTTGTTTCCTCTTTGTGGACTGCCACATTTGCTTGCCTTATGGTCACCATGCAGATGAATGCTTGAAGCTTTCTGAAATGAAATGTACTTGAGTCGTAGGCACATCTGGGGAGACATCACACAATGGTGGGTTCTTTGATGTAGCCACTTGCCTTGTTAAAGAGGCAAGCTACATTTCAAACAAAATTGTACAATTTAGGATTAAAAATGGATTGCTTCTTCCACTTGTGGACTTCTTCTGCCACTACTTTGTGTGGGGAAACTTCAAAGAAACCCATGGTTCTTCAGTTTCATGTTCATTGTAGTATGGGATCATCTGAAAGTGCATTGTGGACCGCAGGTGAGCCTTGAACCAAAGTCTAAGAATCACTATCGGAATAAATTCTGAGCTAGATGTTTTGAGGCCTGGTCTCTTCCCAGTCTTATTTTATGGGATTGGAATTCAGTATTCTATCCATGTCTGTGTGGATGGGCCCAACAAGGGTTACACTGTGGCTGTTCTACACTGTTGATAAATGGTGCTACAAAATTTATGTATTATGATAAATGGTTTGACAAACATTAATTGACAAGATACCTTTGGATGGAATCCAGATGGATCCAAAATTTATGGTCATGAGATGTGAGTCTTCCTTTGGGTGTATATGATTATAATATTTAGCATTTTAGAATTAAAATACAAACACTTCCGATCCAAACCCCAAACCTTCACAATTCCAGTTTTCTTTGGACGTTGTTATTTACAAGTAATATTTTTAGGTCTTGGAACTAAATGATATTGCTATAACTTTGGGCATTGATACTACCATCCAGGTTATAATCAATACTCAAGTTGCCTCTGCCCCTCCCAAGGAACAAGGAAAGAAGCAGCCTTTTCACATTGTTCTCTTCATCTCCCAAAAAGCTCCAAGTCAAAATGACCCTTCCCTTTGTAACCTGAGGAATGGCGTAAACACTGTATGGCTGTGGTCTCTAACCTGACGCCAATGTCGTCCTGGAGCCACCGCTGCAGGCTCAGAGCGGAAAAACCTACTTGACAAAGTGTTATTTCATAAATGGCGCCATTTATCATGAAGATGGGCTGGGCAAAACAGAAAGGAAAAGCAAACATTCATCTTGTTTTTATTAAAAGGCACAAAAGGTTTGCAGTGTAGTTGACAGAGGCCATATGTGACCTGCTTAGCGTTTGGCAGGGATCGTTCCAGATAAAAAGTGAAAGGAGTGTCCTGTGAGGTAAAGTTATACCTCACCTTAATGAGCAGTAAAAACAGGGAGGGAAATGATTGGATTTCCAATGACCTGAGGTTCAACTTCCTACTTCATCAGATTTATACATGAGTTGTTGAGGAAAGAACAGATAGCTTGACCAACAGAGCAGCTTTTAAAAATATGGACTCTGGAGTACCATTTTTCACCCTCCTGAGGGACGAGTCCCACAACGTCTGTCAAGCCATTTGCAGCTGTTTGTCCAGGCCTAGAAGCAGAGGTTGCATAATTCCAGAACTCTCTTTGCTATGTTAGGCTTTTCGAAGGAAACAAGAGAATGAGCCAAGGTAGAAGCAACTAAATACAGAGAAAGATCGATATTATTGGTATGTGCAGGTATGCTTGCAGTACACAAGGCTGCCAATCCCAAATACTAACAAATCAGTTTATCTTTGATCTCTCCAAGTCAAAATAAAAAATGTTTGAACTTGGTCCTCAGAGACCTGGGTTCAAATCTTAGGCGCAATCCTAACCTGGAGTTAGGCTGGCCCAGTTAGGCCAGCAAAGTTTGGCTGGCATAAGGGACACCATAAAGTATGTTTAGACCACTCTCAAAGTCAGAGAGGCCAGCACACAGACGTGCACCATCCTCCCTGACTCTGAGAGTGGTGCACGCTTTACAGTGGCCCTTGTGCTGGCCAAGCTTTGCTGGCCTAACTCCAGATTAGGATTGCTCCCTTAATTGCGTTTAGGTGCTTCGTCCCCAGCAAGCAACAGTCTGACAAGGGAGTTTTTCAGATGACTAGTTAATCAAACCCTGCGGCATTCTACCAACCTCCATGGTACAAAAAGATCATCCAGTGGAGTTGAGAGCCAACAGCTGTAATTGAATTCTTGAGTGGAATTCTTGCCCTGTGGTAATTGTCATTGTCATGTGAATAACATTGCTGCCTGAATTGATCCTGAACTCAGTTGCCTGTCTTTTACTGTCTCATAGGGTCCTTGTCAGGCAATAGGGGAACAAAGACACATAATAAGGCAATCAACAACCAGGGACAGTGGGTCTGGGGAGTGTGCAAGTGAGTAAGAAGGGGTGAAGTTGGGGTATTTGCCTGGCAGCACAGCTTGCAAGTCGCTGGCTATGCCCAGCAGTAGGATTGGACTGCCCATCTCAACCAAATTTGACAAGTTACCACCTTTCAAATTACTTCACTAGTGGTGACCACACTAGCATCTACAATATATCTGCCAGGTTTCAATCTTTTGCCCTGATACACTGAAGTCTAGTACAGGTAGATGATCCCTTTTCCAGATATCCAAAATCCAGACTAATCTGAACTCCAGACATCTTTGTTCAAGACTTTTTAAAAACTTTCTATAGAAAGAGGGTCTTGTGCTCATTCCCCTCTTCCTCTACTGTAAGGGTAAGGACCTGTGGTTGCCACCTAGTGGCCAAAGGTGGGGCAATTTATTCAGGTTAAGGCTGAAAGTGTTCATTTTTCATGCATGTTTGCAACTCTTGCTCAAAAAATGCATGCCAGGCTCAGGGCTAGATTGAAGAGTCTGTGCCAGTGTACCAGCAAACATGCTTTCTGAAGGTCTGAAAATGATCCAAAATAACCTTTTCCTCCCACATATTTTTTTCCAAGTAATGGTAGGAATGTCTTCAAATGTGGAAGTTATTAAGAAGACTGTCCCACCTTTCTAAAAACTTCCTCTTTCAAATTTACTGTGGTGTGTTCTCTTAAGTCTTATACAAAATCCCAGCCTTAAACCTTAGGAGGATGCACACACTTAGAGCGCAATCCTAACCTGGAGTTAGACCAGCACAGTTAAGCCAACAAAGTTTGGCCAGCAAAAGGGATGCCGTATTTTGGACCACTTTCGGAGTCAAAGAGGCCAGCACAGACGTGTGTCATCCTCTCTGATGCTGAGAGTGGTCCAAACGTACTTTACGGTGGCCCTTGTGCCAGTCAAATTTTGCTAGCCTAACTGTGCTGGCCTAACTCCAGGTTAGGATTGCGCTCTGAGGCCAAAATTCTCCTTCTCCTCAGAGAGGTGAATACAAATGAGGGTGTCAAATGGTCTTTGCGTTATTTATTGTTTCTTCAAGTAGCAGCTTTTGCGGAGCTCTGTAACTCTTTGGCCCTGAGTATTATTTCACATAATTCATGTGGACACTTACATGGTGTGTGGAGGAGGGGGGGAATATATATGGATATCACAAAGACCTATCATTTGTATATCACATTTTTGTTCTGCCACCCCCTACAATCCAGCGGCAAATGGAGCAGCCTTCAGTCCTTGGCAATGATTAATTACTTGAACATAAACAAAGTTAATTTTCTTTCTTGATAGAAGTAATTACAAGAAGTAAATTCTTACATGAATTTGTTTATTTTTATAAGGTATAGATTTATTGTCTCTGTGACAAATATTGTTAATTGAAAATCCGCTTGTGTATTTAGGGGAAAAAATAACAAGGTTTATCTAATGTTTTTGAGTTTGTGTTAACAAAGGAAACAAGAGTGTCTAGGACAATTAATTTTTTTCCTTTTAATCGGACCATCTTCTTATACAAATGAAAAGGAGATCTCTTACAGCACAACCCTATGCATGTCTACTTAGAAGTAAGTTCCAGAGAGTTCAAAGGGGCCTATTCCCAGATAAGTGTGTATACTACTGTATATACAATCCTATACACACTTTAAAAAGGTAAAGATTTCCCCACGACCAGATGGTCTAGTCGTGACTGACTGTAGGGGGCAGTGCTCATCTCTGTTTCAAAGCCTGTAGAGCCGGCGTTTTGTCGGAGGACAAGCTTCCATGGTCATGTGGCTGGCATGACTCTACGCCGTAGTGCACGGAATGCCGTAACCTTCCCACCAAAGTGATCCCTATTTATCTACTTGCATTTAGGTGCTTTCGAACTGCTAGGTTGGCAGGAGCTGGGACAAGCAACGGGAGCTCACTCAGTCGCGCAGTCTTGAACTCCCAACCTTCCGGTTGGAAAGCCCAGCAGCAGCAGATTAACCCATGCGCCACCACGTCCCAGGTACACACTTACGTGGAAGTAAATCCATTAGACCAGTGGTTCCCAAATTGTGACCAAAATTGTCCCAAATTGGTCAGGACCCACCAGTGGGTCATGAGCAAATTTCAGGTGGATCGCAAAGCACCTAGAGCAGCCATATTGAAAATATGGGAAGAAGGGATGCTGGAAAGGAAGAGGGCTGTGTGGTTGTGTGTCAAGGTTGTAAATAGGCTTTTTTTTCCTTTCTGATTTTCTTTGCTATTGGAAAATGGCTGAAAAATAACCCAATGTGTTGCTGCATTCTCTGGAAAGCAGCAGGCTCTGGTGTCACAGTGATGGTACTTCCAGCCATGACATCACTTCCAGTGGGTCCTGGACAGATTGCTGGTCTAAAAAGTGGGTCCTAGTGCTAAAAGGGTTGAGAATCACTTCATTAGACATGCCTAGGATTGCATTGCCAAGTTGATTTCTTGCTGCTTTGATTTTCCTTTTGTTAGATAACATTAGTTGATGTCACATCACAAGCACATTGCTTTTTAGGGTGCAGTCCTGAGAAGTAGACTGGGCCAGGACAAGTCTCTTGTACAACCCAGGAGAGTTGCAAACATGCTGTAAGCTACAACTGCACTACTCCGGATATGGATATTGTCTTCCAGTTGACCTTTGCACTGGTTAACAGTTTGTATCTTCCTGTTTTCTCAAAATGAGACAGATAACATGCACTTATTCATAACAGCTGGCATCCGGGGGCGGGAATGCTACATTTTGCAAGCGACTGAGCTCCTGTATAAAGCAGTTTCTCCCCCCCCCCTTCATAGCCATTTGTGGCTCAGAGAGCTGGTTAGAGGCTTTGCTCTCCAAGCTGCAGACGGCTCAGGGGGAGGGGCCACTTTACACAGCAGCTCAGGCTCCTGCAAAACTTAGCATTTTGCCTTGCCTCTAGGAACGCCACTGTTCATAGCTGAGAAATCATTCAATGAAAGAGAAGTGAAGCATCCAAGGGCTGTAATGATATGGCTTTTGTACACACGTTGAGCAAAAGGCATTATGCTGGGAGAGGGACAGGGGAAGAAAAGATGGCTTCATTTGGGTGTGTGAATGGATACTTTCATATACAACCTGATTGATAGATATAGGCCAATAGATTTATTCACATATAGTCTGTTCCTATGCTTAGAAAGTCCAATGTGCTCATTTTTTCTCCTTGGTATACCTAACAGGAGAGGCGTACATAACGAATGTGAAAGAGTTCAGAGCACTGCTGTCAATACAAGACAGAATTACTGGATGGATCAGCTAGTCTGACTTAGTACAAATCCAATGCCTATGTTCCTATAATGTTCCTTCTCGGAGGAGACATTCTTTTCCAGCCATCAGCACAGTCATTAGTTAGAATTTGAATATAAACTTCACCAGTCCAGTTCTCCAAACAGGGTCGGCTCCCAGAGTGGTGAGGCCCCCATCCTCCCCACTGGACCCCCACTCACCAAGAAAAGCATTTGGGGTGCTGCATGTGGCACCTAGAGATAGTTGGTGGTGACAGAATGACATCACCACCAACTTCTTCCAGGGGGGCCATTTTGGGCAGTTTAGAGGCAGGGGCAGGTGGGAGGGCCCAAAGTAAAGCTGCTCCGCTCACCCCACTGACTACAACCCGTAGCGATTCCGGCTGCTGCAGTAGGCAATATGCTTGCTGCGCTGGTGCGGGGCCCAATGTGACGACATTGGTCACATTGGCTTTAGGCCAGTGCTATTTCCAAGGAGATCAGGAAGGCCAGGGGACTTCAATTTGACCTAAGCCTGTCTGATTTGTCCAGTGGTTAACCACGTCACTGTTTTTTTTTTTCTACCTGAGAAAAAGACAACTGTTCCCTTGCACTTGAAAAGCATCCAGCTTAATGCAGTCAAGATGCCGTTTGCATGACTGATTGCAGCCAACAGCAAGTAAATCCATGGCTTGGCTGCTGAGCTTGTGTACAACAGGCAGAGCCCAGGCTTTGACAGACAATGAGAAACCCCACTGGCAGTTTATAAATCCCTTCTGGTGCTGACAGCCTCTGTTTGTGCCAGATTGTTCCCTGGGCCTTCCCCATATCAGGTGAAAAGGGCTCTGGCAAAGGTGCTCCTCTCTCCCTGACATGTGCTTCCTGTTCTCACCACATGGACCGCTGCCGCTGCCTTCTATTTTGAAACAAAAGCGGGTTTCGAAACAAAAACAAGGACACAGATCACTCAGACAGCAACGTCCTTCACCAAAGTGTATTTACAGGAAGGCAGAGTGATAATACAGCAGCACAGGTCCACGCAGGGAACCAAAGGAAAACTCACTGCAATAACAAATTCTTTCTCAGACTGACAGAGTGCTCCACAGCACTCTGACTTTCACCCCACCAGGACTGGGAGCAAATGCTGTGGTTAAATACATGGCTTGGCCTATCGGTGCCTGTTGCTGGGCAGGCTTTGGGGCAATCAGCCACATCTTTTTGCACCTGGCTCTGGAGTCACTCAGCAGGTAGTCAGCTTGCACCTGCTGAGGGCCTCAGCACTTTGAGCTGGCAAGCCTCCTGCTGTTTCAGCTAGGGCCAAACCTAGCTGCCTGTGGGCATCCTCCAGCAACTCTACTCAAATGGTTTGGGGCACAACCCTTGACAGGTTTGTAGGACTGGCAACTCTGTTCCACATGAACAGAAAATATGCTTTTTGCATTTCCTCTGAATCCTATTTCTTAAATATCCACACTTTACCTCCCCACCTGCTTCCCTTCATAACTGTCTGCATTAAGTTGTGGCAGTCACTCTTCTTTCCCGTGTAGCAGTGGGCAGGAAACTGTGTGAGTGAAGGGACAATCCTAAGCTGGAGTTAGGCCGGCACAGTTTGGCTGGCACAAGGGCCACCGTAAAGCATGTTTGGACCACTCTCGGAGTCAGGGAGGCCAGGACACAACTGTGCACCGTCCTCCCTGACTCCAAGAGTGGTCCAAACATGCTTTACGGTGGCCCTTGTGCCAGCCAAACTTTGCCGGCCTAACTCCAGGCTAGGACCTAACTCCCTGAGTGTGCGTGTGCGCTCATGCACAGATGTGTGAGAGATGGAAGCAAGGATGTGCAGAGAAAAGAATTGAAGAAAACACAAAGGTACAGGAGAGAAACTGATAATGATCCAGAAAGAGTCCATTTGTCCAGAAGGCGTCCAGAAGGTCTGTGGACCTTAAAGAGTTTTCCCCCTTCCTTTTCTTCCTCTGCATAAGAAGACTGAATACTTTTTGCTGGATTGCCGAGGGTGTTTGATGATCTGACAAAATGTCCCTGCAATAACAAGTTCTCTGGTTTCCAGCCATGATTACCTAAAGGTTTGGAGGTGAAACCACAAAATATGACACCTTTGATCAGACACCCCTGGTACTGGCAACCCTTTTCCCAGTCAAGCCTATAATGACACTTTATTGATGTAAGCAGAGAGATCCCCTTTCCCTCCCACATCACTATTATGTGCCCTGTTTATTTGGATGGCTCTGGCAAGGCATTAGGGGACATATAGGAAGCCAGAAGCACTCACTCAGCTGTATGGTGAAGCATTTCCCTCTTGCCCCTGGCCTCAGTTCTGCGGTTCAATTTCCCTTGAATGAGGGAACATGGAAGACCTATGGTATCTTTGTGGGTTTTTTTTTTTTTTTTGAAATCTACGCATATACAAGCTGAACAGATTGGAAGCAATAGACTCCCACAGCAGGCAGCAAAACCACTCGTTCTGCATCAGGTTCCCAAAGAAAGCAATTGCTTTAACCCCTGCAGCCCCCGCCCTCCACCTGCTTCCTGTTAATTGGGGGCTGGGTTGGGATGATAGTGGCAGCATTGGGAAAGATCCCCATTTGAAACAGCACACAGCCAGAAGAGAAATCTTAACCAACAATCTGGCTTGGTATAAAGCTGCTCTACGTAAACTCACAGCTCTCTGCTCCTATTGGATGCTCAGACATGCCCTTGACTATCTCTCTGCCTCTCACAAGCTCTGAGTGGTATCATATTCCAAAGGCCAGAAACAGAGGGTGCAATCCTAACCAACTTTCCAGCACTCACATAGTATAGCTGTGTCAATGAGGCATGTGCATCCTGGGGGGGCGGGGTCAGTGATGGGATCTGGGAATGATGAAGCGGAACGCTGGGCGGGACTTACACGTGATTGGCAGCCCGTCCATTCCGTTCCACTGCCTGTCCTGGCCTCGGGGGGGCTGCCCCCGGTTGGCGCACCCCACCGCTGCTTGCCCAGGCACCCAGCGCGCACCCCACCTGTCCCCCCTGGTGAGCAGGCACCCGCTGAGGCCAGGGCTGCCGCGGAACGGAACGGACAGGCAGCCAATCATACATAAGCATTCCGCTTCCTCATTCTGCTTCCTCATTCCCAGATCCCGTCACGGGGGGGGGGGGGGTGTATCAAAGTGATCTGCAGTTGAGGTCACGGAGGCCTCCTTAAGGTAAGGGAGTGTTTGTTCCCTTACCTCAGAGCTGCATTGCCTTTACCCCAATGCTGGAAAGTTGGTTGGGATTGTGTCCTAAGTCTCCTTCAAAGTAGGGTTACCAGTTTGAAACTGGGACAGAGTGTCTATACCTTTAACCGTTGTATAGCAGAGGGAATTTGAGCAGGTGCAGCTCATCATGGAAGGGTTTCAAAAGCTGCACCTGCCCAAATTCCCTCTTCTATACAATGGTTAAAGGTACAGGCACTCTGTCCCAGTTTCAAACTGGTAACCCTACTTCAAAGCCCTCCCTGCCCCCATCCTTGATGAGGAATTCAGAAGCACCCCCAGCTCACAAGCTCACCTGATTAAGCTCTGTTAGTGTTTGAAGGCTGGCATTTCCATTTGTAGTTCAATTTCTGACATTTATATTTGCATGCATTGGGTGTTTTCACACAGCTACTTTTCCACACACTACTTTGCTACAACTGCAGCCACACTCACCAGGGAATTGGTCTTCCTTGGGCCCCACTAGCCCTTCTCTTGGAGCCCTGGGAAATATTGGGTTTGTCCTTATCGCAATAAAATAAAATAAAATTGTGTTTTAGCCGTTAACATGCTATCTTATCTTTTTCATATGCCTGTGGAAACAGAAACCAAAACTTGCAACAGCTGGTTTTTCATTCAGAGTGGAGTGTCTTGATTTCTAACTATCCCAACACATTGGTGATGTTGCAGTTTATCTCATTGGTGGTGCTGTAAAGCAGGAGTAGCTTAATGGACTGTGCTCCTGCAACATCCCAGAGCATAGAGGAAAGAAAGAGAGAGAGAGAGAGAGAGAGAGAGAGAGAGAGAGAGAGAGAGAGAGACGCACTGAAGACTTACGATAGCAGCCAAAATATGAAATTCTCTGTGGGTGAGATGTGGTCATTTGTTGAATTAGAAATAGACATTGGGCAGAAAGCCTTTGTCAGTAAATTGTAAATTTCACAGAGGAATTTACTCTGGGTGCTTATTCTGGGTACTTATTCTAAGAATGCCTGTATACCCACTGAGTTTTTGACATCAATAGTTCCGGATCTTGATGCTGCTGTATTGGTTCTGCACCAGGATAGTAAACAAAGAGGAGATTTTTATTGGGCAATTGTACTTGGAAGCATCCATTGTACCACTATTCCCACATTGGACCACTAGGAGTTATTTATAGATGGAAATAACTAGCTGGGTCTAGAATGGTCACCCTTTTTGGAGGCAATGGAGGAAGTACCCCTTACAACCCCCTATTGTTCATTTAGAGAGAACACACTGTCTTGGAGTGCCATTTCCATGTAAGAGTTAAATGTAGATGTATGTAGATGTGACCCACAACATATAAGTTTAGCTTCCAGATGCTATTCCTTTTGTCAATGGCACATGGTGTGTGTGAGTTTGGGGGCTTGAAATGTATGAAATTAGTACTTTGCACCTCAGTTCTGATGCTGATTGTGCCTCCCGATGTTTCATTTTTTTAAGGGAAAAAATTCCATTGACTTTCAATGGAACAGTCTTTCCCCCCATTAAAAATAGTGCACTGAGGGGGCACACATGATCAGGATCCAAATTGGGGTGGTATTAAAACACTGAAGCTTCTACCCCCGGTTTCAACCTGTGTGTGAGCCCAAACGTCTCCTGGAGGAGCAGCAGTGACAAAATGGATATTGCTGCATCTGGAGGCCACCAAGGCTACTGCCAGGATCTCCTCGGGGTGAGCATTACTCACTACCCTGAGTAATGCTGCTGCTGCTGCTGCTGTGCCATTGGGTCTCCTTGGATCTGTGCCCGTGCTTGAGCTGGGCGTTGGAGTTGGGCATTGCCCAGCCCGACACGGGGGACAAGATCCAGCAGTGGAAGTTACTGCTGGTCCCCCCCCAAGCAGGCCCGCTCCTCCCCTCTCCCACCCAGTTCTGCCCACTCCCCACCTCCCCCCACCACAATGGGACCTACTGCTGGCCAGTGCTGGCCCATGCTTTATGGCATGTGTACAACACCTGGAGCCAGCAGTACGCTCATACCACCAGTGATAGAGACCTCAGGTTCAGGCTCTCTTTTAGAGGCAATCTTTGATGCCTCTGAAACTTTGATGGAGAATCCTTCTTCCCACCTTAGTTATTTCTTACCTCAGCCAGCCTTAGGGTGGCGCTCTGAGCACAATCGTAACTGGAGTTAGGCTGGTACAGTTAGGCCTGTAAAGTTTGGCTGGCACTAGGGCCATCGTAAAGCGAGTTTGGAGCCAGGGAGGATGGCGCACATCTGTGTGCTGGGCTCTCTGACTTCGAGAGTGGTCCAAATGTACTTTACGATATCCCTTGTGCTGGCCTAACTGTGCCAGCCTAACTTCAGGTTACGATTGTGCTCAGAATGCCACCCTAAGGCTGGCTGAGGCCTCCAGTTAGAATTGTACCCTCTGTGGTGGGAAGGGGCCTCTCTGCTCTCAGAGTGTGAGGAATCCTCACTCCGTGACTCCTTGGGCTTCATTGGTGGTGGGGACACTACTCTGTGATCCAGATTTCTGTTGCATGAGTCACTGAGGGAGGCAAATTGAAAGGGGATAGGAGAATAGTATGCTGAAAACCTTGCCAGCAGATGCCAGTGAAGATGCACTGATATTGCAGTAAACATCAGCATGCTGTTCCATGGATGGTGAGCTATGTCATGACCCAATTTTTGGTGGGCTGTGAAACAAAGGAGATTAGGCTATGCTCATCAAGGGTTAAACAACCTGCTATTTGGGGGAAGCACTGCTGTCCAGTCACTATAGCCACAGAGGCTTGAGCGAAACCATTTTTTAAGGTGGGTCCTGATGTTAAAAAGTTTGAGAACCACTGATTTAGTTTATTCACCCCTAACTCCAGGAAATATATGAACAGTGATGTTGCCAAGTTTGCAAATGACACCACATTGTTAAGGATGGTGAACGACCAAGTGTACTATGGAGAGCTCTAAAAGGATCTCTTCGTAGCAGCTGAACGAGCAATAAAATGGCAAATGAAGTTCTACATAAATATCCTAACCTCATATACACTGATGTGGTCTGATCTTGCAGTGACTAACCAGCAAACGGATCTTGAGGTTGTGGTGAAGTGCTCAATGAAAGCTTCAGCTTGGTGTGCCGTAATGGCAAAAAGCAAACTCTAGGGATGCTAGGGATTTCTAACTGTATTGAAAACAAAACTACCAGCAGCATCATGCCTTATATTATATACAACTGTGGCTATATTTGAAAAATTGCTAACAGTTCCGGTCATCCAATTTCAAAAAAAAGGTATTGTAGACTTGGGAAAGGTGCAGAAAAGGGCGGTCAGAATGGTTGTCCTGGAAAATAGGACAATTCTGCTTGAAAAGCGGTATAGAAGTGTCGGTGGTGGTGGTGGTTGTCGATAGTGATAATCATAGTGATGATAATTGTTGTAGACACATTCCACTAGTACATCCTTTAATAAGAATTCGGGCCATAATTCTCTCAGCCAGACCTGAAAATCTGTAAAGACTTCAAGAACATACAACTGAAGCAAAATGTGATGGAACGAGGAAATGGGGAGTGGGGGTAGCAACAAGAACAGAGACAATACCAAGGAAGGCAGGACCAGAGCAGGGGTCTCCAAACTAGGCCCCAGGGCCAAATTCGGCCCACCACAAGATTTTATCTGGCCTGCAGCAACTTAAAATATTTGACATTTTTACTCATTGTATATCATTTCTCAGTTTAAGCATGGCATTGTTTCTTTAAAAATGTCACATTTCTCTTTTGTTCTGAATCATACCATGCTGATTACCAAAAGAAAAAGAAAAAGATCCAAGTCAAACTTACTCATTCATTTAAATATCATTCATTCATGATCCAAAGGGGCATCCACTGAAACTGACTGTTGGGGGAGTTAAAACAGATAAAAGGAAATACTTCTTTTACCCACCGGGTAATTAAGCTATGGAACTCATTGCCACAGGAGGTGGTGATGGCATCTGGCCTAGATGCCTTTAAAAGGGGACTGGACAGATTTCTGGAGGAAAAGTTCATCATGGGCTATAGGCCATGATGGGTTGGGCAACCTCCTTACATTAATAGTAGGCTATTTCAGAATGCCAGGTGCAAGGGACTGGCCACAGGATGCAAGCCTCTTGTTGTCTACTGAGCTCCCATAGACACCTGGTGGGCCACTGTGAGTTATAGGAAGCTGGACTAGATGGGCCTTTGGCCTGATCCAGTGGGGCTCTTCTTACGTTCTTATTTATAAAACTCTTTTTTTTTTTCAGCCCGCAAAAATCTGTAAAATATACAATGTGGCCCTCATACTGAAATGTCTGGAGACCCCTGGGCTAGAGGATGGAAGCAGCGGGCAACTAAAATTCCAACCCGCTTTGTCAAGAAGTTTGTCAAGGAGTTTGTCAGGACTGGATCGTGACCAGGTCAGCCCAATGTGGGGCATATAAGGAGCTGATAGTAACAACGCAAAGCGACAAGTCTGCAGGGAAAACACCTTTGGAAGCTCCTTTTGCTTCTCTTTATTGTGTGTCTCTATTGGCAAGGATGCAAAAGAAAAGGAGGAAACAGCGGGTGATTGCAGTTGGACGCTTCCTCTGTCGTTTTCCAGTATGGAATGGAAACTGCTTGGATTTATTGCCAGTGAAATTCCAAGGACTGCACAAAAGCGAAGCCAGAAGACGAATTTAACCCAACCCTTGGCCATACTCTGTGGTGGTTTCTTCTTCCCGCCAAGCCTGCAAAGTTTTTGGAGTCTTGTGCTTGAGCTCCCAGCATCACTGTTCCATAGCCCATAGCAGCAGTCGCATGATCCAAAGGGAAACTTTTTGGGGGGAGGGGGCCTTCCTATGCATTTCACTTACTATATTTGGCATTGGGCAGCTGTTTCCAAACTGTAACCAATTTTGGACATATCAAGCAATGATGTTTTAGATCACTGAAGGGGGAGAGCAGCTCCAACAGCAAGCCGGTCTCTTCTTTTCACCCAATGTTTTACCCTGTGCTGATGGGAGGAAAGAATGTGTAACAAAGAACACCCACCATTTCCAATGACAAAGACCTTCTTCCACCTGCATAAATACAGCCTTACAGATTCGCAGCTTTCATGATTCTAGTGCTATTGTCTCCCTCCAGCTGTTATCCAAGCCATTGTTTTCTTTGCTGCTTGCTTGGATAGTTTGCTCTCCCCAGCGTGATTTAAACTGGCACCTGAATGAACATCTATCTTCTGCAGGGAAAGACAGTCCGCGTTCTCAGCCCACAGATTAATGACACCAAGGAGAGGGCTTGTCAGAGGAGCAAGAAGACCTTTCAGTAAATAAATTCACTACTGCACCTCAACCCTGCCTGCCAAAGATGTGAAAAGGAAATTGGGTTAATTCTTCTTCTGGTCAGTGCCGTCACTGCAAATTGCTGTCACTGGGTCAATGGATTTCATATTTTATTGAGCACTGTACCACATTGCATAACACTCAAGAGTTGGGTTCACAGTTCGACAGCAACTCAAGCTAACCTCCAGTTTCCAACTGGAATATTTGCTGCTTGTCCTTTCCTTGTATATACTCTATCACAAGGTGCTGGTTTGAAAGGGACCCTTCAAATTGGCTGGCCACCTTACAAGTGGAAAATAAATAACTAAATAGGAGAGGGACATTTTCACAAAGAGGTGAAGATGAATGATGAATTTTGCAGGCAATGATTGGAACAGGACTGGAAGTGCGGGAAGATTTCCCAATGGATGGGTCCTGCCAGCTGCCATTTTCTCCTCATTTGAATTTTTTGAGCAATGATGACGTTTTGTGACATTGTATGCGTTCTCTGTGCATTCTGGGTAAAAATGGCAGCACAAGGTTTTTTGGGAACCACGACTGTTTTTACCCAGAAAGCCCCAGGAAATTCCACTGCATCGCCATGGAATTCCAAGAGAACAACGCACATAATGGCCAGCAAAAGCCAGACATTGAGACATCTTCCATTGTTGCTGCCATCACTGCTGCACAAGTATTAAAGTTGCTGCAGTCCTCATACATACCATCGCTTCAAACATTATTTGATATGTAGTCCAATTACAGTGTATCCATACCTTAATATGGTGTCAGTGACACAAACCAAGCCTGGGACTCCAGGTGGGGTCCAGGAGGTGCCGGCAAGAGTATTACTATTGAGAGTCTTGCAGATTGTTCATGCAGTTAAAAGCCCAATCCTAAGCTTCCCAGCGCTACATGGTACAGCAGCACCGAAATAGCCAGCATTCATCCCCTGTCCCTGTGTAAAGTATCAGCTTCTGCCATGGGGCTTCTTGGGTTTGCACCAGCTAAATCACTGGCACAGACTTGAGAAACTCTGTTGGGCTTCTGAACCTGATGGGGGTAAATAGGGTTTGGCAAAGGAGGCCTCTGCTGGTCCCACCCCATTCCACCCTCTCCCTGCTTTCTTCAGTGCCGGCAGGGCAGCACAGGTTTTCCTGCCGGCATCGCTTACCCTTTGGGTGCTGCAGCATGGGTGTTGAGGTGTGGTAGGATGGAGCTCTTAGCGTGCAATTCTAACCAAAGTTCCAGCACTGACATAGCTGTGCCAATGGGGCATGTGCTGCATCCTGCAGTGGGGAGGCAGTCACAATGGCCTCCTCAAGAAAGGGGGATGCTTGTTCCCTTACCTCGGAACTGCATTGCCCTTACCCCAGTGCTGAAAAGTTGGATAGGATTGCGCCCTTAATCTTGTGAGGTACATTTGAAGTTAAGTCGACGAATGTGACACATGGGCAAGGTAGCCATGCTGTGTCCTGAAACTGATCCCAAATAGAAAAAGCTGAAATGATGGAAGACTTGGAAAACTAGCCTGAACACATCCTATTTTCAGTGATTGGTGCACTGAGAAAGAGTACTGTCTACAACCAGCTGTGTACACATGCTCTGAAAAGAAAAGAAATGAAAAAAAAAAAAACTCCTGAATGTGTAACTTTTCCAAAAGTCACCACATGCACAACATTTTGGGGCAGCTGGATGCAAGGACTCCAGTAGGCTTTTTGCTTTAACTTGACGATCAAACAAGCTTCAGTATATAAAACAGATTTTTTAACACCAGATGAAAGGTCAGCTGCAGAATACAACCAGTTTTAATTGCTTGAAACAGTGCATAGAATTGGATGTTTAATTGGAAGCCCTTTTGGCAACTTGTCCTGTGCTCAAATGTTTGATTACATGCCAGTGGGGGAACCCTTGAAATCCGTTGAGCTCTATGGATGGTTTACATCTTTCAACTCATGTACTCTACATACTTTTGAACAGAACTGTTTCTGCCAGGAATGCTATAATGGAGGAGAGATATTGGGATGACAGTATGGTTGCCTATGAAGATGCCTTTTGGACATCCCTGGAGCTAGATTGAACACAACCTTTTGTGTGACCAATTGTGACAATCTTAGCTTGCAGGAAAAAAAAGCAACAACATTCTAGCCTTCATGTTAACAAAATTAAGGCTGAACTATGAGGTAGCACCATCCTATATGGTGCGTAGCGCTGATGCAACGTCATTGCATCAGCGCTACAGCATTAAGGCCGACGTGGTGGTGTCGAGCAGCACCCCCATGTCGGTGCTAAAGCTCTCAAGCCGACGCTATGAGTAGTGTCGGCTTGAAAGCACCAACGGGAAGCCTCTCTTGCGCCGACAGAAGCCGGTCGGCGTGAGGGAGGCTCTGTGCCGAGATGGTATGGGGATTTGTGGGGGGGAGGGAGGTTGAGGGTGGGACATCCTAAGCTTGATTGCGAGGCCACGAGGCCCCAATTTGGGCTGCACGGTCTCCTCGGATCTGCGCCTGCTGTTTAGCAGGCGCAGATCCGAGGAGCACATGGGGGAGCGCATAGGGGAGGCTGCAGCTTCCCCTACAGTAAGGGAGCAAATGCTCCCTTGCCACGGGGAAGCTCCAGCCTCCATTATACTGCATTGGCTTTGGCGCTAGCCAGCCGGCCTTGCCAATCCAGTGCAGTATAGGAGTGCACTCACAGTGTGTTTCTGAAGCTACAGTTTTAATACATACTATTTGGAAAGAGCTAAGTCAGTTATGGCCGGGATAGTGCCAAGCAGAGGCATTACTAATGAAAGTGTAGCCTGGTGCAGAGGGCAAAACGATGCCCCAGAATTGACATCACAACAGGAAGTGACATCACAGTTGTATTTTCATTTTCTTGGGCTTTTTGGCCATAACCTTTGATAGAATGACGATATTACACTCCAGTTTTGTTTTATTGCATTCTGCATGAAATTCTGCATTGAATGATATATAACACGACAGCATTATTCCTACGAATTGCAATTTTAACATGATAGTTACCTTTTCGTTTTCTATTTTTGGGGGCATAACTTTTGATAGAGTTAAGATATTACCCTCTGGTTTGTTTCATTGCATTCTGTTCCAGCCCAGCTTTTGTGAGACTGAAGGGTGTGTTTTTTTCAGGAAGAAGTAGGTGAGACCTGTTTTACACATTGTTTTATGGGCCATTTATCAAAAGACTGCCATCTCCCATAGAAACCTGTCTGCCTCCTGAGACCTTTGTCTTGGGCCACTGAGAAGGTATCGGCAGTTATAATAACCATGATAAGATAATGCCAGTCATGACCTTATCTTTGAACTGCCATGATGAAGCCCACTTGTGGAACCATTTGGAAGATGGTAACGATGATGCTGCCACCACATATTTAGCACTGTTTACTGAAGGGAAAGTCACTCTCAGAAGTATCTCATCAAGGTAGACCTCAGCTTGCTGATAAACATTCCAAACTTGGAGACGTTTACAATGACATCGACTTTCCAAGAAACAAATGCATGAATAAATGTTTACCCTCTCCTTCCAAATCTCGGAACATGAAACTGGTGTTGAAACAATTACCTTCCCTTTCAAGTTATGTTTGTTTAGCAACCTATTTGGCATGGCAGAGTGCCCCCAGATTTAAGTAATATACACCTCATGCCTGGTGAGCACAGAAGAACGATATAAACGCCAACAGCGTGTGTTCACTTAGCTCTGGGGTCAGCAACCCACAGATTTGGAGCCGCATGCGGCTCTTTCAACTGTCTGCTGCGGCTCCGGAGTCCGGGTGAACGTGGCGGCGTGCTCAGAAGGAGTCGCAAGACTCATG
Organism: Lerista edwardsae; assembly: GCA_029204185.1. NCBI lineage: Eukaryota > Metazoa > Chordata > Lepidosauria > Squamata > Scincidae > Lerista > Lerista edwardsae. Next base: position 1,161,465 of record JAJKFI010000028.1, on the reverse strand, counting down.
GAAAGCGGGAGCTGCAGGGAAAGCAGCGCTAACGCCCCGCCAGCACCGCGGTCACGTGGAGCTTCCGCAGACGCACAGAGGCACTAGAAGAGCCTCTCCCATTGACGCCCCTGAGAGCTGGCGGTGAGCGGAAACCTGCAGGAGCAGCCACGTCCCACCGCCTCTCGTGTTGACAGGATGCAGCTGCTCTTTGCGTGCTGGATCCGGTCCGCGCGCCACGCTCTCATCCCTCTCGAGATGACTTTGGGGGGGGTGCCTCATGTGGTGTTAAAGGCGCAAGTTCCCGCTGGGCAGGTGCAGCCACACTGAGGGAGGTCTGGCTGGAGAAAGAGGGCCTTTCGCGCAGACGGGAGACCGCACAAGCTAGTGGAAGCCTTTGGGGAGAGTCAGAGGGCTGCTCGTGTCTGCACGCGCTAGTGTGGATATGAGTCGCAGGCTGCAATCCTATACTCACTTTCATGGGAGTAAGCTGCATTGAACACAATGAGACTTACTTCTGAGTAGACATGCATAGGATTGCGCTGTCAGTGAGTTCGATGCAACTTGCTCCCAATGAGTGTCCTAAGGCAGTGGGCTTCTAGCATGAGGCGATCCTTTCCTACACAGAAGTCAGCTTGCACTGGGATTTATTCTGAAAGTCAATGTTTCCTCAGAAAGTCCACTTTCCATTAAATGCGTGCTTGCTTCCCCCATTTCCTTTCTTGCCTTTTCCTTCTTTCATCAGATGCTAGAGTTTTAGTGGCACTGCGTTCCATATTCTGTTCCAGTCCTGCAGACTGACCAGTCACAGACAGTTGATCAGCTAAATTAACATGGAGCCACAGAGAATTTTTGAAATATAAATGGAATGCATTGATTGTTGGCACTGCATACCTGCAGAAGGTGCCTCTGTGGACCAACCCAACAAGGGTATGAAGGGCCGCCCCACTCCTCTTTTTATGTTCAGTAAATCAAAATACACTCTGGGGCCAAACCCCAGCTTTAAATATACTTGCTGCTTATATAATTAGCAAAAGGCAGGACTCTTTTTAAAAATGCTATCTTGGGGCCTTTAGTTTGCCCTAAAGGGCACATAGCTTGCCCTGAAATTATATAACATATTTTAAGCTGCAATCAAGTACCATACATACATTGTAAGGCTCCATTTCAAATGGAACGTTGCTGTGGTGAGCAGCGCGGGTTCAACTGACATCTGCCTGAAGAAGTGCCTTCTCTGCCATGGCATCAGAGTGGCCTAATGGATATTTAAGTGGCACAGAAAAAGGGGAATCAACAGTAGCTGTACATCTGCACTGACAAAAAAAAAAAAAAGAACTGATGGGATCAGGATTAACTTTAATCCCTGGCATGTGAGGTTTAGGAGACCTTCCCTTTATAGCTGATTTGCCCACACTAGCACCTTGCTGGTAATATCTTTTGAGAAATAGGCCTCCTGGTAGATTAAAAACAGTACATAGGCGCACCCTGTACTTCCAGAAACTCAGGAGTTCAGAAATCAAAGGTTGTAAAAAAAAAATGTTGGTGGGAGCATGAAAACTTTATAAGGTCCCAAGACATTTTAGGCTGGATTCACTCTTTATCAGAGGAATATTTTTGTAACTTAATTTTTTTATGTGCTGTTGGAGGGGTTTAATACATAACATCCTTGATCTGCATGGAAAGTATGCAAAATTAAGCAGAGGAAACATTAGATATGCTTTTGCTGTAACAGGTAAAAGCAACTACCACTTACACAGGCCTCCTCCTCCCCTCCCAATTACCAAGCTTGTGAAAGCTTCTCTCATTTCTCCTTTTTAAAGCAGTGGCTTATATAGACAACTTTAACAGCTTGAGCCAAGGGATCATATAGTTTGACTAGGCATTCATTTAAAAAATGTAACACACTATAGTTTTTTTATACATAGCATAAAGGTAAAAAAAAAACCCTATATATGCAATGTTATCTTCATTTTAGATGTCAAAAGGGTTTTGTGGCTCCGGAGGTTTTCTTTTCTCCGGAAAACGGGTTCAAATGGCTCTTGGAGTGTTTAAGGTTGCCTACCCCTGATTAGCTATTGTTCTATTCCATTAAGTCCTGGACTACACGTGGGCTCCTAGCACTATGTTTAGGAGTCACAATCTATGCAGAAAAATACATTTGGTGCCAAACTGGAGTGTTTCAATCATTTGGCTGTTTTCTGTTGTTGAAACATTTGCTAATGACCCAGATGGAAGGAACTTCTATATCAGAAGTTACTGACCTGGCTAGTGGGTATTCATCAACATTTGGACGTCTTTTTCAGAGAGATGGCTTATCCCTGTCGAACCATCAATTGTAACAAGTGAAAAGTAATCTTTTGAGTGAAATTATGTCAGCCAATATTTTTCAGATAACTGACCTCACAAAGTAGTTTACATAAAAATCAGTCAATCAATGGTTCCCTAAAGGGCTCATACTCTAAATCTCTCTCTCTCTCTCTCTCTCTCTCTCTCTCTCTCTCTCTCTCTGTGTGTGTGTGTGTGTGTGTGTGTGTGTGTGTGTGTGTGTGTGCGCGCGCACACACACACACACACAGAGACAGAGACAGAGACTAGCAACAGCTACAGGAAAAGATGCCATGCCAGGGTGAAGAGGACTAGCTGCTATATCCAATCAAAGCTAAGCAATTTAGGCTTGATCCTATCTGGCTTCAGCTCTGGTGGTACAGCTCTGGTGGCCATAAGGCACTTTAATGCCAGCATGAGCCTCACTAACCTATGGCCCTTCTTGAGCTGTGGACGCAGATCTGACAGTACCCAGGGAGACCGCAAGGTCTTTACACAGAATAAGGAAAAAACACCTTATTAAGGAAATAAGGAAAAAGCAGGAGTATCCTGCTCCTGCCCCAGTCCCATAGGATACAGCCGTGGCTGTTTTGGTGCCACTGTTCTTCCAGGCTCCGGGGCAGCATAGGATCAGGATGCCCAAGTCCTGTTGGTTGCAATGGCAGCGTATGTACTGTACATGCTTGATGGCCCAAACCTATCCCTCTCTGCACCGGCTGTTGCAAATGTGCCATAAAGCAGAAGTTAGTGCAGGTATTCGCTCCAGTGAGAAGTCCTGAGCTATCCTGCTGGTGCCAGTGCAAGCAGTGATGTATGCCATGCAAGGTAAGCTCCACACCATGCAGTGGAGGAGGGTGAGGAGGGGTTAGAATGGGGTGGGGAAGGATGTCAATAGGGGGAGGATCAGGCCAGGAAGGTTTCAAATGCTGGTTTAATTCTGGTTTGCAAACCACAGTAAAAGCACAACTCCAACTTTGAGAAGCTACTGAACTGGAATTTAACCAAACCATATTGTCAATGTCATTGCTCAGCAACAAAGCTGAAGTAGTAACAAGAATGCTCCGGTTTGGGTTGTATTGATGACTTCATTCATATGAAGTCATCAATTTATTTGGTGTGTTTATTTGTTGATTTGAAGACATCAGTTTATTTGGTGATCTGAAGCCATCTTGTGCATGTGTACACACAGATGCATAAGATCCTGCCAGGTCCATGGTATAAAAGTCATGCCCAATAGAAATGGAACTGAAAACATTTGCATTGGGATCCCCAATAGGTTAAAATTGCTGCTATTTGTAAAGCATCCTAAAATTTCCCTTTTGCCTGGGATTCCTTTTCACCTCTTAAGCCAATATTGTGTCAAGAATAGAAAAGACTACTAGTCCCTTTAGAAATCTCAAAGTGGCACCATCTAGGATTTATGCGTCTGGCTCAGAAAAGTGGATCATGTTTGCAAAGGTAGCAGATCATAGATGCCTCTGTTACAAATACAAATTTTCTCAGACCTCCTCCTCATTGGCCCCTTTAGAACCTGGCATCTTTGCCCCCTTTTTTTCTGCCCCTTCTCCCTCTCTTTCATCCATCCCAGATGTGTTCCTGGTCCTTTTCCCCCATTCTCCCCCCCTCCCCTGACGATGAGGAATGCATCGTGCTGCTCACTCCCCATGGAACCATGGGACCAAAGGCAGCCACTGCCTTGCAAGTTGTGCCTTTGCTCTGATGCTCCTCAAGTCACTTTGCCCTGCCTCTTGCCTTCTTCCTGGCTTGGCTTCTTTGAGGCATTGGCAAGGGATGCGGCACGCAAGCTGGGCAGAAGCTGGGCTCAGTAGGGCGAGGAGGACCCCATCTTTCAGCAGCCTCTGCCTGTCCCAGTTCTGCCATTCTTGTGCCCCACTTTGCTAATTGCTGAGTGATAACCTATGAAGGAAGTGTGACGGCGGGGATGATGGACTGCTCTGTCCTTCCCTGCTTGTCGGAAGGTATTGCTTTTCCTCTCCCAGCCTCGACCCGATTAGTTGTTTCTTTTTTATCACATTGGCTGCTGACTCCTTCCAGTCTGCTGGGTCTTCGTGTTCCCTGCCAAAACCAATATTCGTGCAGCTGCCAGAGGCAGCTTTGACTGGCGCTTCATTAAAGGCAGCGAGGACCACGCTCCAAAATAAAATAAGCTCAAAGCCTTTCAAGATCTCTCTGACAATGTTATTGATCTCGTGATGTCACTCCTCAGCCCCCCCATTGCCACTCTGCCCCACTCGAAGTGGGTGGCTGTTGGTTCTGGATTGGTTGCACTGCTGAACAGCACAATGGAGAGTCGACATTGCATGTGCAAAGGAAATCCGCAACCCACCATCGCCAGGGTCATATGTTTTGGGAAGGTGTTCCTAGTTAGCGCAGGTGACTTTCTGGCATTATGTTTTTGCTTTTGAAGGAAACTACTCTCTCTCTCTCTCTCTCTCTCTCTCTCTCTCTCTCTCTCTCTCTCATCTCCATGTACAGGTGGAGTTTTGCAGCCCAATCCTAAACTGCACTGGAGCAGGCAGGCTGGCAGGCTTGCGCTGTATCCAGCGCAGCTTCCATCGTGACTGAAGCCCCCCTGGTGCAAGGGCACATTTGTTCACTTGCACCAGGGGAGGAACCAGCCTCCCCAATGCGCTCCTTGGATCTGTACCCACGAAATCACGGGCGCAGAACCGAGGAGAGCGCACAGACTGAATCAGGCCACACAGCCTGGGGATGAGGCCTTGGATGCGGCCTAACTGCCATATCCCAAACCCACCCCCTCCCCAGGCCAGCCTGCTTGCTGGCCCACCCACCTTCCACCCAGTTCTACTCTCTGCCCAGTTGTGCCCTCCTACCCTCCCAGAACCACCCCTGAACCAGCCGAATTCAGCTGGCCTACGGGCGGCTCTCTGCCCACACTCCAAGGCTGGTGCTACAGCTAGCACTGGACTGGGGGCATTAGCTTGGCGCCCCCACATCAGCGCTACGATGATGTCGCAATGACGCAACACCTACGTCAGCACAACATCTGGGCGTGGATTGCACCCTCAGTGCCTGCATGAGATCTGTTCCTGAATCACCCATGGATACAGAAATACACGGATAATGAATCCGCAGCTTCTGACCCCCCAAGACTCTGAATGGGACCAGAACCTTGATCCGGTTGTGTTTGGAGCCTTCAGAAAGCCTCCTGGTTGCATCTGGGAGACCTTTAATGGGTTGAGTTGCAGGTTTGGAACACGCAGTTATTGAAAACTGCAGATTCTGAATCTGAGATTAAACAGGCTGGACCTGTATATGACACTCTAACTTTCTTATGAACCTGTCAATACTTTCTGACCTTTGGGGCCTGTCTCTGGATGTAAAGGAAAAAGAACTGGTGACTAGTGCATCAGACTGTGTTGGCCTAAGCCAAAGTGGTAGCGCTTCCCAGCCCAGTGGCACAGCAGGCATCTCCCAGCCCTGTCTTCTGCTACCTTTAAATATGGCAGGGGAGAAGGCTGTCTCATGTCCACAGCAGGTACTAGGGGTGGAAATGGTCAACACAAAGGCTGCCTGGCACATATGTTCACAATGTATTGGGAAGGAGGTGTGCTACTTCACCTTGTGTCTCCTCCTGGACTGCATAGATTCACAGTAAAGCTGTTGATCACCAGTACATCATTGGAGATTTGGTACTAGTTTAGCAGCTCAATTTCTCACTGTAGCCTTAGAGCCAGATACTAAGGATTGAGATTGGGACCAGAAACAGGTATACTACCAGTGGCTATACCTACCCGTGGCAGAACCTTGACCTGTGTGATACCTGCCTCCATGCTTCCACACCAAGCATTAACCTTGCTACCTTCAAAAGAATGGGTTTTCATCTTTGCCACACATCTAGTCAAGTGGCAGTCACTCAGTTGTAGTCTCTGTCATTCTGAGCTCATGACTGGGGCAAAGGAGAGGCCATCACAAGTGCTTGAGATGCGATGCGGAGGGGAAGTGGAAAGAGAGAAGAACTGCTATACAGATAACACCACCACTGAAGAATCATCTGCACATATACAGCATTGAAAAGAGGATGCTTCTCAACTCCAAAAAGGACTCTTAGTGCCTGTTCACAGTACTTCATACGATAATGATCCTTAGCACACCCGCCATGCACTCCATGTGTTTGAACCACTTCAGATACATTGTCTCAGAGTGCAATCCTAAACTGGAGTTGGGCCAGCCTAAACTAAGCCAGCAAAGTTTGGCCGGCACAAGGGCCACCATAAAGTGTTTTTGGACTACTCTCGGAGTCAGGGAGGATGGCTCACGTCTCTGTGTTGGCCTCTCTGACTCAGAGAGTGGTCCAAACATACTTTACGGTGTCCTATGTGCTGGGCAAACTTTGCTGGCTTAGCTTATGCCGGCCTAACTCAGTTTAGGATTGCACCCTCAGCCATCCTTCCAATGCTCCAGTAAAGCACGCCCATATTATAGATGAATTGCAGAAGGAGATAAGGGGCAATGCTGAATAATCACGATTGCCTAAGGTTATTTTGTGAGGTCCTGCTTGAGATGAGATCTCCACCAAGAGACTTCTCACCTCTCATTCAGAACTACCGCCTCTGATCAGCTCATCAGCTCCCAGTGGTGTCATCTAAATGATTTAAGAACAGGTACTAACTTTTGATTGGCACGTGTCGGGACCCACCCACCGGAAGTGATGTCATAAGCCGGAAGTGATGTCGTGGCAGGAAGTGACATGAAAAAAGACCTTTTTGAGGCCTCAGATGATTTTAAACTGACCCAACAGTTGCAACAGTATTCCACAGCACCCCCAGAACATGTGAAGGAGGCCTGGCATCATGTTAAAACCCCAGAGCAACTCATTTTTCAGTGGCAAGGAAAGGAAAGGCTCCGCTCGCTGCCTGCCTGCCTGCCTGCCTGGCTCTGAGAACATGCAGGCAACTCAAACATGCAGGAAATTGAAACGTTGCAGAGGGTGGAGTTGACGAGTGGGCGGGCAAATGGGCGGGGCCAGCTGTAATCCTAGAAACTGGTACTCGCGTACCCCCGCGTACCCCCTGCATGACATCACTGGCTCCAACCCATGCAGAGTGTTAATTCCAGAGGCATAGCTATGTGGGGGAGGGCAGCATGGTAAGAACTGCAAGCACTGCAACATGTCATGTGAGCGGCCCCTTCCATTCACCATTGGAGCCATTCTTCCCCATGTAACAATGTTACACGGCACATTGTGACGCCTGCAGGACTTAATGCATTGCCCCCCTGTAGCTATGCCACTGGTTAATTCTCTCCATCCTTCGCTGTTTGTTTGCCCAGCAATATGTCAAGGCACAGCATCCTCTCATCCCCTGCCAACCTAATGGTATGTCACCATTAAAAATGTATAGAAAATGTGGAATGTAATCCTAAGGAATTAACAGCAAAACAATCTAGTTGTTTTTTTTTAAAAATGATGCATTTAGTTAGTATATTTTTACATGTCCTTTTGACAATTTCTACTTTGCCTCGTGTAAGGATAATGAAACATGGGCCCTAAGCCTTAACATCTGATTTGATGTAATAATTCCTGTCTGAGCTTCATGTTCCTTGCAATTGTGAAAATATAAACTATTGTCCCCTTTCATGGATCACTGCCTTGTCGTGGCGAAGGGGCTTGAGTATCTCAATGAAGCTGTGAGCTATGCCATGTAGGGTTACCCAAGATGGACAGGTCATAGTAGAGAGTTCTGACTAAACGTGATCCGCTGGAGAAGGAAATGGCAACCCACTCCAGTACTCTTGCCAAGAAAACCCCATGGATTACAAAACTAAAAGGCTAAACAATATGACACTGGAAGATGAGCCCCTCAGGTCGGAAGGCGTCCATTATGCTACTGGGGAAGAGCAGAACACGAGTACTAGTAGCTCCAGAAAGAGTGAAGTAGCTGGGCCAAAACCGGAAGGAAGCTCAGCTGTGGATGTGTCTGGAAGTGAAAGGAAAGTGCGATGCTGCAAAGAACAATACTGCATAGGAACCTGGAACGTCAGATCTATGAGATGGTTAGATAGTATCACCGAAGCAATGAACGTGAAATTGGGTGAACTCAGGAAGCTAGTGGAGGACAGAGAGGCCTGGCGTGCTGTGGTCCATGGGGTCACGAAGAGTCGGACACGACTTAGCGACTGAACAACAAACTATTGTCAGTTTAAAATACTCATTGATAATATCGATCCTATTCAGTAAAAAGGAAAATAGAAATTGGACATTTAACCTGCTGTTACACCTTTGGTTTGGAAAAGTGGTGATTTGAAGGGGGCTACCACATATTCTCCAGCATATGACAGGCAATACAGGCAATACAGGCCTCAGTATCCACTGATTCAATATCCACAGTTTCAGTTATCCATGGATACTGGGATGCCTGTTAAAAAGGTTGCGGAAGATTTAACAAATCTGGATTTTTTACCTTGTTGCAGCAAAACCACTGATGTTCCCCTATTTTTAAAAAGGTGTTCCCAGTATCCATGGTTTCAGGTATCCATGAAAGGGTCTGGAACATAACCCCAGCGTATACTGGGGCATGTCTATATATCTCTTTGGTCTCAGAACTTAATAGAGATTATTAAGGTGGCATAGAAGTGAAAAGAGATAGGAGACAATTGAATGAGTTGATGGTGGGGCAGATGATGAGAGGAATGGGGTGTTTCTGGGCAGGAAGAGAGGAAAAACCAGGGACAAGGAGAAGGCAGGAGGGGGTGGATCTGACAACAATGGCACAGACCAGATCCTATCCCCTCTGTTTTAAACCTCTCTGCCCCGGTCCCTTTCTTGGACATATGCTACCAAAATAGGTGCCCATAGGTTTTCCCCAGGACTACATGAAGATAAGTAAACATTATTTTTATTTACATTCTAGCAGTTAACCCCTGCTAACTGGGCAAGAGGCACGTTTTCAAGTGGTGTCCTCTTATATTTAGCAGGGGGAGAGCAATTGTCCCTCTTCACCCCAGCACAGTGTCTTTCTCGTGGCTGTTGCTGGTGGTGGTCTCCATCCTTTTAGATTGTGAGCCCTTTTGGGACAGGGAGCCATTTAACTTTAATGTTATTATTTGCCTGTAAACCGCTTTGTGAACTTTGTGTTGAAAAGCGGTATATAAATACTAGTGATTGATTGATTGATTGATTGATTGATTCTTCTTGCCTCTCCCCATAGGATACAATGTATGCCTTTTTTTCCACGATTAACCTACAAATTGCACAGTAATATCTCTTTAATTGAGCCAGTTTCAAGTGGGTTGTGAAGCACCTATAGTAGCCATATTGAAAATATGGGAAGATGGGAGACTGGAAATGGGCAGGGCTGTCTGGTTGTTTTGCTTGTGTCAAGGTTGTAGATAGGCTTTTCCCCCCTTTCTGGTGCACTTTGCTATTGGAAAATGGCTGAGAAATAACCCAACTTCTTGCTGCATTCTCAGGGAAGCAGCAGGCTGTGGCGTCACAATGACAGCACTTCTGGCCATGACATCACTTCTGGTGGGTCCCGGACAGCCTGTCATTCTAAAAAGTGGGTCCTGGTGCTAAAAAGTTGGAGAACCACTGATATAGAGAGTTACCTCCCAGAATGTCCCCCCCACCTAAACTGATATCTGCAGTTGTGTTTTTAAGCAAATACACCTAAGATGCCTAAGAGGGCCTAAGAAGGCACACAACTAGTAAACCAGGAGTATGAGCTTGCTCAGAGGAGAACTATGTGGAGCCATTATAAACTATCAAACAAAACATCTGCAAGTATAGTATGTGACAAACATAAAGACCAATGAGGTCACTTGGATTTTTATTCAAAACAAATATATTTAATGAGAGAATTTTAGGTAATTTGAGCTGCCTTGGACCGTAGCATTTGACTCTGAATTTCCCCCTGGGTTCCTTGTTATTTGAATCTAGGGCTTATTGTAAAAAGCAACGTCAGGCAGGCCGTGAGGGTCCCCCTCCAGTTCCCAATGTCTCAATGAGTTCATACCAGAGGTTTTGGCTGGGACTCCTGATCTCCATATAACCTGCCCAACCTCCAAAGGGCTTTTACTGTCTGGTGGGGAGCTCTGCCGAAGGGCTGCCGCTTTTTATGATGCAGATGTTGGACTTCTGTTTTCAGCGCTGGTAATATTTGCAAAGTGCTTTACAAGTCTCTGGTCTGAAATGGAGCTGAGGCATGAGGGGCTCACACCGTGTCAAGGTGAGGGCCATAAAGGTGACTGGCCAGGCAACTAGAGAGGGAGCCTGGCGCCTCAGATTACCATCGGTTTGGCTCTCTAGGCAATGAAAAATCCTATATGAGCATCTGGTCTTATTTCCAGTGTAGTGTAATTTTGGTTTGCAGACGATATGGGCCAACATTCTCTGGCGCTTAATTAATCTAGCTCTTTGCTGGGGGTTCTTCTAAATTCTTCATCAAGGATGGGGGGCAGGGAGGGCTTTGAAGGAGACATAGGGCTCAATCCTAACTACAGTCCAGCACCAAGATAAGGGCAATGCAGCTCTGAGGTAAGGGAATGAACATTCCCTTTCCTTGAGGAGGCCTCTGTGACCGCCCCCCTCCCCAACTGCGGGGTTCAGCATATGCCCATTGGCACAGCTATGGCAGTGCTGGAAAGTTGATTAGGATTGCGCCCTTCTTAGGATTGGACAGATGAAAAGAGAAAAAGAAAACCTAGCCCATGCATCCCACAAATTCTTATCCCATATATTTTGGGAGTATACAGGCAAAAAGTAACACCCGTTCAGTTATAGTTTTTAGAAGTAGGGTACCTCAGAATGCCAGATGCTGGGGAGCGGCATAGAGAAGCCAGGACTTAGTCTTGTGTGCTCCCTCAGGCATCTGGTGGGCCACTGTGAGATACAGGAAGCTGGACTAGTTGGGCATTGGTGTGATCCAGCAGGGCTGTTCTTAAGTTCTTACATAGTTCAGTCTCAGAACTGTTCTTGTTCAGACGCCATGCAAATGGTCCAAATCCAAGAGATGGAAGTTGGTAGGTAGAAAGTCTACCCGACTTTGTCATTTACATCTTGTCCCCTTTTGTCTGCTTCCTCTTCCCATAAATCCTCTCTAAAGGGAACACATAATGCACCAATGGAACAACATCCTACCAACATGGAGGAATTTATGCGGCTGCTCCCAAATTTACCCCGATGGTCACATGTTCAGAAGCAGGAGATTACCCACTATTTACACTGTACTCATGTACAACAGGATCACATATGCCACATGATTATGTGGATTGAGTGGATATGGGCAGGGGGAGGGCTGGAAGGCACAGAGACATTGGGTAGCATCCAGTGGTGTCATCTAAATAATTTAAGAACAGGTACTCACTTTTGATTGGCACGTGTCAGGACCCGCCCACCGGAAGTGACGTCATAAGCCGGAAGTGATGTCGTGGCAGGAAGTGACATGAAAAAAGACCTTTTTGAGGCCTCAGATGATTTTAAACTGACCCAACCATTGCAACAGTATTCCACAGCACCCCCAGAACATGTGAAGGAGGCCTGGCATCATGTTAAAACCCCAGAGCAACTCATTTTTCAGTGGCCAGGAAAGGAAAGGCTCTGCTCGCTGCCTGCCTGCCTGCCTGCCTGGCTCTGAGAACATGCAGGCAACTCAAACATGCAGGATATTCAAACATTGCAGAGGGTGGAGTCGACGGGTGCGCGGGCGAATGGGCGGGGCCAGCTGTAATCCTAGAAACCGGTACTCGCGTACCCCCGCGTACCCCCTACATGACATCACTGGTAGCATTCCAATGACTGCATTTTACCACTATGTTTCCACCATGGGGAAATTTTTATGCTGCAAGTGGAAGCTCCTTCCATTTCAGGAGAACCCTCTTGACACCAGTAGCGGTAGCTGGGATGTTACCTATGGGGGAAGGCCAGGGATGCATATGAATGCCAGGGATGAAACCAGCAGTCCCAGATTCACACACTTAGCTCATTTAGGGTGCAATCCTAATCTGATGTTGCGCCGGTGCAGTGCTCTTGTGCCCGACCAGCACTGTCACAAACATGCCATAAGGCACGTCTGTCCGGCAGATTTGATCGCTGGGCCAATGCAAGCAGCAGTGCCGATGCACACACACCGCAGCACCTGCAAGTTGTGCTGACCAAGTGCCAGCTTAGTTCTACTGGTGCAGGGTGCTGCCAAGGGCATGCTGGAGGTGGTCTGGGGGCATAATGGGGTGGTGCCAGTAGCGTCATTCAGAAACGATCTGACGGAACGCGAAATTGGACTCACCGCCTGATTGGTCGCTCGTTGATGACGCATCGTGACCTTGCTGAGCGCCGTGCGGGCACCCCTGGCTTCAGAGGGGGTGCCCGCTTGCCTGGGGAGGTGCGCTGGGTGATCAGGAGAGCCGCGGAGGGGCGCGCAACCCGGAAGAAGCCCCCGCGGCGGAGAGGCAGGTGGCAACGCGGAACGGGCCCCCTGTCAATCAAGGGGTAAGTCCCGCCTCACTTTCCGTCTCCTTGTTAATGAATGACATTACTGGGTGGTGCCATAGGTGGAGAGGGGGCGGAAGCGGGACACAGGCATTGGGCCGTATCCTAACCCCTGTCCCAGGCTGGATGGCCCTGTTTCAGGCCACTCCTGGCTACGTGGACTGGCGCTTGCTATTTTGCAGGCGCAGATTTGAGCAGCCCCAGAGGGCTGGCTGGAGCAAGCAATCTCCCCTAACGTGATTAGGATGCAGCACATGTGATCTGGTCTGCCTTCTTCAGTGCAGGTTAGGATTGCCCTGTCACACATCAAATACGCACAAGGAGGGGTGCGTTTGTCTTATATCGTTGATCATCCTTTCTCAAAATGAGCATTCGCAGCTGTATTTTGTGGCAGTCAATTCCATGCGTTACATGCTGTGTGGAATACTTTCTTTTGACCAATTTGAGAACCTACTACCTATAAACTTCAATGCCATTATGGTATGATTTGTTTTTCTGTTCCTGGGCTGCGCTTTTGATTGCATGCATTTTGTGCAGCTTTTTGTCTTAGGGTTCATGGTGCTACTGTCACGTGCATCATTCCAAATCGAGCGATATCTATTAAGATTTGCCCGCAGGGAAGTGGCATCAAAGGTCTAGTACAGAAAAGAGGCCCACCATCTCATTTTAATAGACTTTATCCACAGGAGGCAGGGTCAGCAAAGTGAATCTAGACATAAATTTTCCTGGTTAATTTTCTGAAACAGTCTATAGCACCGCAGGATCTTGTTTACAGCCTGAAAGTTGGAATCCGTACAGCGAGTGGTTCATAACAATGTTTTTTTTTTAAAAAAAAACCAACATTGATTTTTAAAAAGAGGAAAATCTTCAAGTATGAAACTACAAATATAACCAGAGGCTGAACCCTACACATTACCTTGGATATAACAGATCTACTAAGGGCACAATCCTAACCTGGAGTTAGACCGGCCCAGTTAGGCCAGCACAGTTTGGCAGGCACAAGGGCCACCGTCAAGCATGTTTGGACCACACTTGGAGTCAGGGAGGATGGTGCACATCTTTGTGCTGGCCTCTGACTCCGGGAGTGGTCCAAACATACTTTACTGTGGCCCTTGTGCCAGCAAAACATTGCTGACCTAACTGTGCTGGTTTAACTCCAGATTAGGATTGCGCCCTAAGTATTTCTGCTAAATTCAAGAGGAATGGAGCATGGATGACTAGGGACAGAAAGGTTCCTGAAGGGGGTGAAAAGTGCATTAATTTGTATCATGGAGCTGTTATATCATTGTGGCTAAGAATGATTTATGAGCTGGGAACCCTAGCCCACCCCCATTCAGTTGTGGCCACAGCCCTATTGACCATATGTGATCAATAAATAGTTCTCAGTGAGTCACTGTTTCTCCACTTTAGGACCCGATTTGTAATATGGTAATAATAGCATAAAGGCTATTTGTAAGCATGATTGGCTCAAAAAGTAGTATGTGAATGCCAAGGATTATGCTTAAGGGTCAAATGAGAGTGCATCATTTTCTTACATTGGTGCCAATGGAAGCTTCCCTCTTAGGGCAATTAGCAGTCACTCTGGTTTGTCTGTGTGTGCGCGCGTGCACATATAAGCCTTTCTTCCCCACACATAGTCCTGATCTGAATTGAACCCTCAGTGTCAGCTATTTAGGATGCAATCGTAACCTGGAGTTAGGCCAGCACAGTTAGGCCAGCACAGTTTGGCCAGCATAAAGCACATTGGGACCACTCTCAGCATCAGGGAGGATGGCGCACATCTATGTGCTGGCCTCTCTGACTCCGAGAACGGTCCAAACATACTTCACGGTGTCCCTTGTGCTGGCCAAACTTTGCAGACCTAACTGTGCTGGCCTAACTCCAGGTTAGGATTGCACCCTTAATAAGGAAAAATTAAGTCTGTCATTATACATCTTTTTGGCTCAGCATCTCTGTGCTAAAATGACTTTTTTTTGGTAAGCTTCTTCTCTAATTTTAGAAAAGTCAAATGAATTCATACCAGCTGAGTAGATGGGAGGCAAGCATCCAATTGACTGCAAGCAACAAGATGAGAAACCACAACATTTCTTTTGTGTCTACCCTGCCTTTCCTTTTCCAAGATATTAGCTCAAGGTGGGTCATTATCGCAGCTGAGTTATACAACCTTAAAGCAATCACAGCTTCTCTTACAAAAGAAGCAGGAAAAGCTAATTTGCATTAAGATATTGGTGGGCTCTGGAGCCGGAACTGATCAGTTACACAAGTCCTTTGAGACATGAACCTTTTCCTTTCTGTATGTCTTCTTAACACCATCTGTCAGAAGGAATCTTAACAGAAGGTTCCAATACCAAAAACAGACAATAAAAACAGTAAAAATGGAATGAGCATACTATGCTTCCTTTTGCTCTTGATGGACTCACTGCTGAGACCATGAGGACTTGCTCACAGAACGAAGAAAGCCCTTTGATGAACTTGGCTCAGCATATGTTCTAGGGATTGCTAGTCTGAGCAGCAAGTTTCTTCTTATGAAGATTCCATTGGTTGTAACAATAATGAATCAATCAGCCCTCTACCTCCCCTACAGCCCAGTTCTTCTGTCCTCTGCTATGCCATAGCATGCAGCTGTGCCAATGGAGTGTGTGAAATGTGCACCGTATGCCATAGTGGAAGGGGAAACCAGAAGGCCAACCAGATGCATTTTGTATGTACATATGTGTAGGCCTCCCGGTTGCCTCTCTTAAGGGGAGTCTAAGGAGAGGAAAAGGGTGGGACAGACTGGGAAAGCAGGGATAGCACCACCACCCCCTGGCTAGGATTGGGGCCTCATTGAATGCATGGAGAATGTATGGAATGAATGAATGAAAGTTGGATAATACACACTGTTTCTACTAGTAGTAAATTTACTAGTACTAGTAAATAGCAATAGTTCACAATGACATATTTGCTATTAAAATGAACCCAACATCTACTTTAAAGAAAATGAGTTCAGACTGAATATTCTGAAAAGCCAGCATAAGTGAACTGAATTCTCTTAGACATCCTCCCCTTCTGTCTCAGAAGCCAGGAGTTTCAGACGTTACTGCATTTGAAAGTGTTTTAATGCATTTAAATAGGTTGGAGAATTATAATATTATTCTAGCTATTGTTTTTGTTCCCCAGTGGATGATTTATTGATCTTCAACAGACGAGTTATCACCCAATTCTGGATGGTATCTCAAGCTAAGGAAGGTTGGCCATATCAGTGGCTTCACCACAGTTTTGTTCATGTTTTATTTTAAAACAGGGAGAAAATCAGAGAGGGGCAGGCAATTAGAGACAGAAAACCAAAGTGACACCCATGCAGATGGTTAGAATTAAAGGTAGATCAGAAGAAGTTGACATCCACAGATAGGTATTACTATGGTTGCCTTTTTTTCAGCCACTAGGTGGTGCTAAACTGCAATTCAAATTATATTAGCTGCCAATTGCAATCCCAACCAGAAATTTAGATTTTACACACACACACACACACACACACAACAACAACAACAACAACAACAACAACAACAACAACAACAACACTCTTCAGATTCCGGCAAAGCTCTTTCCATTCAGACCAGGCAAACATTTACAGTCCATCCCTCCCTCTGCATGAGTGTTTCCGGAGTAGATATATGCAAGAAGATCACGTATATGTCACCCCCAACTCTCCAGGCCTCTCAAAAATGGAAAAGCCAAAGTAGGGTAATACTTTTAGTAAGACCTGCTAATTTATCACACAATAGTGAATACTATTTCAAATGCTCCAGAACTCTCCTCCAGAGTAGACATTAAACAAAACAAAGTTAGTGAAGGAAGACAAAGGTAAATGTAATGAAAGAGCCCCAAGGCAGGAACTTACACACACACACACACACACACACACACACACACACACACACACGGGTGTGTGTGTGTGTGTGTGTGTGTGTGTGTGTGTGTGTGTGTGTGTGAGAGAGAGAGAGAGAGAGAGAGAGAGAGAGAGAGAGAGAGAGACGCTTTTTGCATCACAATTAATATAAAAGGTGAATAAACTAATTTTTTTCAAACTTAATTATTTACTGGGTATAAACTAAAAGCCCATATATCTGAGGCTGATCCTGCTTAGCTTCTTCAGACAAGGTGGCAATTCAACAACAAGCCAAGCTTGGCTGGTCTTATCCTTTTGGTGCTGGGCCCAGGTCTCAGCACGTGGAGGCCAGTGCATGTCCATGCGCTGGTCTTTCTCATATAATGTTGCCACAATCAGCGCGTTTGCGGCAACACTGGGCCAGCTCAAGGGACTTGCGCCAGCCCAGTCAAGGGCTTGGATTATGCTCTGAGAAACACTGGTTTATGGCATGTCATTTTCTACGTCCATCAGCCATTTGGTGACACTGGGGACAATGACTGGCCTGAGATGTTGAGTGCATGTGAGGTTGCTGTAAGGTCACGTTAATTTAATCACAATGACCATAACGTTTAACAGGGACTATGAGCATCCAGCTGTGTAATCCAGAAGTGATCTGTTCCCCCAATAATTAAATAACCAAGGATATATACTATGAGGGGTACATTGGAAGCTTTGAGATGAGCAATGATTTGGGACAATCAAGGTTTGCATTATAAGAGCTCAGCTATGCTTACAAATGCTGAAGCACCCAAAGTTCAAATGAAATGTTGAGTTGAAAAAGGTGGAATGGAGAAGACCCCCACTTCCCTGTGATTTCCAAATGATCCATGAATGTTTATTGGGCTGTCATGTCTGTGACCCTGTGGTGGGACTGAAGCCAAGTTATATAAAAAGATACTCTCATACCCTGACATAGTTTGTAGAGATCAGATTCCACTGTATGTATGTTTTACGTTTCAAATTGCGGGGCTCTGTGTGGGTGTTTTATGTAATGTATGTTAATATTTATTTTGTTTAGTTTTACAATTATGATACTGAGACAAAATGATTCTCAGATGCAGGAACTCGTCTCAATAATTTGATTTTTCACACACACATGCCCTCAATCACATGCACCCACACACACGTTATTTGCACAGTAGCTTCATTAAACTATTTAATTCCTGAATCAGCAAGCTGCTCAAGAGTCCGTTCTGCAGTGATGTTCAACAGGACAGTTGGATGCAAATAAACTCATTCCCACTGTTGTCCTTTGGGATAAATCACAGGCAAAATGACCAGCATTGTAGCTGAAATGTAGATAGGACAATAAGAAAGAAAAAGTCATCTTACAAATGGTAAGACTCTGAAACAAAATTTGAACAATTCCATATTTATCAGACTATTTTGATGTTTATTAATTCTGGTGTGCTGATTTCAAAAATGCCACTTTTTGGCGTAACACCAATAATTTAGCCACAATTTATGCTATGCAGGGCGAAATCCTAACCTGGAGTTAGTCCGGCACAAGGGACTTGTGCTGACTCAGGAGTGTCGCAAACGCACTATAAACTGCATTTGCACCAGTCTCAGAGTCAGGGATGCTGGAACATGGATGTGCACCATCCTTCCTGACTCTTAGAGTGCAATCCTGACCCATTTTTCAGCACCGGGGTAAGGGCCATGCAGCTCTGAGGTAAGGGAACAAACATTCCCTTACCTTGAGGAAGCCTCAGTTACTATTATTCCACTGCAGATTGCAGAACATGCCCCATTGGAACATGCAGAACATGCCCCATTGGAACATGCAGAACATGCCCCATGCTATGTCAGTGCTGGAAAGTTGGTTAGGATTGCGCCCTGAGAGTGGTCCAAATGCACTTGATGGTGCATTTACAACACCCCTGACCCAGCACAAGTCCCTTGTGCTGGCCTAACTCCAGGTTATGACCGTGCCCACAGTTGTATAATACAACAGGTAATGTATGTACAATATTAGGCAATAAGACAGACAAAAACACAAAATTTATGATAAACTTAAAAAAAGTATTGATCATACAAAAAAGCCAAGATTACTGTTGGAATCAGTGCCTCTGAATTATATAAGAAACGTTAAAAATTCAACATAAACAATTTTGGTGTTACACAATGATTTGGAGTAACTTTCTGCTGGGATTGTCACCTATACTCTTTCAGATTTTTAGGCACTGATTCAGTGCAACTACTATTTGCAAATTTCCTACTGTTACCAAGATGGTACTAGTCAATGCAGAGGCTTATCTAGGGTATAGCATGGGGTGGCAAGAGCCATGGGCTCTGTTTCCTTGGGGGCGCCGATGGCCCTCAGCCCCCCCATGCAGTACCCCAGAAGATGCTTTTCCCCACTGCTGCTCCAGCCTTGCCCCGGAGCAGAATGCGCAGGGCCAGGCAGTGCGCCAGGAGGGGAGGCTCGATACCGCCGCCTGTGGTGCCATGAGGCGAGGCAAGCAAGGCAAGGTGGGGTGGGGTGGGGCGGTGCAGGGAGGAGGTGGAGCCGGCAGTCCTGCCGGGATGGAGACCGCCTGCCTGCCCGCCCGCCCGGCGCTGCCGCTCGCCTGCACTCACATGATGAGCGGTGGGGCGGGCCCGGGCTCTGCCCTGCCAGCGCCGCAGCTCGCCCTGCTCATGGAGCCGTACCTGCCTGGTCCCCGCGGCACCTCTGGCCACTGTCCTGGCCATGCCGCTGCTGCGCACTGCCCTGCACACAGAGGTATTGGCCTGGGAGCGTGCGGCGGTGCTGGCCTCCTGCATGCTCTCCGGCCTGGGTGCTGGCCTGCTGGTGGGCACACATGCCCTCTGGCCCAAGCTGCACACGTGGCCCCACCAGCTCCTGCTCTGCCTCTCGCTGGCCAACCTGCTCTCGGCCACGTCCTACTTCTATGGCGCGCTGCACGACTTCCAGGCGCCGTTGTGGGCCTGCATGGTCTCCACCTTTGCCATCACCAGCTCCTTCTGCTGGACTGTGGACATCACCCTTGACCTCTACTGCGCCATCGTCTGTCCGGGGCTTGTGGGCCAGTGCTGGGCTGCTCTGCGGCTTCCACGTGGTGAGGTGCACGGATTGGCTGGAGGGCAGTTCCTGGGGGTGGGGGGTGGCCCTTCGGCACCTCTCAGTTCTCTGATCTCCCTGCCCAGATTGCCCAAGAAACCCCCGCCTTTGGTCCTTGTGCCAGCCACCCCCAAGTGCTGCCCCTTACACCTTGTGCCAGCCACCCCCAAGTGCTGCCCCTTACACCTGGCACCCCAAATGGCTAGAGCAGCCATCAAATCCATTCTCAATACCAACCACTGGAAGCCACAGCCTTCCCCACCCCAAATGAAATACTTATCACTGGCCTGCCACTCTCTTCCCATCCCTCCCCTATCTGTTATCTCTCCCACTGAGGAAATGTAGATTGCAAGTTCCTTGGGGCAGGGCAGGATGCAAAAACCATCAATAAATAACTGAAGGAAAACATTCTGAGAACAGATCAACTATAGGAAGGCCAGCCCAACAGACGCCCTTGTGGGGCTTTGAGCTTTATTTTCTGGTACTAATCCAACAAAAAAGGCTATTAGCGCTGGGAGACAGTGCAGTCACATGGCAGCCTCCGAGTCCAAGTGACAAAATGCACCTTTAGTGCACTGGGCTGGCAAGTTTTGATAACACACTATGTGGAAAATGACCAAGCAAACAAACCAAGCTAACTGCCTACACATGTCTACTCAGAATAAGACTCATTGTGCTGAGCAGGCATTCCGTGGCTGCTGGCTTTATTTGTTGGCTATGAAAAGGGGGGGCAAGTGTGCAGGCCAGAAGTGTGTTATGCGTGTGGGGTAGGTGGGTGGGAGTTCATTCCGTGGCTGCTGGCTTTGTTGGCTATGAAAATGGGGGGGAGCTAGAGAGGGGTTTGACGGTATGCCTGGTGGTGGTGGGAGTTAATTCTGTGGCTGCTGGCTTTGTTGGTTCTGATGAAAATGGTGTGGGGGGTACCTAGCATGTTTTTATAGGGGCGCAATTTCATTGCTTGCCATGGGCACCATTTTCCATGGATATGCCTCTGAGTCAATGGGAAGTACCTTAATTTTACAAGTTGGCATGAGCAAGGCTTTCTCTCAATTATGTAATTAATTTTACTGGAGGCCTTTGGCAAAGATTTGGTTACTAATCATTATCTGTGAACTTCAGACTTTCTCACCTATAAAACCTGTGCCCATCTCTATGCCCTCTTCCCTCTGGCCCTAGATATTTCTCAGGCTCATCACTGCCCATCTCTAGGATAGCTAGAATGCAGCAGCTCAGGCAAGGACACCAGAAGGCAGCCTTCAGATCACCTAGCCCAGGGATGACAAACTCATTTCATGTTGTGGGCCGAATAACATTTGTGGCACTTGCTGTGGGCCCGAAGAGCTCATAATTGGGCTACCCGTCTGCTGTGTCATAAGAGTGATTGGATGAGTGTTCACTATCATGATTATCTAAACATTTTGCTGTTTCCGAGGGTCTACAGATAGCTGAAGCTATGTTGTAGGATTGTAGATGAGGATTCATAAAGATGAGACATCACTCTGCCAACAAAGGTTCGCATAGTCAAAGCTATGGTTTTCCCAGTAGCAATGTATGGCTGTGAGAGCTGGACCATAAGAAAGGCAAAGCGCCAAAGAATAAAGGCTTTTGAATTATGGTGTTGGAGAAGACTCTTGAGAGTCCCCTGGACTGCAAGGAGATCCCATTGGTCAATCCTCCAGGAAGTCAAGCCTGATTGCTCCCTGGAAGGACAAATCCTGAAGCTGAAGCTCCAATACTTTGGCCACCTCATGAGAAGAGAGGTCTCTTTAGAAAAGACCCTCATGCTGGGAAAGATTGAAGGCAAAAGGAGAAGGGGGCGGCAGAGGATGAGATGGTTAGATAGTGTCACCGAAGCTATGAACATGAAATTGGGCGAACTCCGGAAGCTAGTGGAGGACAGGGATGTTGCAGTTTCACATCTCACAGTCCAGAACTGGCTGAAACTGGCAT
>JAJKFI010000028.1:1104241-1130942 GCA_029204185.1 Lerista edwardsae | reverse complement strand
AGAGAGAGAGAGAGAGAGAGAGAGAGAGAGAGAGAGAGAGAGAGAGATTAGAAGAAACCCTGAGAATTTGTATAGAATTTGTATAGATTTTACTTCATAAAACTAATGCCAACACTATAAGACATCATAACATTGAGTGCAATATAATAAACCATATTATCAGCCTTGAAAAACATGATACATTTTTTTTTTAAAAAAAGCCAAATCTGTAACAAGTATACTATGCTTAGCGTGGAGATGGAAGAAAACAAACCCTCAAAACTTTGTCTATTGGAATACTCCCCCCACAAAAGTAGCCCAAGGATTGCAAAGAGTATGAACTATTAATCAGCCAATACTAGGCTCCTTTGATTGTCTGTCAGGGAGCCAATAAATGAAGTAGTAAAGATTTAAAATGCCGTGTGAGCAGGCAGATCTGTAATGATCACTGAAAGTCTATGCACAGAAAGCAACATGGACCAGAATTCTCTAAGGGCGCAATCCTAACCTGGAGTTGGGCAGTCACAGTTAGGCAAGCAAAGTTTGGCCGGCACAAGGGACACCGTAAAGTATGTTTGGACCACTCTCGGAGTCAGAAAGGCGGAATGTGGGCGGGACATGGGCGGGCCTCGGATTCGGCCATAAGGCCAAATCATAGGCCTGTTGGAAAGGCCGCGCAGCCCCCTCGGATCTGTGCCTGCTCTTTCGCGGGTACAGTTCCAAGGAGTGCATAGGGGAGGCCTCCCCAACTCAGAGCTGGATATGGCGCTGGCTGGCAGGCCTTGCCATTCCGGCGCTGGGTAGGATTGCACCCTCAGGCGGATGTCTGGCTAGACCTTCTAACAGTCAGGGCCCCTTGGCAGGGGGGTAGAGGGGGGAGGGCAGGGGCAGAATGGGGTGGGGAGGGGATGGAATGGGGAAGTGACAAGGATGGGGAGGAGGATTGATTGGGCCCAGGGAGGGTGTGGGTTCAGCAGCAGTGACATCCACCAGATCCTAATCCCCTTCCTGGACCTGATCCACTTTCATGGATCCAGTCAGACTTGCAATAGCTATACATTTGTCACGGATCTGAGTAGACCCTCCAGGCTGGCCGGGTCTTCCCTGAGGCAAGGGAATGAGAGACCAAGGAGGTCTGTGGAGGCCAAAACTCCCCAACAGGGCACAGTGGACGCCATGTTGGCACAGCTGCATTGCCACGCAGGGAGTTAGGCAGGATTGGGCCGCCCTGCCGGTGTCATCGACTTGAGGATTTTGGAGAGTTTGCCATAAGCACAAGCGTCTGGTTTCCTATATAACAACAGCTTAGCATTTCACTCAGTGCTTCTTGAATGGAGTCCAACAATTTTATGACTGAACTAGAGAATGTCACTTAGACAGACATCCAGTTTTGATTTAAAGGCTCCAAGTGGCAGAGAATTTACCACATCCCCTGCAAAATGATTGCAATGTTTGATTAACCCCTATTAAAATTTGTGTGTTATTTCTACTCACAGGTGATGGATTATACAACTGGCCTGCCTCTGTGTTCATGTGTGCATGCATGCTTGTATCTTTAACTTGTAAAAAAAATTAAAGAACTGTACACTAAACTACAGAATTCCTCCTTAATTTTCTATCAGAATTCTTCATTCATTCATTTTCCAGAAATGTATGCTTTAAGAATGTAAAGTACTGCTTTTTCATACTAACAGCACCCCTACTACAATATAGTATCTTGGTTCCAACAATAGCGAACCAGATGATTCTGGAAGCTCACAGAGCCGGCAACAAATTATTTCATTTGGTTGCAATGCTAAACACATATTCTTACACAGAACCGCAGCATCAATAGCACATAGAAACGTAGGGCCACCAGAGGCAGATCTAAGGGAGGGCAAATCTCTCAGTTTTGCAAGAAGCCTTACCTTGCAGTGGAAATCACTCCTCTCCTGCACTGTTCTAGCCAATCCTCACAGGGAAAAGCAACATCTTGGTTGGCGTTGCTTACTGGCTACAGCAGCAAGGGAGAGGAGGGATTTACATGACAGGGTAAGGCTTCTTGAAACACTTAGAGCTTTGCCCTCCCTTAGATCTGCCTCTGAGGGCCACTAGTACATGGGAGAACATTCTCCCCTCTCCTGCAATTGGGCCTTATTGCTTTTGGGTATTGGTCTGCCAAAAGGCAGCTTGTTTATTGGCTTGGCGGTATTGTTTGTGCATATGCTCAGTCCCCAGGCTCTGTGTACTTCAAACTGTCCATTTCACAGAGTAACTTTTCCAAAAAGGTGATCTGTCTGGCTCTGCCCGCTATTGCTTCATGTCATCAACTCACATTAGGCCTGCTTAAACCCCATGCCTGTGTTATGTATTGACTCCTTTCCAGCTCAGTTTTATTCACACTACTTGGAAGTACAACTTACAATTTGTTTCAGTTGGATTTCTTATATATGTTGTCACGAAACTGTTCTGTTTCATACAAGCAGGGCTGGCCTTAAGCCCATGTGGCCTATGTCATCACATCCCGCACTTTTAGGGCCCCCACACTGGCGCAGTGAGCGAATCGCTCGCTACTGCAACCAGGATCTCCGTATGCTGCAAGCCAGTAACGTAAGAGGAGTGACTGCGCAATGGCCCATCCCACCTTGCACTTCCTCTAAATGGCTCGAAATGGGCCACCCGGAAGCAGTTGGCAATGACGGCACCACCACCAACTATTTCCGGGTGCCATACTTCATGTGTGGCACCGCAAACACTCTTCTCGCCATGACTATGTGGTGAGTGGGAGGGGTGCAGTGGAGAGGGTGGTGGACCATGGGAATGCCTTGCATTGGGCCCCACTGCTCCTAAGGCCAGACCTGCCTACAATTTCTTCCTTTTTTCTTTTCTCCCTGCTTTGTAGTAGAATGTGGCAGCAGATTTTTTTTTTCATTAGGACTCCTCTTGTGTAAAATGTCAGGTGAGGATTAGTACAACTAATTAGGAGGAGGCCTCATTAGGAGGAGGATAAATTCCCCAGAGAGTAGAGGTTTGGTCTTTCTCTTTTTGGCATTTGTTCTGAGGGAGAGTTGGAATAATGACTGGGAGGGTGACGAGAGCTTTATTTTGAGTTTTGACTTATCAAAAAGGGGTAGTTAAGAGTTTGATAGTAGTTAGGTTTGTCTGTATCTACTGTTTTGTAAAGTTTTATTACTGGAAGAGGCTTGTAGGATTTGAAACTTTTGCACCAGTGGTTCCCAAACGTTTTAGCACTGGGACCCACTTTTTAGAATGACAATTTGTCCAGGACCCACCAGAAGTGATGTAACGGTTGGAAATGCAATCATTTTGATACAAAGCCTGCTGTTTTACCCACTCACTCCCAATAGAGACAGCAGTCTGTTGCTTGGGTATTAACTGGGCCACTTTATTTGATAACATACAAAGAATTAGCAAACAAGGACTGACTAAATATGACAGGGAAAGGGGGGTTACCCCCTTTTAAGGTGTGGGGTACTGCCTGGGGTGGCGGTCCTAGCGATCACCCCCCTGATCTCATTGGGCAAACCATACAATTCGAGTCCAATCCCAGTCATTATACTGGATGGCTGTCTTAGTTGCCCCATAAGGGACCAACTGGTCACCTCGAGCCAGTCAATGGGGTTCTCTCAGCCACTCTTCGAGCTGGGTAGGCATCATCGGAGCTGCCGAGATTCCCCCATGACCTTGATGCCCTGGCATGGATACCATGAGCTGTCTGGTTTTTCCCCTTACCCCGCACCTCTCATGCCATTAGGGAGCCCCTGATGAGCCAAGGCTCCACAGCCAGGGCGGCAAGGGCTCCAGTTCCTGACATGCCTCCGGGGCAAATAGCCGAAAATGCTCCTCCTGCAAGCGAGAGAGAGCATTGGCTATGTTTTTTTGAACCCCGGGGACATGCCTGGCCACAAATTGTGTGTTGTTATGCAGGCATTGCAGAACAAAAACCTGCACTAAGGCCATGACTCTCGGCAACTTTGATGTTTGATGGTTCACAATGTGCACAACTGCTTGGTTGTCACACCAAAATCGCACGGAGGCATTGCTGAAATCTGATGAAGACTGCCCAGATGAAGCCCAGATGAAGACTGCCACCACTATGGGAAAACAGCTCCTGGAAGGTGAAGTCCCTGGTAATGCCCGTTGTCTGCCATTCTCCGGCCCAAGGGGGAGCACACCACCTGCCTCCGAAATAGAGGCCAAAACCCAAACCTCCTGCCACATCAGAGCTAACTTGCATCTTGGCCTCTAACAGCTGGACGTCCCGCCAAAATGACATCCCGTTAAACTGCTCAAGGAAGCAGAGCCACAGCTCAAGGTCCTCGTGCATGTCGGACGTAACCCTGACTCTGTGTGAGGGTCGCTTAATTCCCAACATGGTGTTGCAGAGGAGTCTTAGAAATGCCCTGCTGGGTGCAATCACCTGACAGGCAAAGTATAGGTGACCCACCAAAACCTGTAACTCATGCAACATGAGCTTATGGGCCGAGACCTGGGCCTTAAGCAGGGCCACGGCCTTGTCCAGCATAGCTTGTGGCAATCTACTCTGCTGCGCTTTTGAGTCAAGCTCCACCCCCAGGAACGTCAAACATGTGTCTGGGCCTTCGGTTTTTTTGTGTGCCAGAGGTATGCCCAGTTCTTGACAAATTTCCATGAAGGCCCACAGAAGGCGCTTGCACGTACCACTACCTGGAGGACCAGCAAACAGGAAGCCATCCAAATAGTGTGCAGAGTGCACTGCACCGGTTTTAAACTGGACGGACCAATCCAGGAAGGAACTACAGCATTCCAAATGGGCGCATGACACCAATAGGCACATGGGCAAAGAACAGTCAATATAGACACCTCCCTCAAACTGGAAACCCAGGTGGCAAAAATAGTCTGGGTGGATCAGTAACAGCCGGAAAGCTGATTGAATATCAGCTTTGGCCATTAGCACGCCCGGGCCACAGCGCCTCACCATAGCTATGGCTTGGTCGAGTGAGGTGTACTTGACCGAAGACAGGTGTTGCGGAATCTTGTCATTCACTGAAGAGCCCTCTGGGTATGAGAGGTGGTGTATTAAGCGGTACTCCCCTGGGGCCTTCTTTGGGACTACTCCCAATGGTGAGATCTGCAAATTTGGGATGGGTGATGAGCTGAAAGGGCTGATTACTCTGTCTGCTGCCACTTCTTTATTGATCTTTTTCCATACCATGTCCTCCAAACCCTTCACTGAGCGGAGGCTTGTCCGAAAAGGGAGGGTATGGGGTGGTGGTGCAGGGATCCTGAAACCCACAATGCATCCCTCTTCTAGCTGCCTGGCCACTGCCCTGTCTGGGTAATTGCCCTAGCAGGGGCAACAACTTGTTGACATTAATCCGTGTTGGCCCCCTTTTGCGGTGGAGCTGGGGGATGCTGTCCGCCACCCTTCCTGCCTCCATGTTGCGAGGACCTGGATCCTTGCTTGTTGCCCTCAAGTTTAGGATAGGAGGACACAGCATGTTTCGCTCTGCAGAGCCCGCATAAATGGGCAAAAGAGCAGTGGGATCTGGAGCATTTACCTGACGAGTTAAACTCGTAACAGGTGCGTGGGGCTTGAACCCACTGGGCACCCGCCGGTGCCTTGTCCTGCTCTGCTTTGTTATGGGAGATCAAGTGCCCACTATCGGATCTATCGCCTCATACTGCCCATGCAGGTACCACTAGCTGCGACCAGAGTTCCCATTGCAGGATCCTTCAGACGAGGGCGGGGTCATGGGTGGCTCATAGCCTAAAGTGCTGATCATAGGCCACCCAAGCTGTACCCGAATTAAATAGTTTCTGAAGGCCCGGTGGATGGTGTCCAGATATTTAAAGAGCGTGGTTGCCTTTGTGGGGTACATTTGGAGCAGAACTGAAAATAATAATAAATTAAGTAGCCATTCAGCCAGTTTGACCAGTTCTTGTCTATCTTTCTCTCTTTGATTGCTTCTTCATCCCGGACTGGGTCCCCGATTTTTGGGACGGGTTCTGGCTCCATTTGGAGGAGGCTGAATACATCAATATACTTGCCCCTCCAAATCTTCTCTTTAACTGAGAGGGCCAAGTGATCCCCAAGTGGGAGGGCTATATGTCCATAGGCGATGTGAGGGCGCTCACCTGACTCTGTGACCCATCCGCCCCTGGGCTGCAAGCTCTGTGGGGGACCCATAAAGTAACTTAAAGGGGGAGGGAGCCAGGGTTCCCTGCGGTGGTTGTGGCATTTGCACCCCGCCTATACCTCCTACAAAGGGGGTCATTCGCAGAGGTGGTTGAAACCATCCCCATCCCATCTGCTGCGGCGAGCCCCAAGGATAGGTGCCAAGTGCCTGTGTGTGCTGACCACCCATCCGCTGTTCTTGGGGGGGGGTTCGCTCCCTGCTTGTTTTCATCATCATCCCATACTGGCCCAGCCGGGTCTACCCCTGTCCCACATACTTCACCTGGTTCCAGCGGCTGGTTACCACCATGGCCCACAGATGGCATTGGGGATTCCGCTTGGTCCTGGTTGGCTGCTTGAGACTCGGGTTGAGCACTTCGTGGTTTGCTGTTGGACCCTCTTCTCGCCACTGTCTGTCTGGAAGAGAGGTACTCATTAAGCTGGGCCCCTTTGCCTGGCCTGTACGCCCGCTGGGCCGGGAAATGAGCACATGAGTTGTTCCCCCCATCGCCCTTGCCGGCCTTCCTCAGGGCCTTTTCTTTATGCCTAGCCTCAAAGCATTCGAGCATGGCTCTCAGCGCCCCTGTGTCTTCTTCCTCCTCTGAAGCAGATGAGGGGGGTTCTGGTCTAGATGGGGCAGTTTGGGAGTCTTCCCCCTTTTTCTGCTGCTTCTTGCCCACCATCTTGCTCCTTGGGTGGACTTGGCTGGGTCACTGCCTATAGGGGCTACGAAGCAGGTCTACACCATGAGCAGGCCTGCAGTTTGTGCCCACTGCACTCCTGCCTTGCTCAAGCCCAGGGAGGCCTGTGTCTGCTGTGGGCCTGGATGGGTGTGGGGGGGGGCAATTTTTTGGCCTGTTGCAACCCCCAGGGGCGTAGAGGCCACTGCGCTGATTCGCAGGGGGATGGTCAACTAGAAAGAAGTGGAGGAGGGCCTGGACACCCCCACCTGCTGCAGTAGAGAGCCTCCCATCGCTGCTTTATCCCCCCTGAAAGAGCTGGGAAGGTGCCCTGATTACGCCTCCCAGTGGTCAGAACGGAGTGGAGGAGCACCACATTCCCGTGGCTGGGTAGGCCTATCTCTTTGTTGCCGCTGGACTCCCACACTCCCGCTGTTGCTCCCGCTGTTGCTCCCACTCTCGTCCGCACTGGTGCGTCCCGTTGAGGTGACAGTCGGAGGGTCAGATGCGCAGCTGGCACAGCCTGAGCCTCACACTGCTGCATCTTCACCCTTCGCTGTCCGGGACCGCACTGGTGAATGGCACGAGCTGGGCTCATGCTGGAGGCTGTGGTCTGCCTCCCAGTGGCCCGGACAGCCAATGGCTGGCAAGCTCCATCCTGCCAGTCTCCTGGGAGGTGGGGCAAGGGGGCTGTTAGCACGCGAAGGTGCTAACAGCTTTTCCTGAGAATGCAGCAATAGTTGGGTTATTTCTCAGCCATTTTCCAATAGAATCAAAATGGAAAAAAGCCTATTTCCAACTTGACTCAAGCAGAAGAACCACACAGCCCTCCCCCTTTCCAGCATCCCACCTGTCCATATTTGCAATATGGCTGCTCTAGGTGCTTCAAGACTCACTTGAAATTGGCTCGCAACCCACAGGTGGGTCCCAACCCACAGTTTGGGAACCACTGTCCTGAGCAATTGTATTATAATCTTCTGAGTGCATGTTAAAGTTGTGGGGTAACCCTCTTCTTCTTTGTGTACAGTTTTATGATATTTTAATAAACTTTCTAGTTATTATATTTTCCTTGGGTTCTTTTTTGATTGGTGGAATCACAATCTGCTTATTCTATAAATATTATTGTGAGAAGAGGTTTGACCCAGGGAACCCCTCTGATATTCCTGGGCTGCTGGCAGGGAAGCTATTAGTGAAACACACACACACCAAACTGGCCATGACATATGTGTGTAAGGTAAGTTAATTAGGGCCCAATCCTATCCAATTTTCCAGCTCTGATGCAGCCGTGCCAACAGGGTGTAGCAACACACTGATAGAACTTGGCTGTTAGTTATGAATATGGATTGCGCTATAAGTAATTTTTAATCGGCTATTATAAATACCATTTGAATTAAAGGACTGGAATTCCTGGATGAAAATGTTAGTGTTACAACTGAAAGCGGGATGTTGATGGAAAAGAGGATGAGGGCCAACCAAGACCACCTGATGTCTAAGGCAGCATGCCAAATGCTGCCCTCTCTTTCCCGATGATATGCCATTGCCAGCCTCTGCTCCTCCTACTCGCCATGTGAAGCTGGAAAGGTGCAGAAGAGAGCGACAAAAATGATTACAGGGCTGGGGCACCTCTCTTATGAAGAAAGACTGCAGCGTTTGGGGCTCTTCAGTCTGGAAAAAAGGCGTCTGAGGGGAGACATGATTGAGTCATACAAAATTACGCACAGAAGGGATAGAGTCGATAGAGGGATG
The DNA here is from genome assembly GCA_029204185.1 of Lerista edwardsae. Classification (NCBI taxonomy): domain Eukaryota; kingdom Metazoa; phylum Chordata; class Lepidosauria; order Squamata; family Scincidae; genus Lerista; species Lerista edwardsae. Next base: position 1,122,380 of record JAJKFI010000028.1, on the reverse strand, counting down.
CTCTTTTCCCTCACTCAAAACACCAGAACCAGGGGACACCCACTGAAACTGAGTGTTGGGAGAGTTAAAACAGATAAAAGGAAATAGTGGAGTGGGTCCACTTTTTTACCCAGCGGGTAATTAAGCTATAGAACTCCTTGCCACAGGAGGTGGTGATGGTATCTGGCCTAGATGCCTTTAAAAGGGGATTGGACAGATTTCTGGAAGAAAAGTCCATCGTGGGCTATATGCCATGATGGGTGGTGCAACCTCCTTACATTAATAGTAGGCTACTTCAGAATGCCAGGTGCAAGGGAGTGGCAACGGGATGCAAACATTTTGTTGTCTCGTGCGCTCCCTGGGGCACCTGGTGGGCTACTGTGAGATACAGACAGCTGGAGTAGATGGGCCTTTGGCCAGATCCAGCAGGGCTCTTATGTTCTTATGCCATTCTAGCACAGCACTCCCCTCCCCTCCATATTTCCTTTTCCTTGTCCTTTTCCTCTTCCAAACCAGAAGACAAAAGGAGAAGGCAGAACATTAGAGGCATATAGGCAGGCAGAAATGAGTGCCCTACCACCACGCTGCGGCCTGGGACAACTGCTTCAGTTGGCCACACAGGTGGGCCTGTCATGGAGAGGACACAACATAAACCTTAGGAAGACCAGCTTTTTATTGTTTTTATTGATTTTTTACTGTAAGCCTCCTTGAGCATCCCATATTTTCAGGGGAAAGGCAGAATATCAATCCTATACATAAAAAAGCCCTACTTCTTTTAGAGCACAATCCTAACCTGGAGTTAGGGCAGCACAGTTAGGGCAGCACAGTTTGGCTGGCACAAGGGACACCATAAAGCATGTTTGGACCACTTTTGGAGTCAGGGAGGATGGAGCACATCTGTGTGCTGGCCTCTCTGACTCCGAGAGTGGTCCAAACATATTTTACTGTGTCCCTTGTGCCAGCCAAACTGTGCTGGCCTAACTGTGCCACCCTAACTCCAGGTTAGGATTGCACCCTAAGATTTTCAATGCACTGGACCTAAAGTGAACCTTTCCCTTTTATGAGTACACACGAGTCCAGTGAAAAGTCTCTTTCCTGACTCCCCAGGAAAATCTGCTTGACTCATGGAACTTCTACATTCCATGTTATTTTAATTGAGGGGGGGGAAATCTCAGTTGGAACGTGTTTGTAGCATGATGGATATCCTGAGAGCAATACCACCATTGCAGACTTCTTGTTGTGTGTTTTCATTACACACAGCCTACAGGTCTCAAAGGATGCTGAAGCTGTTCTTGGCTTCCCAGCTCTGCACGTCCTTGCTGCAGAGCTCCATCTGGTGTCAGTTTGAGCAAAGCTTGTTTCAGTTGTGACATTTTGTTCCCTGGTCTAGAGTTGTTGGAGTTCTTTCTCAAGTTCTTGCTGTCTGGCAAACATGTTTCACCTACAAAGCTGGCATATTTCAAAGCCTGAAAATACGAGCACCACAATGCAGCAAATATTTTCCCACTGAGATATTCTCTGTATTTAAAAAAACATATCATTGTGTTAAATGTGAAAGTAATTGTGTGTTATATAGTTCTGAAGTTCTGCAATATATTCCGGTCCGGTAGAGTTTATTGTGGACTTGTACTCTTGATGTGACCAGCTAGTGCACAGTCCAGTATTCACTTCAATGGGGAAACCTCTCCGAGAGGGAGGGTAGAAAGTGGGAGGGCAAAGATAATGTGGGTGCAGTGGGGGACAGACAGAGGCTGTTCCTCTGCACTGCAAGTCTCTGTGAGCCCATTAGCTTTAGGCCAGGCAACCTACGAGGCAACCTACGTGTCTGGTCTCTTGAACACTGACTGACAGGAACAGAATCTCATTTAGCTTTCCAAGCCAGAGAAAAAAATTCCAAGGGAAATGGCACTTAGTGCATCAATATAGCCAAGCATTATTAACAGCCCAATCCTATCCTTCTCACTCACCCTCTCTCCACTGGTGTAGCCATGTCAAAAATGGACATTCTGTATCCAGTGGGGGGATTTAAATTCCCTTACACCTTTGTAAGCCTCCTTCCCCACCATGGGTCTTCTTTGACCTGAGCCAGCAAAGTCGCTGGCACAAGGCGAGAAAGGGGGCAGGGAGGCTGCTGCCAGAGAGGATAGAATCCAGTGTGCGCCATCACCACCTGATCCCAACACCTGCAGCCTCTCTGCACAATTCCTCCCCCTCCCTGCCCAATTTTGCCCCTGCCGTGTTCTGCCCTCTCCTCCCAAAGCGACTCTTTGCTGGATTAGCTGGGTGTGGGGGAACAACACATTCATATAGCAAGCAGGTTGTTACGAATTTTGGCACCATTACTAGTTCTTACGTATAAACAGAGCAGGGAAAAGAATTGGCAGTTCTGAGGTGTAACCTTACCAATTATAGCATCTACTATTCCATTCTTAATACAAAGAATTCACAATAAGACATACATTATGCAGCATGGGTTTGTGTGTGTGAATCTGCACACCTTCCAAGTGGTTTTCTTAGGCTATATATCAGGATAGCAGTTTAACAAGAAATTTGTTATATGTTTCCTTCCCCCCACCTCACCCCACCTCCCCAAGGGCTTTATGTATATGTAACTGAAGCTTTATTTGTGGGGAAACTGATAACAATTTTCAGTATAAAAAGCCTCCACAAGGAGAAGCCCAAAACAAGTATGACAAGCTTTCATTTTACAACTTTCTTTTGTACAAAAACATGTACGTATGCTTAAATTATAGGGAAAAAAATGAAAAGAACTCGTAATTACTTGGCAAAAAACGTTGCCAGAGGGTGATTGCTGAGTACTAAACTGGATATTAAGTTTTTTCCTGTTTCAAGTTGAGTCATTACTTTATTATGATCTCCCCTTCCCCTCCTTTCCATTTCATTTTGGCAACGGTTCCTTTGGGGCTTTTACAAGAAGGCTACTTCCCTACTGTGAATCAGGCCTGCCTTCTCCAGTGCTAAAATCAACTCCACAATAAGCAGAAGAGGAAAAGATGAGAAAATTCTTGTCCCCCAGAGAAGCCCTTGTCAAGGTGTTGCGAGACTGTTCCAACCGCAAGCGATGGCCAATATGGTTTATTGTCGCTAGAAAAATTAACGTCTACACGCAAAGCATTCCATCAGATACTATCAAAGCTCACCAAAAAGTTAAAAGAAGCAGAGAAATAATATGGTCTTATTTCATTCCAGCGCCTGCTACGTCTTTTCCAAATCATGCTGATTAGCCTATGAAACGACATAGAAAGACGTAAGACAAAGCCTTTGCATTTCCTGCTGTGAAGTGAAATGGGCGGCCCAATCCACTGTAACTCCCCGCACAGTGGAGTGCTGATGCAGCAGTGCTGGTGATGCAGATGCAACCTCTGCTGCATTCTTCAGGGATGTTTCAGTCTCCAAAGGCCTCCTTGGGGTGATGGCTTACCCCAGGGCCTCCTTTGCCCTGGGGTAAGCCCCTCTGGGCCTGGTGGATCAACTTGGACATGTGCCAGCTTGATAGCTGCCACAAGTCCAAGTTGATCCAAGAAAGCAATTCAGGTCTGGGAAGGGGTAAGAATTTGGCAACATGTGCCACCATCGAATCCACTCCTTCTGGGGCTTGATCCACCCTCCTCCCTGCCCCATTCTGCCCACCTCTCCTCCACTCTGCCCTCCCCACAGGGCCTTACCTGCTCTGGCAGGTCTTCAGTTGTTCACCAGGACCCAAGAAGCTGCTTTGGCCTCCCCTCCAGCAGCCCAGCAGCTCCCATCGACAGAGGCTGCTTTGTGACTGCTGTTCAGTTGCTGTTGACCCAACACATGCAGGGTGACCAGAAATAATGGAACCCCCTTCTCCAGTGATGTCATCCGTCAGCGCCAACAACCGGAATGCACGGTTGAGTGGCAGCTCCCCGCCCCCGTGCGGAGCCCAGCCACGCCTCCCTGCGCCCGGAATAGCTCCATATCGGAGCGAATCAAGCGCAGGGGAGGGCACAATGGCGCCCTGCCGCAGCCCATCCTTGGAACAAGCGGTACGGCGTTCTGGGCCATCCTGCCCAGATGACATCGCTGCCCTTCTCACTCTTTGCAGATTGTGAATCCACTGAGAAAGAGTCCTGTCTTCTCAGCACATGTAAAGTGCCACGTGTGCAGGTGATGGTGGTGGTGGTAACTACTACTACTACTACTACTACTACTACTACTACTACTGCATTTTTATCAATGCAGTCAAAATCCATTGATAAAAATGAAACTGTTATCTCAATAATCTTCGGATGTCAAAATTTTAAATAGTGGTTAATGTACAAAAGTGTCTTGTATTTATTCCAGTCGAATCCACTGGTATATACTGTACATATTCAATAAGTGGAACTATGCATTGTGCTGTATATTTAAAACTGTTAGGAGGAAGATTCCCAATAAATGAATACACTTCTTGTAGTTCTTGTTCAATAGGGTGTTTTTTTTGGGGGGGGGATGACTATAGGACTTATGAAGATATCTAGTCCTGTTATAAACTATATCCTAATCCAGATTGTTTTACTAAGCACATATATAGGAAGAATTCAGATATAATGAGTGTCTTCAAAGCACCCTCCCTTCTTGTGCTGAGCCTAAGGTATACAAGTTGCACACAAAAAGGACTGTGTATCAGGTCAGGAGATCTGCAAAATATTCTTTTGCCATCATGGAAGGAATACATGAAGGTCAGGGTAGATCTAGCAAATGCAATCTCTCCTCTGTGTTGCTCCAGGAATGCAATAAATGCAATAAATGTGGTGTTATCACTTTCTTCGTGTTCCTGCTTCACTTCATTGGCAGCCACTTGTAAGGGACAGGGAAATGTTGAACGATGTCCTATTGCATGTTTCTTCTACTAAATATTACCAGGGAGGCCCATGACAAAAGGGATGGGTGACAACCCCATATCCAAAGCAGAGGAAGGTAGAAATGAAACCATGCCAGAAGGTGAATCTCAAGTGCAGAAAAAATGTATATAGTTATTATATAAAACACTTCTTGCCATTCTAGTTTATGTGTAAAGAGCACATTTGTTCTTTCTCATATTTGATAGTGTTCTCTCTGTGTCTTTGAAGGCTAATGTTGTCCTTGAGAATGGAAACCAGAAAATGTTGTTGCCCCCGAACGAGAGCCAATTTGCTCAAAACATATCCAGCAATTTTTTTAAAAAAAATCCCAGTCTATATACATTTTTCCAGCACCTTGGGAGTTGGTCTCTTCTTTTTCTGTTAGTTAGATGTGAACAGAATATTTAGTTAGGCTCTGGTTGCTCATGGCTTGCTGCAAATACACACGGATGGACACAGAGACAGTGGAACTGTGTGAGACTATAGCTAACCTCATGAGGTCTAGTTCTTTGAACTTAATGCTGCATTGACTGTATAAGCAGCATTGCTTCTGCAGAGTACTTGCTGAGTAGCTTATACCACTCTTTTTTTTTAAGTAAAAGGGAGGTGATATTCTGTAAGGATTATGGAATCGTGATTATATATGACTCTATGGCATCTTATTAATCTTAAACTAATGATTGCCTGGTAATGGCCACATGAAGTTACTGTGGTATGCAAGGTTTTTTCTTTGCAAAAATGTGCATTTTGACACAAAGTATTCAACTTGCAAAATCCCATGGCATCTCTACAAACTTTCTTGAACTTTGATGTCATTATTTTTCATTGGAAAAGCATCCATACAGACAGGAGTGGCTGGAACAACTTGGATCTTTCCCAAAGAACATAAACCATAACCCATTATATTCCACATCTTCGCAGAGATGTCTCCCACGTACGCCTGTTTTGAATCTAAGCAGTGTAATTCTAGATTTCCTCTGCTCTACCTGAGCACAGAATTTGCCCTGCAGAGTTTCATTTCTGTTCTCAGCTTGGGGAAGAAAACAGATTCCTGAGTTTTTCATTTAGCACTTGGGTTGGTTGTGCATCTAACGTAAGGTATTGATTAGGCAGATGGAAGGGAAACAGGGTGGCAATGGTGGAAAGAACAGGATGCACAGATGAGGTGCAATGAACAATCCAAGCATTTCAAACTTTACAGCCCAAGCTGCGCCAGCTGGTGAGCATTGTTGCAAAATGCTGTAAATGCGTTTTGCCACAGTACAAGGCCCAGGTGCCCCAGCAGAATGGCAGAAGCCTTCCTGTGCAATCCAGCAGTCATCAGGAGGCCTGCTGGAGCAGATACGTCCAGCAAAGGGTGGGGAAGGGGTTAAACTAGGAAGGGGGAGGGTGGAGGGGACAACACCTGGGGCAGAGGTGGGTGGATCAGGCCCAGCAAGTGGGATTGGTGGTGCTGGCATGCACTGCATCCAAACCACCTTCCTGGGCCTGATCCACCTGCACAGATCAAAATGGAGTTGTGCCAGCGATATCCGAATTGACCATTTGCAGCTGCCTTGGCTTACCCCGAGGAGACCTCCAGCTTCCAAAAATCCCCCATGGGATGCGGCATAGCCTGGGCTAGGGGTGCTGCATCATCACACAGGGATTTAGGTCGGATGGGGTTGTTTGTAATTTCTTTATAAAATCAGAGCCTCCAAACAACCGATATAAGGCGCAATCCTAACCAGGAGTTAGGCTGGGACAGTTAGGCCAGCAAAGGTTGACCAGCACAAGGGTTTGGACCATGCTTGGAGCCAGAGAGACCAGCACACAGACATGCTCCAGCCTCCCTGACTCCGAGAGTGGTCCAAATGCACTTTTCGGTGGCCCTTGTGCCAGCCAAACGTTGCTAGCCTAACTGTGCCGGCCTAACTCCAGGATAGGATTGCACATAAAGACTATTCCGAACTGTGATCCTGCCCCCCCCTGCTCCTCCCACCCATCATTTTGCTACCACTTGGCTACAGTTGAAACGTTTCAGAGCCACGCAAAACAATCTACTGCCATGGCAGCGAAATGCTGCCATATAAACAACTTAATTCTCCGTAAAGAAAACAAAGCTTTTTACAAGGCTCTCGTCCCCCACCCTGCTCGAGCCCCTTAAATGTTACAGCTCAAATAAAACACAACAAGACAAAATAGACTTTAAATAAACAGATATGTGAGTGTTATTTACTATCCTCTGGTTATTTGCCAAGGCGACATTGGCTAAGCAGACATTAGGAAAATATTTATGCAAGCATTAATATATTCTTTGCACATGACACATAACACGTCATTATTTAGTTGGGCTGATAACACGGGTGCCTTGCTTGCTTGCATATTTCTTTCGGGCCTTAGAAGTTTTGAAAGTATTTTCAGTCGGCTGTTAAATCACATCTGCATTCTCAAATATTTTTTGTATACAGGGCCACTCTCTCCATAGCAGTTGCTTCAGATGTTAGGCACCAAAAATCCAGTATGGCTACACTGTCCTGATGGCCTCTATAACTTCTCTGAGGTTCGCAATCCTAACCTGGAGTTAGGCTGGCACAGTTAAGCCAGAAAAGTTTGGCTGATACAAGGGACACCGTAAAGGGCGTTTGGACCACTCTAGTCAGGAAGGATGGCGCACATCTGTGTGCTGGCCTCTCTGACTTAAAGAGTGGTCCAAACATACTTTACTGTGTCCCTTGTGCCAGCCAAACTTTGCTGGCCTAACTGTGCCAGCCTAACTCCAGGTTAGGATTGTGCTCTGAATCTAAGATTACACTCCTGTACATACTTTTCCTGGAGTAAGCTCTCCTGGTCACAATAGGACCTACATCTAAATAGACGTGCACAAGACACGCCATAAAGTATGTTTGGACCACTCTCACAGTCAGAGAGGCCAGCACACAGACGTGCGCCATCCTCTCTGACTCCAAGAGTGGTCTGAATGTGCTTTACAGTGTCCATTGTGCCAGCTAAACTTTGCTGGCCTAACTGTGCCGGCCTAACTCCAGGTTAGGATTGTGCCCTGATAAAAAGGTGGCGGAGAAGGAGAGACAAAAGGTGACCAGTTTCCCTATTTCTCAGAAGAGCAAAAGGAGACTGGGACTGGCACAGTGAACACAATTAGGAGGACAATTAGGAGCCCAGAAGGATGCCTGGGAAATCACAAGGCATTTCTTTTGCCTGGAGTCACTTAAGTGTTAGGCTTAGACATACGTAAGTCTTTGTTTTCATAGTCTCTGCCATTATTCAGCAGCCTTATCTAGTTCTGTTTTATGTTTGCTTGTTCGCAGTTTGTACTCATTTCACTTGCTAAATACAGTTTCTTTTTGTTTCATGTGATTCTCTTGTTCATGTGCTTCCTTAAAGAATATCCTGTTCGAAAACCCAGGCCATTTATGGTCAGTGGAGAGTCAGCATTCCTTTCTCAGCTATGAGATGCTGGGGCAAAGCCTGCCTTTGCACACTTTTGCCAGGGAGCTTCAACCCCTAGTCCCAGATGTAGCTGGGTAGGCTCTGGTTTCTCAGGGGATGGTAGCAATTCACTCTGCAGGTTCTTATGGGCACGCTTGTCATCCTTTTAATTCTAATGTTCAGTCCTGGATTATGTACAGCCATAGTTTAAGATACTGGGATTTTACTGATCCCAGATGAGCCTGGGCTATTACAAAACCCTGATTCTGTGTAGACATATCTGGATCAGGACTGTTTCTACATTTGTCCTCTACAACCATGAGAAAAAGAGATTTCATTGAATTTTTTTTAAACCTTAATTTTTTTAAGGGATCTGTGGAATGCACCAGCTCTGATCATATTTAGCACAATGGTAGCTTTGAAGGTTTCTAGGCCTCTCATTATATCAATCTACAAATCGATCACTTCTCTTTGCAGGATGTTCTAGCACAACGATCATGGCAGCATAGAGAAACCAGGGCAAGCAGTGAACAAATACTGACGTGTCAGAATGTACTCAGGCTGCTGCACCTCGAAACCATAAATCCTTGCTCTCCTTATCCCAGTCTAATTCTTAGCTCCACATCAAATAACTTGGACTGTCTCCTCAGCTGCAGATTTTTGTAGGAATCCATGGAGGCTCGTAAAATTAAAGCCCCCTTCAAACAACTGCACAGGCATGCAAAGGCGGAACATTAAAGCCTTCCAAGATAAGGTATAACTTATAGTTCCCAACACATGGCTTCCTCTTAATCCAATTTTGCAGAATATATCACTGAAAAACCCTAATGCTCCATTTCTTTACAGCATGCAGCCTCTAGTCTAGTTGGTGCCACTGACAGCGCAATCCTAAACCCTGCACAGTGTCAGCGCAACGGGGTTGCACTGACGCCGAGCCCTTAGCGCTGATGCGGGAGCTCTGATCGGAACCCCCGTGTCGGCACTAAGGCAACAGGACCGGCGCTGCAGGCAGTGCCAGCCCTGCTGCGCCTGTGCTGAGCCTCTCTCGCGCCAACTGAAGCTGGTCGGTGCAAGGGAGGCTCCACGTGGAAGCGGTGCGGGGATTGGTGGGAGGGAAGGAGGCAGGGGCAGGATTTGGGCGGGATGTGGGCGGGCTTGGGAGGTGGCCATACGGCCACATCCTAAGCCCATCAGGGAGGCCACGCGGTCCCGATTTGGACCGTGCAGTCTCCTCGGACCTGTCTCCCCCACCCAGTCCCGTCTTCCACCACCCTCTTACCTGGGGCAGTGAAAAGGCTGACTACAACCTCCACTGCCCATTGTGCCTCCTTGCGCCAGCCCAGCCAACTCCCGGGTTGGCCCAAACGTGCCTTATGGGCCAGCACAATTTTAGGATTGCACTCTCAGAAGGGAAATGTCAAAGGAAATTGCTAATCTCTGTCCACAGTCCCCGTCAATCTAATCTCAGTGTAATCTCACCCAGCACAAACCAAATCTTGCCATAAGAATAAGAAACCAGTCCTGCGTCTGTTCAGCACTATACCTGCTCGGTGTCTAGTGGAAGCACGCACAGCGGGAATCTGCTTTTCCAGCTCTTAGATTTGAAAGCATGACTCTCAAAACAAAACTAGTCAAGATGATAATTGTGGATTGTTGTCTTCAATTTACACTCCTTGTGGTGTGTTTCTGTTTATTACATCCTCATATAGCACCCACCAGCTTTGTCCTGGCTACTATACAGGACACTATCCTTAGGTGCCGTTCAGATTACAAGAGAGGGATAACCATGCTTAGCATCTGTTTGCAAAGTGCTTCACATTAATTACCTTGTTGTAAACCTTACAAAGCATGCAAGTATTACCCCCAGTGTAGTCATGCACCCGGTTCTCACCGGTTCCGAGAACCGGTTTCTAAATGAGCTGGCCCCGCCCACGGCAGCTGGCCCACCAGTGCTGTCATGCAGCTGGAACGGCGTTCCGGTTGTTACAATTAGTGGACTCCGCCCACTTAACTCATTGCTGGCTCCTTGTTTTTTTTGCTTTGCACTTCGTGTTGGTGTGTGTTTTTTTTGCTTTGCACTTCGTGGGTTTTTTTTTTGTGGCTCCGTTTGTTAATTGGACCAGAAAACAGGGCCATTTCCCGCCCATTTGAATTTGAATTTCAATTGCAAGCAGAGGCAAATCTAAGGGAGGGCAAAGCTCTTAAGTTTTGAAAGAAGCCTTACCTTGCAGTGGAATCACTCCTCTCCTGCACCATTTTAGCCAATCCTCACAGGGAAAAGCAACATCTTGGCGTTGCTTACTGGCTACAGCAGCAAGGGAGAGGAGCAGTGGTGACATGGAAGGGAAAGGCATCGGAACATGCATTCCAGAACCTAACCTTAGGGCTGGCTCCGCCCACTCATCGCTGGCTTTGTTTTTGGTTGTTGTTTGCTCCGTTCCCCCAGCCTCTCTGTTAAGTGCTCCTAGAAATGCAGACCTCTCTCCCCCCCTTGCAGGATCGCCCCCCCAGCCTCTCTGTTAAGTGCTCCTAGAAATGCAGACCTCCCTCCCTCCTTGCAGGATCGCCCCCAGCCTCGCCTTTAAGTGCTCCTAGAAATGCCTTTCCTTTCAGACTTCCCTTGCAGGATCGTTGTGCATGAAGAGATTTTGTGTGAGCACAGAGCTTATATTAGCATTGCTGCACTTCCTTGTAGCCTGCAATTCACTATATTGATCTTTGTGGAAGTTGATTTTCCCTGTGTTTGGAACTGTGGTGAGTTCTCTAGAAAAGTGTAAAGGGAAGATGTACACGTAGTTGTTGTTCTTTGTGGGTGTCATGAAATTGTGGTCTTATGTGAACCTGGTTAGTTGGAAGAGAACTACTCAAGTGTAAATGGCTCAGATGGGGGTGATTAGTTCATTGATATAAAGTTAAAAGCCTCAGGGAACAGACCCCTTTGGCTGCTCTCAGGGAAGGTTAGCCTCACTATGTGCTGTGGAAGCTGGTTGTAGTCAGTCAGTAAGGTAAAAATCCTATAGGTTTTTTTTTGTTTTTGTCCTTTGAGTTCCTCTCAGTTAAGTTATAAACAAAGGGGTTGATTATTGTCATTTTAATATTCAGGTTTTATGGTACAGAGCCTCTGTAGTTTATTTATAACTCTTAATATATGTCAATAAAATTGGGTTTTTTACTTCTGTTGTTTGGCTTTCTTTTAAGAGGGATTTTTGCCCAGGAGCTCCCTTTGTTGTGTTGAGCCTGGGCTGGTGGCAGCAGCAGCTACACCTGAGGGGGGGAGTTACACCCCCCCCTCAATAGGTTAACTAGATTTCCTCCCACAAGGTTTGTTGCTTTTATTGCTGGAATCTTAAATGATGTGGGTACTACTTTAAAGCAACATTATTTGACATAGTGAAGCACGAGATTTCTCCTGTCTCTCTTGAGAAGCAAGAAATTTCTTGTGAATATGAGACATAGTCTGTGACCATTCATAAGTCTACTAAAATGGCATGCAGCATCCTGTTGGTCTGGATGGCATAAAATGAAGCTTGAACTGGGGATACTGTGGACTAGTAACTTGCAAAGTGGATCACTATATGATGTAAATCCAAGTAGGAATCATAGTTCAGTATGATGGTTTCTGTGAATTAAGCTGTTGTTAAAGGCTGGTTTTCCCTCCTGCCAACACTAAAGTTTGCACAGTGTTGATTACCCAGCGCAGTTATTTACAGGTGATAATTATTATTAATTGGGTATGATCCAGTGTAATTTAAGTGCTTTTACATTGCATTGATTTTGAGTAGTCAAACATGTGCTTAACTCTCCCTCCAGTTGAAATCCCTAAGACATAAAGACTGATCTAAACTGTTTACTCAGAAGTCAGCCCCATTATTTTCAGTTGGATCTTCCAAAAAGACAGGCTTATACTTGCAGACTTATGCATATATTGCTGAATGGCTTACTCTTTAGAAAGTGTGTTTAGAATTTCAGCCTTGAGAACTATTGGCTGAATTCTGCCCATAATTGTAAAGATTATCCTATTTTCCTGTGTCATTGCATTCCTCCTACCTCCAAATCACTGACAGTATGATGGGTTTAGAAGACCTTGTGTACATTCTGAGAACTCTTTAGAGTATGGTTAGGCACACACAGCCCAAAAGAATTAGATTGGGAAGAGCTGACGTCCCCCTTCTCAGGCCTTCTTAACATGCTCTGAGAGTGATCTGGAATAGTTTGGGAATTGTTGGGTCTGCTTGATGACATCACTTCCTGCCATGACATCACTTCCAGTGGGCGGACCCCAACAAGTGCCAATCAAAAGTGAGTTCCTGTTCCTAAATCATTTGAATGACACCACTGCTTATGATGTCACTTCCGGTGGGCGGACCCCAACAAGTGCCAATCAAAAGTGAGAACCTGTTTCTAAATCATTTGAATGACACCACTGATTACCCCCATATTGCAGCTGGGAAGCTGAGGTTGAGTATAAGGACACAATCCTAACCTGGAATTAGGCCGGCACAAGCCTTTTGTGCAGGCCCAAGTGTATAGCAAACACACCATAAAGCGTGTTTGCACCACTCTCAGAGTGCAATCCTAAACTGGAGTTAGGCCAGTATAAGCTAAAGCAGAAAAGTTTGGCCATCACAAGGGCCACCATAAAGTGCATTTGGACCACTCTTGGAGTCAAGGAGGATGGCTCACGTCTGTGGGCTGGCCTGTCTGGCTCCAAGAGTAGTCCAAACATACTTCACAGTGGCCCTTGTGCTGGCCAAACTTTGCTGGCTTAGCTTATGCCAGCCTAAGTAAGTTTAGGCTTGCGCCCTCAGAGTCAGGGAGGAGGACACACATCTGTGCACTGTCCTCCCTGACTCGAAGAGTGATGCAAACACACTTTATGGCTCATTTGTGATGCTCCTGAGTCAGTACAAGAGACTTGTGCTGGCCAACTCCAGGTTGGGATTGTGCTCTAAGTGACTTTCCTAGGTCCCAGTCCTATGGGCCTTTGATACCAGCAAGTCTAACATCCCACTGGCACAAAAGGCCCGGATACAGCATGACGTCTGTGTTGTTGCCAGGCTGTTGGAGGCCGCTGTCACAAGGTTGCTACAGCAGTGGCTCCCCACCAACACAACCTCCAGACTGCACCAGGGCAGGTTTGGTGTCACGGTGGAGGAGTTAATGGGAAGGGAAAGGGAGGGGGAGGAACTGTGCACAGAAAGGGAAGAACTGGGGGATGTACCAAGAGTGGGAGGTGGTGGATCTGGCATCACTTTTGCTGGATCCTATCACACATTTTTCAACCCAACCTGCCTTTCCTTGGATTTGCGCCAGCAAAAATGAAATTGGGCCAGCTCTGGAAGCTAGTGGAAGCTAGTGGTCAGAGGCGTATTTACCATGTAGCCCGGGGTGGCGTGAGCCATGGGCACTGGGCAGCGGCGGGGTGGCGGGGTGCCATTGCATGGAGTCTGCGGAGGAAACCGCTCACTGTTCAGCCCACCCTACCTACCTCGCCTCAGTTTCACCCAAAAATGGAGCTATTCTGGGTGCAGGGAGGTGTGGTTGGATGACGCACAGAGGCGGGGCGATGTCCTGGGGGCGCGGTTTCGTTGCCCTGCCATGGGTGCGCTTGGGCCTCTGTTTGTCCCTGGCTATGGTACATGGGGTCGCGAAGAGTCAGACACGACTTAGCGACTGAAGAACAACACAGGTCTGAGAAGACTAAAAACACAATCCTAAACTGGAGTTAGGCCGGCATAAACTAAACCAGCAAAGTTTGGCCATCACAAGGGCCACTATACAGCGTGTTTGGATGACTCTTGTTTGGAGTCAGGGAGGGTGGCTCACATCTATGTGAGCCCTGTGGAAAAGGAACACATGTTCTCTTACCTGGAGGATGCCTCTGTGACAGCCCCTGTACTGCAGGATGCAGGTCATGCCTCCTTGGCAAGCCAGCACCACGTGCTGAAAAGTTGGATAGGATTGGGCCCTTTCTCTTTTGAGAAAAACTGAGTTTCAATGCCTTCCCAAAACATCCTTGCAAGTTGCAAAGAAGTTCTTATGAGTCCCATGGAGCCCACCTTTGATACAACATGTGCACTTATTTTCGTCTGTCAAGCATACACTGATATTCATCAATCAAGCAAATTGCTCATATTTTAAATTTCTAAGATGCCCATATGTGGTCTAATTGGTGGAAAATTGGCTGATGATGATCAGGAAATAGTCAATTTTCTATCTATTACACTGAAACATCAGGGTTGTTTTTTTTTTAAAAAAAAAATTAAATTATAGATTACTGATATGTAAACGATGGATTACAGTTTTGAGTTAATTGCTAGGATCTGTCCATTTCTCCAGGCAATGCCTAACAAAGTTGTGATTAACTACTAGGGAAGACCAATTTCACTGGGAGTATTTCTTAAATGGAGCCCAGATCTCGTCTACATAAATGTTGCTATTCATTAGGTACTAGGGAAAAAAAATGTGGCAGGCAGCCAGAAATGTAAAGCAGCCCTGAAAGTTGGCAGAGTAGTTTATAATTACTGCTATTAAAATATATGTAGGTAAGATACGGTGAGAAAATGCCGACGTTCACTGGAGGGCAATATTTCGAGTATGATTTCACTCTTTACTTAAAGATTTCGGAAGGAAGAGACAAGATATTAATTAAAGCAGGAGGAGAAATACCTCCATAATGAGTTGGTGGAATATGATTTGTATGAAAGGTATTCTTAATAACTGCTTAAATCACTCTTTTCATACAGCTGTCATTTTACCTTCTGTTGTTCATGCAATTTCTACATAAACATTCTGGGCTTCATCTGCTCCATTTGTCCCACGATGCCCAGATTCAGCTCTTTGATGCGGTTCTTTCTGAACTTATAACACTTTAAACCTCAAATGAATGTTTGGTTTAAAGAAGTGCCCTAAAGGTTAAGGAGTCTCGTAGGCAGATGGGTAGAGGTGGTTTTTTTTTTGATGATATTTTTTCCAAAATTTCTTAAAGCAAATTGCAAATTGTTACGTTTTTATCCAAATTTTTATTGAAAATTGTACAAACAGTGCAATAAATAAAGGTGAATGGCCCTACAAAGGCAAGCAATCACTGGCGCACACACCCCAGTGCGAAATGACCTGCTCAAAAGTTCCTGAGTTGCACTCTGGTTGCTGCTTGGAGCATTAAGAAATTGCTGCTTACTACTTCCACATTCCATTAAAGTCGCCCCAACATGCACTATGAACTATGAACATGTGCGTTCATAGTTTTAAAAAACTTCCTCCTATTTCTGCCCCTCCTCCTCCTGATCCCTTGCTGAAAAGTATTGGTGGATTCCTCAAAATTGTGTCAAAAATAAACAAAAGTGGTGTTATTTTTGTGACATTGATCTAAATTTGTGTCGCTGTAAATTTTGTGTCCAAAAAAAAAGCAAAAGCGATGTTATTTTGCGATTTTATCTAAATTTCGTTTTATGTAGTGTTTTGAGTAGAAATTCTCATTATTTAGCATTCTGTGTTGATCACTGAAAAAAACACCCCTACAGATAGATAATCATAAGCACTAAAATTTACAAAATGTGAATTATTACGGATCTAGGGGAAGGAAAATGATTATAGAAGTGTCTTGCTTATTGCATACGTGTTCCATTCTGGTTAAAATCCTCATCAGTCTTCCTTCAACAACTGGCTTAAAACACTTCTTAGAGCACAATCCTAACCTGGAGTTAGGCCAGAACAGTTTAGCTGACACAAAGGCCATCGTAAGGTATGTTTGAACCACTCTCAGAGTCAGAGAGGCCAGCACACAGATGTGCACCGTCCTCCCTGACTCCGAGATTGGTGCAAATGCGCTTTATGGTGGCCCTTGTGCCAGTCAGACTGTGCTGGTATAACTTTGCTGGTCTAACTCCAAGTTAGGATTGCATCCTTAATGAAGTTTGAAAATCTTGTGGTCAGAACAGGACTGGAACTCATGAAAACTGTGTTCAAGGCCTGCTTTTGTCACATGGCAGCCATGAACTTGGACAAAAATCACTTGTGCTTGGGTGTGTCACAATTTTCCTCTTAAAACAGGGACAACATCATATCCTGTCTAACTTGTCTCTGGTTCATTTCAGAACACTTTCAAAGGCTGCAATCCCAAACACTCCTAATTGGAAGCTCGTTCCACTGAAATAAACAGAATTGGCTTCTGAATAAGTGAAAGTAGGCCTTTGGAAATTTACACAGCTCTGCGCCACAAGGAGGCATTAGGTTCTTGTGTGCAATCTGGGAGCACACTGTTGTAACGGGGAACGTATTTGAAGGAGCTGGGGCTATAGCCGCCGCTACCTCTGACACTTGCTACAGAATTAGGCTGACTGCTGCAGCTCACAGCTGTAATTGTTGTAATTCAAAAATAGTGTAATTCATGTTTTCGGCTCATATTGGAATGGAGACAAGGGTTCTCATGTGTTGCGCAAGCTGGGCTTAGTTTTAAGCAGGATCAAAATAGTAATATAAAACCTGCCTTGGCTGGGATGCATAGTCAACCTTTCTACTGAAATCTCTCTTAGTTTCAACATGATGAGTTGCCCTAATGTTTGTCACATTCCTTGGCTTGAACTGAAGCAAGCCTTGCAATGCCAAGAGTTCGCTTCTAGTTCAGACTGTTTTCCAAACCAGACAGAGAAGGACTTCTCACCAGTGGCGTTCCTACCGGGGGGAGGCAAAACACCAAGTGTTGCAGGAGGCTGAGCTCCTGTGTAATGCGATCACTTCCCCTCATTTTCAGAGCCATTTGCAGCTTGGAGGAGTGGCTCGGAGGCTTTGCTCTCTGAGCCGTGAATGGCTCTGGAGGCTAGGGAGAGGGGCTGCATTACAGAGGAGCTCAGGCTCCTGGAACGCCACTGCTTCTCAAGTCGTAATCCAAACCTGGAGTTAGGCCAGCACTGTTAGACCAGCAAAGTTTGGCTGGCACAAGAGCCACTGTAAAGCACATTTGGACCAATCTCAGAGTCAAGGAGGATGGTACACATCTGCATACTGGCCTCTCTGACTCCAAGGGTGGTCCAAATATACTTTACAGGTTAGGATTGCGCTCTCACTATCCCCAACCTACTCATTCATTTCACATCCCGCTACCAGCTACTTTACCTTTCCTTCACCTCTTACCTAGTTGTTGTGGCTGTAGTACCGGCAGCAGCAGTACATAGGTCACTTCTTCCACCCTGGAATGTATTCTGTTGCTATTATACTAGCAACCCAAGTGTGAAACATGGAAGTAGAAAACGACTTTGCCACCATTGCCACCAGCACTTCTGCTAGATACTAGGAGGGAGAAAGATTGACTGCCACCATCAAATAGGTAGGAGTAGTGGAGGGCAGGCAGAGGCAGATCAAAGGGAAGGCAAAGGTCTAAGTTTTGCAAGAAGCCTTACCTTGCAGTGGAAATCACTCCTCTCCTGCACCATTTTAGCCAATCCTCACGGGGAACAGCAACACCTTGGTGTTGTGTACTGGCTACAGCAGCAAGGGAGAGGAGGGATTTACATGACAGGGTAAGGCTTCTTGCAACACTTAGAGCTTTGCCCTCCCTGTAGATCCGCCTCTGAGGGTAGGGCATTAGAGGGAATTGCTCATTAGGAATTGCTCATGCTCATTAGGGAATTAGGGAGATTGATTTGGACCACTTTATCAGGTTTGTAGAAATGTCATTAGGACTGCAGTGATGTCTAAAAAGAGCTTGGAAACAATCAAGCTATTTTCCACTTTCTAGGGAAGTGGCTTGGCTAGCTGAGCCCAAGTCTAAATCAAATCCAGGAATATTTACTCTTTATAATATGACACAAAAGGTGTGAGAAAGGAAGCAGAGGCTCAAATGCACTTTTGCTGTTACTGAAAAAAAA
>JAJKFI010000028.1:1082780-1096031 GCA_029204185.1 Lerista edwardsae | reverse complement strand
GTGTGTGTGTGTGTGTGTGTGTGTGTGTGTGTGTGTGTGTGTGTGTGGAGGGGGAACTTTACTGTTTAAAATAAATAAAATAAAAGGCTTGCTATTAAATTAGTGTTAAACAGAAATGGCATATTGTTTTGATGCGTAGATATAATGGGATATGACTTCACTGTGCCATCCTAGATATTTTGTTTTGTTGTTGTTGTTGTTGTTGTTGTTGTTCAGTCACTAAGTCGTGTCCAACTCTTTGCGACCCCATGGACCACAGCACACCAGGCCTCCCTGTCCTCCACCAGCTTCCGGAGTTCACCCAATTTCATGTTCATTGCTTTGGTGACACTATCTAACCATTTCATCCTCTGCCGCCCCCTTCTCCTTTTGCCTTCAATCTTTCCCAGCATGAGGGTCTTTTCTAAAGAGTCCTCTCTTCTCATGAGGTGGCCAAAGTACTTGAGCTTCAGCTTCAGGATTTGTCCTTACAGGGAGCAATCAGGCTTGATTTCCAGGAGGATGGACCGATTGGACCTCCTTGCAGTCCAGGGGACTCTCAAGAGTCTTCTCCAACACCATAATTAAAACGCATCTATTCTTCAGCGCTCTGCCTTTCTTATGGTCCAGCTCTCACAGCTGTACATTGCCACTGGGAAAACCATAGCTTTGACTATGCGAACCTTTGTTGGCATGGTGATGTCTTGGCTTTTTATTGTCTAGGTTCACCATAGCTTTCCTCCCAAGAAGTAAACGTCTTTTAATTTCATGGCTGCAGTCATCATCTGCGGTGATCTTGGAGCCCAGGAAAATAAAGTCTGTCACTGCTTCCATTTCTTCCCCTTCTATTTGCCAGGAAGTGATGGGAGTGGTTGCCATGATCTTAGTTTTTTTAATGTTGAGCTTCAAGCCAATTTTGGCATTTTCCTCTTTCACCCTCATCAGAAGGTTCTTTAGGTTTTGTTTTGTTATTTAGTATTTAATAGATAAAAGCATTATAATGCAAGAAGATGTTGGTGTTATATTTGTCGAGGGAGGAGCTTTCAGATGTGCTGCTTGTGTTACAGTTTTGTCCTTGCTCTTTAAAACTGGCAATAACAGCTAGAAAATGGCAAAGATGCTCATCTTTGTAATGCCAGAAAAGACTGGTGCAAGTATGAGATACTTTATAAGCAGCACAGAATCATTTCTGGAACTCAGTCTATTGGACTCAGGTCTTACCTACTGTCACACATTTTACAACCATGTTCTGGCCACTTCCCAAAGCAGCCGTTAAAGATGGAAGAAGGAAAACTGTACAGTAACTTCTTACCCTTAGAGACATAAACATGAGATTTGGTGGTTCATTGCAATGCCTGATCACCCTTAAATATTCCATATTCATGTTGACTTTTTCCATCCTTGACTAGCCATCCCATTATGTCACATTTTATTTTTCCCATTGTGTTATGCTTGAAGAACATACGTGAGTGTTATGCCTGACCCTACTTGGTCAGACCAGCTTCACAGAAAACAAATTGAAGCTGACACATGCAAGTATATCCCAAGCTGCTGGACGGAATTCAGATTTGAACTTGGTGTTGCTCTTCAACTATGTCATTCCGTCACCAATAGATCTGCCCAATCCTATACCCTGTCATGCTGAAACATGCAGCCGCATCATGCATATGCTACAGTCTATGATGGGTAAGGGCAATCAGGAGGTCTGTGAGAGTTATTTTTCACCTGCATAGGCCCCCTGATGGCCTAAGGGTCTACAGCCACTGTATAGCTGGCACAAGGCCAAGGAGTGCCAGGGGGTGGGGTAGAACAGGCAGTACATAAGAACATAAGAAGAGCCCCACTGGATCAGGCCAGTTAGGTCCATCTAGTCCAGCTTCCTGTATCTCACAGTGGCTCACCAGATGCTTCAGGGAGCACACAAGACAACAAAATGCCTGCATCTTGTTGCCACTCCCCTGCATCTGGCATTCTGAGAATGCTTACTTCTAAAGTACGGAGGTTGCACTACACATCATGGCCTGGAGCCTGTGATGGACTTTCCCTCCAGAAATCTGTCCAGTCCCCTTTTAAAGCACCTAAGTCAGATGCCATCACCACCCCCTGTGGCAAGGAGTTCCACAGCTTAATTACTTGCCAGGTAGAAAAGTATCTCTTTTATCTGTTCTAACTCTCCCAACACTCAGTTTCAGTGGCTCTCCTCTGGTTCTGGTGTTGTGAGAGAGGAAAAAGGATCCCTCTATCCACTCTATCCATCCCATGCATAATTTTGTAAGTCTCAATCATGTCCCCCCTCTGGCGCCTGAGGGATAAGATACAGAGTGCACAACTACTGCAAGATCCATCCTCTTCTGACATGCTCCCTGATTCCTCCCCTGAAGTGCCCTGTTACTCCCACACCCACCCATTGCCCAGCTTTCCACCAACATACCTCCTCCCGTGGTGGTTGGGTGCTCCGGTGGCATGCATGGTCACCAATCATTCATACTGGTGGCTGCTTTGCACATGTCAATGCTCTGTCTGCAAGGTCAATGGAGAAGGCCTTCCACCTCCATCAGTGGAAAGCGCCCATAGGATTGTGGCCTAAAACTTCTATTTTAGAACCCAACGAGCCGGTCAAATGTATTCATTCACCAATGTGCGAGAACAGCATCTCTCCAGTGGCTGATGTTTTTCAAACAACTTGCATATCCAAACATTCTGCTGTGCGTAAGCTGATGCCATTTAAACGACCCTTGATGTCCTTTGGCCCAGTTCATACCTGAGTCTACTCAAAGACAGCCACAATATTGCTTTCTGCTTGCTCTTGTTCACAGTGCTGGTCTGAAAAATCCCTGTGACCTAGAAATGTCATGCCACATCCAAAATGTCAGCTTCAGTATATCGAACAATTTCATGAAGGCCTGTACAGATACAGTGAATACAAAACACCTTTGAATTTTAAATATTTTTTTCCAGCACTCACATAATCTGTTTTGAAGGTTCCCTTAAAAGCCCAGGTCTTTGGCGCAACAAACAGAGGGCGATTAAAATGAAGAGTCTCAAACATTTGAGCCCCATCCTGCTTCCAAAAGGAGCAATTCAGAGAAAAATACCCAAAGGGCCAGTGAAATTCATGGAATCAAAAGTGTACAGGTTATTATAGAGGGATCTACATTTAATATTGATTTGTCATTTTATACGATAAAAATTTAAGGGCCCGATCCTCTCCAGGTTCCTGGTGCCAATGCAGTGGCAATGCAGTCCCAAGGTAAGCAAACAGTTCCTTATCTTGAGGAGGACTCTGTGAATTTCACTGCACCACAAAATGCAACATATACTCCATTGGGACGGCTACATCAGGGTTGGAGGATTTAATTTGGCCCTAAGAGTCCAGTCCTATCCCCCCCCCACCTTCTCCCATGCAGCCAAACTGACAAAGTGTGCATTGCACATTATGGAAAGGAGGATTAACAGACAGCCTGGAAGAGGTCCTCAGGTTGCCTGGCCATCAATGGGTCACCTTGGACCTATGCCTGCTATTCTGCTAGTGTACATCAGAGGAGCCTCGGGGTATGTTGGGCTCGGAAACTGGAAATCACATCCCAGTGTGTGCTGCCACTGCCAAGATCAACCTCCTCTTGCCCTTGAAATGCCCTCTGCCCATCTTGCTTTGGTCTTCTCCTGATCCTCTCCCTCTCACCTATGAACCGTTCCCTTAACCACCTTACCTGCTCCACCAGGGCATCCGTGAACCTACACAGGACCTCCAGCCATTTGTGCCAGTGGCTGTGAATCAGTGGCCTTTTACAACACCACTGCTGCAGTTATGATGGCAGATCGGGAATTCTGCTGCCATGTGCCCAACAGGATTGAGCTGTATGTTGACCTGAGTTTTTTTAAAAAAAGGATACATTTTTTTTTCCGATGAGACTTCTGAATTAACTGACAGTGTCTGTTGGTGCCATCTGACATCTCTGTGGGTGCAATCCTAACCTGAAGTTAAGCTAGCACAATTAGGCCAGCAAAGTGTGGATGGAACAAGGGCCACCGCAAAGCACGTTTGGACCACTCTCAGGGAGGATGGTGCATGTCCGTGTACTGGCCTCTCTGACTCTGAGAGTGGTCCAAATGTATTTTACTGTGTCCCTTGTGCCAGCCAAATTTTGCTGGCCTAACTGTGCCAGCCTAACTGTGCCAGCTTCTCCAGGTTGGGATTGCGCCCTGTTTGCCTGCCTGCTTTTATATGTGCCTTTTCATCAGGGAAAAATCTTGGGAGGCTATATGTCGGACTGTCTGAGAACCGTAGCCCATGAAAATCTTTTTTTTTTTAAATGTCCTAGTTAGCTAGTGGAAGCTGACTCTTCCAGCACAAGCAACAGTCTATCCTTGTTATTTATTTACTTGTATGATTGATATCCTGCATTTCCTTCCAAATAAACAACGTGCTCAAGGTAGTTTGCAGCATAGGGACAGAAAACAGCAGCATGCCAAAATAAGAACAAAATACAAAGTGCATACATTATGAGACTTGGGTGAACTCAGCTTTGTTGGACTGTGTGCCAGGATGACAGGAAAATCTTTCTAAGATTTACTGCCACCTATAGGTTGACTTGATATCAGTACGGATGACTGAAGGAACAGCCCAGCCATGAAATACAAAGCAGATATAGGTACCAGTATATAAGGGAGAGTAGAAGCAGATCCAGTGTGATAGTTTCTTGCTTGATTCTTGCTTGGAGAGTCTGACTCCAAAGGTGAGGAAATAGCCAATAAATAATTCTAACACTAAAGGAAAGTTATTCATTTCCTATAACATGTACCAGAAAATTAGAACCGATACCAAGTTTGAACTGTATTGTAAGCTGTACGTTGGTCTAGATTAGAAATATTTGTGTGGCGACGCATTGTAATTTCTTTTATATGACTCATCTGTGCAAACCGTAAGCAAACAGTACGTGTTTCATTCAGAGGATATTGCACTGTGGCTTAACATGGCAGGCATCTGTTATCAGCAAAGATGATGGCCTGCTCCATGAAGATTTATGCATGTGTTCTCTTTGTACAATAAATAGATTAGACAGACAGACAGTGCATGTACACACACAATCCTATGCACGTGCTCAGCAGTAAGCCCCATTAGAGCAGTGGTTCCCAATGTGGGGCACATGCCCCACAGGGGGGCAATTTGATTTTTAAGGGGGGCAATTTGAGAGTGAGCTATTAACAGTGAATTTTTTGAAATTTTTTGAGTTTATTGAATTTGAAAGCCGGCTAATTGTTCTCATATATTGTAATTCATAACTTCAGCTAAGACTGTTTTTTAAATTCCGTGCCATCTTTTTTTTTTCTCTTTCATGGATGCCATGTGCTTTGGAACCTTGTTTAAACCAAGTTAATGGCCTTTTAGGCTTCCTCCACATGAATAGGAGTTCACTTTTTGAATAATAAGAATTCTATGTCACGGGGGGGCATCAGGATTTTAGAGATGCCTAGGGGGGGTATGGCCAAAAAAAAGTTGGGAACCACTGCATTAGAGTCAATAGGGCTTACTCCCAGGTAAGTGTGGGTAAGACTGCAGCCTGTGTATGTGTATTTGTGTGTGTGTGTGTGTGTGTGTGTTTTACACATAATAACTATTTCTCAATACTTTTAATGGATGAACACTTTCATCATTTATGTTTAATCTTGGAACTGATTTCGCAGCACAATCTGATCAATGCTTCAGTTGTTACCGTGATCAATTTATATAATCTGCAGAAACGTGTATAATCCAATTATGATGCAATGGAGAAAATCTCCTTGTTTATACACAGAAGTATGCTTGCCTTTACTTAAATGTTTCATTCTAATTTTTTTTTTTTGCCAAGGTTATGCTTCCTAACCCAAAGAGCCCAGTTTTAGATGTTCTTCTTAAGAGGTGCTTGAACAGAGTTTAATTTTACAAACTTGTGCAATAATATCACTCAGAGTACAATCCTAAACTGGAGTTAGGCCAGCATAAGCTAAGACAGCAAAGTTTGGCCAGCACAAGGGCCACCATAAAGTGTGTTTGGACTACTCTCGGAGTCAGGGAGGATGGCTCACGTCTGTGTGCTGGCCTAATATCATCAAAAAAAACCCCACCCCTAGTTATCAGTAAAACCACTCGCTTTTCCCATCGATGTGCTTATTGCTACCAAATCTGGAGAAAAATAGCCATTGCCTTCTGGGCCTAAGCAAACAGCTGTTAGCTCTTCAACAGTGAAGAACAGTGCTGGAGGTAGCCTTGGTTTCCGTGAAACAGACACCAGTTTCAGCTAAAACCAAGGGCACCATCCTTTGGTAGAAGATCCTGGCTGGGAGATGCTTCTATGGCTACGCAAGCCCCATTCAAATGAAGGGGAGCTCCTTGCTTGTGCGACTGGCCATTCATGTCTTTGGAACATGGGCAAGGGAATCCCCTGCTGGATTATATCCTTGGCAATGAAAATGCATTCATGAGTTCAATGGAGCTGGTTCTTTCTGATCTGCTGCACCAGACTTTCTGAGCCAGGCTTTGCTTCCGTTGACTGACAGCAAGTGCTGCTTCTGCAGGGCTGATTCAGTGATCCGGCGGGAAAGGCAGCAGTAAGAGGGGAAAGTGAAAATAAAGTTACAGCACCAGGTTTCCAGCTGAGAAAACAGGATGGCCATGATTGCCATCGAGATGTTTGTGCTGCGCTTGCTATTCTTAGATGGCTCCGGAGGAGGCATTGCAGGAAGCACAATTAATTTTATATCCACTGGAACTGGGTGGCAAAACTGGACTTCAAGAGCTGATGAAGCACAAATGATTCACTTACAATGACAAGGAAAAATCCTTCGCACGAAGACTGTAGCATTGCTGGTTTTTTTACAAGGAAGACTCATTCTAGGTGAAGGGAAGCTAGATTTCCAAACAAACCAGTACAGAAAGCTTCAGCAACATAAACATGCAGATTATGGGTTTCAGTTTATAAAAGTTCACATATAACTAAAATGCTTGTGGGGGGGAGAGGTTACATAAGAATCTTTGGGCAGCGAAATCAGTTTGAGGAAATGAATTGATCCATTGCTTAGGGACAGGCAGTGATCTATTGTTTGTGCACACCCCAAAGGAACACTCGAGACACCAAGCTGGGAGAATGGGCCACTGTAGTAATTATCAATTAAGTATTAATGCTCAATTATCTACTTCTCCTCAAGTAGAAATCTGGAGACCTGCAGTTCTCAAGACAGCAAAGCAACTGGAGTGCGGAGGCTGGATCAAGCAAGGGGCGCCAGAATACCATCTGGCCCCTGGCCGGGCGTGACCACCTGACTCCAAGCCACGCCCCTGTCCAGAACTGACTCCACGTCATGCCCCTGTTCAGGCCGCACCAGCTTATCGCAGTCAACCCCCAGAGGGGGCCGAGGCAGCTGGACCGCACAGGGCCACCCCATGCCGCTAAACCTTTGAGGCAGCCTCTGCAATCCAGGCCAGGGCCAACCTGTTTGAGCCCTCACACGGCTGGGTCACTGAGGAGTGGAAGCCTTTGCTGACCCCAAGGTGCACACCGACGGGCCATGCTCATGCCTTCGAACCTGCACTGCCTGCAAAATTAAAGGGACCAATAGGTAAGCCAGACAAAAGGGAGGACCCAACCCAACCTACAGTCTGAGGCAGGCAAAAAACTGTTCACCAATGGCCAATCAGGTGAGCAGAAAAATTCCTAAAAGGCGACCAGCTAAACCCAGACTGCACAAAAGAAGGGCGGGCAGGCAGGCGGGCGACAATCATTTGCACGCAATCCAGCACACAAGAGAGGGAGAGCGATGGACGCGGGCTTGTTTCAGTGCTGCTAAGCCCCACCCCCGCTCCAGATCTTCCCCAATCTTCCCACAGGGAAGGAGTCTCGTGTCCTGAGCTTATCAGCGTGAGATCGACATTCTGCTGGTTTGAGTAACCAGTATGAATGTTACGTGACGGGGTGATGTTGCCCGTCTAGAACAAGGGGAGTCGTGATCATGTGGAAAAGAATGAGACAGGCAGCCCAATGCTAACGTCGGGCAGTGCAGGTGGCCTGTGAGCTGCCCTGGCAATGGCCATCCCTGCCCTGCAGTAAGGCCAGGCGAGGAAAGAGGCCTCCGTGCCAGTTGGCAGCCTGCCTGGACTGGGGAGCGGTGAGTGTTTCCTCCCACCAAGCAGCAGGGAGGTGTTCCTCGATGGGGGGAGGGCAACAAGGAAGGTGGTGAAGGGGCTCAACTGGGTGGGGGAGGGCAGGTCGGAGGGCGGTTTCGGCCAGGGGGAGACAGGGTTTGCCACCTCAGCTGAATCCTGTCTTCTTGGTTCTGTGACTGAGCTGGTACAGATCCGAGAAGACCCATAAGGGCTGCCAGGGCCTCACATGGAGTAAGAGAACCAATGAGTTGTTTTCTAAAGCTGAAAGTGAGTCGTGATTGCGTGAGGTAGCAATTCTGAGATGTGGGGAGGCCCACAGAGGGATCCATGGGCTCCCTTAACCCTCCCGATAACCCTGCTCAGTAAAAAACAAACACCTCTTTTATCATGCCCACAATGCAATTGCAGGATTATTGTTGTCCCTGCCAGTGGGTCGCCATGCCCCCTAAGGGGGCAGTGCCCAGGCCAGAGCCCTAACAAGCTCAAATCATGCTGAGGGCAGGGCAATGTCACTATGCCCCAAGTGCTGCCCAGCCACACCCCCAGCATCCAGAATCACTCCGTTTCAGA
The DNA here is from genome assembly GCA_029204185.1 of Lerista edwardsae. Taxonomy (NCBI): domain Eukaryota; kingdom Metazoa; phylum Chordata; class Lepidosauria; order Squamata; family Scincidae; genus Lerista; species Lerista edwardsae. The sequence continues at coordinate 1,087,342 of JAJKFI010000028.1, read as the reverse complement.
GCATACTGGATGCGAGGAAGGAAGGGTGGATGAAAAAGGGGTCCCTTGTGCAAGGATGAACGGAGGCCCAAGCGCGCCCATGGCAGGGTGATGAAACTGCTCCCCCAGGACATTGCCCCGCCCTCATGTGTCATCCAGCCATGCCTTCCTGTGCCCAGAATAGCTCCATTTTGGAGCGAAATGGAGGTGAGGGAGGACGGGCGGGCCAAATAGCACGCGGTTTCCTCCGCGGACTTCGTGCAATGGCACCCCACCGCCCCGCCGCTGCCCAGTGCCCATGGCTCACGCCACCCTGGGCTACACGGTAAATACGCCTCTGCCCTTGCGTGTCTTTTTAGACTGTGATGGGACAAGAACCATCTTCCCAAGTCTGTATTTAAACTGATGAGACTTTTTTTTTATTGAAAATGGATATATGCACATTTAAAATAATAATAAAATAGTACCTTTAGCTCTCCTATCCCGTGTTCACCATTTTATCGTGTGCTTCCTGAAAACTGTAGCTGTTCATGTTTTTGTGTTGGACTGATCTGCATGTCGTCTCTAGATAGGGGAATAGAACAAAAAAAAAGGGTATATTCTGCCTTCATGAAGTAAGATGTAAATAAGGCTGGCCAATGAAAAAGAAAAGATGGGTAAGGGTGAAATGCCAAGTGAGGGTGAACGATTGCTGCATTTGGTGAAACTGGCAATATAACGCAAGTCACATAATTCATAATTGGTGTCATTCCTAACAAATCCAAAACTAATACATGCTCTGTGCACGGATACCCATTTGCTCTGCTTTTGGAGGGGGAAAAATGTGTACTATGATTTATGACAGAGGAAAAGAAGTTTATACTTTCCCTTATTTTGCCTAGGCCGTCTTCCATATGCGTAATGTTTCACCTGGAGGAATGTCCTGTATCAAAGGTATTTGTTTATATCCAATGTGCCTGGACAGTTTGTGTTGCACGGCTGGTCCGTCTTTCTTCACTTGGACTTTTTTTCCCCCCTTGCTCTTTTGCTTGATTGGTTTTGCTTTATTTGTGTAAATTGCTCAGTGGACCTTAAAGTGCTCGGTGTTTGTACTAATTTGCAGCTTGAGTCATAACATAATTAAGCGAAAGTGCTGATTTAAGTCAGCGGGAAGGGCAGCGCGACCCCAGAGCTCTATTGGTCGCCTGCCAACATGGGCGTCTCACCAGCATGGCTGGGATGAGATCCTGCGCGCTCCCAGCAACAATGCTGAGAAGTAACTGACTGCACTGCAAGCATGGAGGATGGGGCTCACAGGGACTTCCCAGCACCCAGGATTAACACCACTGGCACACATCACTTCTCGTTTGCCTACCTATCAACATTCATGTCATGTGACGGCAAGAATAAAACCCACATTCCACATGTCAGGGAGCATCTCTCTAACTGCAGAGCCACAGCAGCAAATGATTACATTTATAAATACAGGGTATTTTTCTCCCTCTAATTATAATACCCCAATTATAGGGTAGTTTTTTTTCCCCTCTTGCTGTCCAGTCTCACTGATCCTGCCATATGCACCAAGATACTGATGGTAGAAAATGTTTCTAGGTAGCCTGGGAAAGCTTAATTCTCTTGCATTGCCTCTAGTGAACCCAGCATTGAACAAGAAAATAGAAACAAAGGAAAATAGAAACAAAGCAAACCAACCAAACAAGATGCAATCAAGTAATTGAATATGCATTTTTGCTATTGTGCTTACTAGCATTAGGGGAGAAGTTGTTTCTCAGTGATTGAGCACATGGTTGGCAAGTAGAAGATACCATGTTCAGTCCCTTTCATCTCCAACTTGGGCTGGAGGCAACTGGGCAATGGCAATTGACCTGATAACACTTTGTAACTGGGGTAATTACAATCCCGGCTGGGTCATGTTGCTTGCTGGGTAATCTTGGGCCAGCCACTATTTCTCAGCCTAGCTTATCTTCACAGGGTTGCTGTGAGAATAAAATGTAATCTTCCCATACATGCTGTAGGAGCTCCTTAAAAGAGTTCATGTGCAAGCAGTGAGAGTCAAGGAAAACAAAGTTCATTTGACAAAGTTCTCAGAAGCTTCAGTTCTCCAGGTCATCCTTTGCGTCTCCCACCACCATCTGCATATTACCAAGGCATGCCCTATATTCAAGTCCTTCATTGGCGCATGACTACATTGTTGAACCTAGAGAGAGACTGCGGGCGCAATCCTAACCTGGAGTGAGGCCGGCATAGTTAGGCCACACAAGGGACACCGTAAAGCACATTTGGACACAGAGTTTGGGCGGCACAAGGGACACTGTAAAGCACATTTGGACCACTCTTGGAGTCAGAAAAGCCAGCACACAGATGTGTGTCATCCTCCCTGACTCCGAGAGTGGTTCAAACATGCTTTATGGTGTCCCTTGTGCCGGCCAAACTTTGCTGGTTTAACTAAGCTAGCCTAACTCCAGGTTAGGATTGCGCTCAGCCTTGTACTTCATGTCTAGCTGACATTGGAGCGTTAGTGTAGCAGGGTAAATCAAGGCAAATTTACAAGTGCCATGGGTGGAGACCTGAATATAGGAAAAGAAATGCAAGACAGGAAATTCACGCAGTCACTCCCAGCAGTATGTTGGTTTGAAGGCTGAAAATCCTTGGGAAGAGATGTGGGATTTTTTTTTTCTCCATTGCATATTCGTACATTAATCACAAGCCTCTTTGGAATCTTGCCACAAGCCACTGGACCCTGCTGGAAAAATACGGGAAAAGGAAGAGAAGGAGCCATTATATTTTTCATGCCAGTTTTCAGTAAGGAGTTAATGCAAAACTACAAGCTATACAACCCAGATTTCTTAGAATGAAATCCATCTGATGAGATGTGAAATTTGCAACTGAGTTCTGACACCTTGTTTACACCTTATTTGAGCTAATAAAGATTCTCCTTATCTTTAGCATTGCTTTACCATATTGTATAAAAAAGAGTAGATCTATAAACTCTAAAATTCTGTGTCATCAATGTAATAAGAGAACTGTAGAGCAAAAGCCAAGGAAAGCCTGCATCGTCTATGAAACGATAGAGCACAATCCTATGCCTGTCTACTCAGAAGTCCCATTCTAGTCTATGGAGCTAACTCCCAGGTAAGTGTGGATAGGATTGCAGCCTATATAAAATTAAATGAGATGTACAGGGACTAGCTAGATGAGCCAAATGCCTCTTTTTTTCCACCTGGACTAGCTTGTTAAATTTCCATGAATGAAGATGCCAGTAGGTGGTTTGGATGACAAGCTGATCCTGGAACGGTCAAACTCTACGGTAGGGAAGGAGACAAGCAAAAACACAAAACGCCTTCTGAAGGAACCAACTGCAGGGAAGGGAAATAGATGTCGATGTTGTGAGATTTATTCATTGCATTCTGGAAGCAACAAATGGAAAATGTGGAACTCCAGGCAAGAAGCAGGGGGTGCGTTTGCTGGGAAGAATGAATCAAACTACATATTTGTGCTATTTTCTGTGACAGAGCAAGAGATGCAGGTTTTCACTGTGAACAGAAAAAAGGGTGACTACAACAAAGTGGGCATTATTCAAATGACATGGCTTTATTGTCCATGAACAGAGCATACTTTATTGAGAGGACAATCCTAATCTGGAGTTAGGCCAACAAAGTTTGGCTGGCGCAAGGGGCACCAGAAAGTATGTTTGGACCACTCTCGGAGTCAGTGAGGCCAGCACATGTGCACCATCCTCCCTGACTCTGAGAGTGGTCCAAACGCACTTTACAGTGGCCCTGGTGCCGGCCAAACTTTGCTGGCCTAACTGTTCCGGACTAACTCCAGGTTAGGATTGCGTCCTAATATTAGTATTAGTAGTGCACAACATTGTAGTCAGTGGAACATATTCCTGAGTAGATAAGCATAGGTTTGCCATATAAGACCATCTACATTTTTCGTTCTAGTCATGACTAATGCATGCTTTTCATCATCATCAATTTATATTTAATGAAACTCCCATTTAAATGTCAATCCGAAGAGAGACTAAGCAGCCCGTGATTGACAGTGAAGCATTCACTTAAGTAGTAATTGGTTCATTTGCCCCTTAAAATATTCCTCTCTTCCATCTTTAAAATTTAAGACCTTGCAAATTATTTTGAATGTTAAGTAAGGCTATGACAAGTGATAAATAGAACATCCTGACACCAAGGCAGTCAAGCATCTTTGAGGAGACGTTTCCTCTAAACTGTAGCGTAACCTTCTTTGATATGTATGATGTAAACATGTTTGTTGTTTCCCCATGGCAATTCACAAGTGTGTCTGCAGAGCAGAGAACCACACACTGCCGAGTCAGGGTCAAGATTCCTCAATTAAACATCTCCAAAGTTGGCAGCCCTTAAAAAGCCCAGATTTTACAACCATCATCCATTATGCAGGTTAACTAGGTGTACAGAACTACACACATTTTTCCTAGTTTGTTTCCACTTTTGTTTGCCTCATTCTCCATCCAACATTTTCCAGAGTTAAGAACTATTTTCCAGGCCTGGGATAGTAGTAGTAGTAGTAGTAGTAGTAGTAGTAGTAGTAGTAGTAGTAGTAGTAGT
>JAJKFI010000028.1:1070890-1082453 GCA_029204185.1 Lerista edwardsae | reverse complement strand
ATTGCGCCCTTAATAGATATTGAAATATGCTTTACAGTCAGAAATTGAAATATATTAACTAGCAAGCAAACAGCACACAACATCGTGGAGCCTTTGCTGGTGTTGCTGTTTATTGTAGGTAAGAGACCATTAGGTGTAGGCAGTGATGTCATTCAGGGGGAACGGACCAGAACGGGCGTTCCGGATCCTAACGGGCTCCATGGCTGGTTCTGGGTTCCCGACAAGTGCCAATCAAAAGTGAGTTCCTGTTCCTAAATCATTTGAATAACACCACTGGGTGTAGGGATACATTAAACCATTAGAAAGGGGCTAATGAACGGTTTGCATGCTCTCTAAACTTGAGGTGAGAATATGATTCAGAAATCTGTTTAATAGAAACAGCATAAGAGGAAAGGGAGTTCATTGGACAAATATGTTTAATGAAACAATTAGGATGTTTCATAAAACTTACAAAGTCCAGCCAATTTGGTCTCCCTCTCCCGGGACTGAAAGTCAGGTGTTCAAAAGAATTCCCACTGGAAAAAAATCTAGGCAGGGAGCTTATTCTCTTTTATGAGTCAACTTCTCCAGCAAATCTAAAAGTCTAAACACTTTCTTTGTTGGAGGTAGAGCAAAGGAAAGGAAAAAAAAAGAATTGCATCTTTAGAATGCAAGATGTTTCGTAGGATAAAGTCTTTTGAGTGGATAATTCCTCTTTTCATCACTGGATTCCAGTAAAAGAAGTGGTTTAGAATTTGATCTGAAGTTTACCCATCAAGATACTTCCTGGAGTTAAATGTATTAGTGAATCAGGACTATTAATGATAGGCTTGTACTTTCCTCAACTGTTTTTGTATTCTTTCTTTCATCTCAGACCACCACTTATTACTGGGCAACTAAAACCACATGTATCAAGAGCATAGTTGAAACAGTTCTGAATTGTCATATTTTGATGCATTATTTTCCTTAACCTGCTTCTATTCTTCTTCTCAAGGAAATCTGAATAGTTCTCTTCGAACCCTTCCAACAGTTCTGCAATAAATACAAAAAGAAGGAAATAGTGGCCTTTATAAATGTATGGCTGTTATAAGAGTTATTATTAACTGGAAGTAAAGATCTTTTGAATATGTAGACGGACAAATGTTAAACTGAGTGATTTTAAACAGGCAAAATCTTTGATTCAGAGCACAATCCTAATCTAGAGTTAGGCTGACGCAGTTAGGCCAGCAAAGTTTGGCCATCACAAGGGCCACTATAAAGCACATTTGGACCACTTTCAAAGTCAGAGAAGATGGTACACATCTGTGTGCTGGCCTCTCTGACTCCAAGAGTGGTCCAGACATATTTTACAGTGTCCCTTGTGGCAGCCAAACTTTGCTGATCTAATTGTGCCAATCTAACTCCAGGTTAGGACTGCGCCCTCAGAAGCAAGCTCCAATATAGATGAATTCAAAAACCTGGTTTCTGCTTCTTCCAAGGAGTTCAGAATGGTGCACATGGTTCTCTCAGCATTTTATCCTGATCTGAAGACCAATAAATCAATACATATGATTTTAAGCAGAATGGAGAAACAGAGAAAATAATGGAGAAGTTGTTCTATATACAGCTCCAGGATAACAATACATGACAGGCCGGAAACTCATGAAATATACTCTGATCAGAAAAATAATTCCTATCATAATGTTCCATAAAATATGGAATACATATCCAATACATGTATTAAAGTATCAGCATGTATTAGAGCAGTGGTCTGCGAACAGGGGTAAATTACCCCAAATGGGATAAAAATGAAATTCCTGGGGGTAATGGATGGTCGCACTGCCGAGACATAGCTGAGCATGCATATGAATCTATATTCATATGGCCCGCTCTGGGTCCACCCTCTGGGTCAACGCTCTGGGGTTGGGAGTCTCTCTCGCCATCTCTGCAGGCAGCCCAAAACGCTTGAGGCCTTCCGGCCTCCCCCCCCCCGCCTGCTCTGCCTCTGGGTGGTGGCCTTGTTCCAGGGACAGACGGACTGAGGGAGGGAGCGAGCAAAATCTGCTTTTCTTTCCTCCCCAGGACCTCCTGCTGATAGGGGAGGCTCCCTTCATCTGCAGCTCCTTCTCTGGGTTGTTCTCAACCCTCTTTGATTTTGGGGAGTCAAAAAAAGGGGGCCCTGGAAGCGGCGGTGGCGCCAGCAGCAGCCCTCTTTGGAAAGAGAGTGCTGGAATGGCAGCGTGTGTCAATACTCCCTTAGGGAGAATGATGGTTGCATGTCACATCTTCTCTCACAGTAACAGAGAGCTAACTTTTAACAAAGGGGGTGGTGGAGGGGAAAAAACACACCTTCTTTTGTGTTCAGTTGGCCCCACAAAATAAATCTGAACTTATGTAGTTGGATGTTTACTGTGATTGGAGGGGAAAAAAAGTTTGGTGCGACTTTTGAAGTTGATTCTAGGACCTCCTCAGGAAATATACTTACAATTAAATTCCCCCAAAAATACATAACAGCAAATCCTCAAGGTTCGGTGAGGCTGCAATCCTACTCACACTTACCTGGGAGTAAGTCCCATTGACTATAGTGGGACTTACTTCTGAGTAGCAATTCATATGTGAATTCATATTGTATGTGATATAGATATAGAGTTGTATGTGATATAGAACTACAAGTGAATATTTTTAAAAGGGAGTCAATAATAGCAGATCCCCCTCTATTACCACCGTAATCTTTCCAGGTAAATCTTAATATCAGGGAACTTTCAAATCAAGGGGGTAACGTCGGTGTATCTAAGTATATTTTGGGGTAAAAGGTAAAAAAGTTCCCTGACCCCTGTATTAGAGGCATGTCTCATAGTATTCCTAATACAGGCATCATGTAAGGCAGGAGAAATGGCTGGAGGCTACATGCAGGTGACAGAGTCCCACCAAACCTTTGTTTGCTCCTTTGCTTCCTGTCATTTCTGGTAAGTCAGCAGTGGGAGAGAATCCAAGAGGATGGGAAGATCTCAGCAGCAGCAGCCATGCACACCACATCCCATCTCCTCTTTCCTGGCCCAGATTGGCCCAGGAGTTTCCTGGCACTTATTCCAGCAAAAGAGCTTGCATAGGTCTGAGAAGACCCATTGGAGGCAAGGTGGCCAATGGGGACGTATTTAGGTATGTAAACACATTTTCTACTTACCGCTCTTCGGCTGCCTGGTGCCCCCCATAGCATGCAATGCATGCTCTCGGTGACAGGGCTCAGGATTGGGCTCGTAAACAGCTCCTTGAAGTCCTATAGGCTTGGGTTTAGGCAAGTATTCTCCATACCAAACACCTTTCTGCATGATCTTGGTATAAGAAGGGTAATTATTATGGTAGACCGTAAGGGCAGTGGTCTCTGAGGTTTCTAAGGCCACAATCCTATTGTCCTTTACAGTGATGCAAAAGCTGGGCTGCTGTCACATGCTGCTGGGCAGTGCCGCAAGCAACAAGTGTGGAATGCACAGCCATGGCTGCAGGAAGCTCTGCAAGCATTGGTAATTTGGCAGCAGGACTAGGAGGGGAAGGTTTGGGCATGTTCTGAAGTGGGGAGGGGGAAGGGAAGGGGACAGGGAGCAGCTTGGAGGTGGAGTACATCAGTGGGAAATGTGCAGGCTGGATCTTATCCCACATTTTTGGCCCATCCTGCCCCCTTTTCTGCTTCGATTTATGCCATTTATATAGCTGGTGCGGGCCTGAGGAGACTCATAGGCAATCATATGCAATTAACTATGTATAAGTAAGTAAAGTATTTTTAATTACCTTTGACAACCCTCCTGATCCCCCCATCCAATGCACCATTGGATGTAGTGCATGCTTCATCAGCACGGCTGGGGGATAGGATTGAGGGTGCAATCCTAACCTGGAGTTAGGCCGGCACAGCTAGGCCAGCAAAGTTTGGCCAGCACAAGGGACACCATAAAGTATGTTTGGACCTCCCATGGAGTCAGGGAGGCCAGCACACAGACGTGTGCCATCCTCCCTGACTCTAAGAGTGGTCCAAACGCGCTTTACAGTGGTCCTTGTGCTGACCAAACTTTGCTGGCCTAACTGTGCCAGCCTAACTCCAGGTTAGGATTGCTCCCTGAGTCATAAGGCATGTACTGGATATAGGATGTTTTGGTTATTGGCTTCAGTTCCCTGTTGGGATGCAGTTGCCTGCATCTCTCAAAGAAGTAAACCTATGTTCTCATTTACATCACGCATGTATGTTGCCTGCATGTCTCATATCTTTAAACATTTTTTCTCATTTACATCATGCATAAGAAATATTAGTTGATGAACTAAATGTGTGAATGCGATCATGTAATCCATGTCCACATCTGATTACCACTTACATTCTTAAGTGACTACAAAACATTGCAAACCAGGTTGAGGAGTCATTTAAGCCTTTGGGGAGTCAAGTGTTCCTTCCTTATACGCAATACAGCTGAACTGAATATTCCTTTCAAATGTCATGGTCAGAGAACTAATCCCGTTGGCCTGGATTCAGACTCAAGGTCTTTTTTGGTTCTGCAGGCATTTGAAGTTTCTTACTGGAATGCCTTCCTGAAAAAAAAATGTTATAATGAACCAAAAAGGCCAAGCAAAATAAATGAATGAAACTTTGTGTTCCATTGCTGATGGACACAATCACATGGGCACAATAAAAGAAGTGAATACCTATTTCCACAGCACATGACCTCTGTCATGCATGCTTAATTCCTGCTAAAAATCCATTGTCTGGCCACAGCATTTTTTAAACAGCAGAGCTGGACCATCCATGAGGCTGAGGTATTCCCTTCATCCATCTGCCCACCTGCGTCCACTGCTCTTCTTGATGCTCTAGCATCTCCCCCTTCAATTTCATCCCTGTCTTTCTTTCTAACCCGGAGTAAGAGAGGAGCAGAGACTGAAACATCAGTGGATAAGAGATCTGCCACTTTGGGACCCTTCAGGGAGAAAGATGTGATAAAAATACTATACGTAATTTTTTTAAAAAATGAGCTGACGTCGTTTTGCAGTGGTGTCACTAGTTTGGTGTCACCCATTGCAGTAATGCGCGAGGTGGACGGCCACACCCATTCCAGCCTTGCGGTTCTGTCACTTTCAGCCCTATCTGCTCCCAAGGACAGGGCTGGCACTGTGGCCTGTTGAGCACCAAGGGAATGAGCATCTTGACATATCAAGTACCTAGAAATGGATTTTGTGGAAGAGGTTAGTGATCCCTTGTTGAATCTGGTCTTTCACCAAATCAGGTACTCCTAAGACTCAGAAGCTTGGTTGAACAGTCAGTTTGGTGTCAACTCCCCCCTCCCGACAGCATCACCCGGTGTGGTCCGCACACACATCCCAAACAACCCCTTACTGATGCCAATGCATTCTGCACACTGCTTCAAATGCCAGGAAGTCTTGCGCTGGGTCTGTCAACTGGACACCGGTTTTCCATCTTGAATCAATAGCTATCCCCAAATAAACCTTCCCATCATTTCAGATGTTTCTTCATTCTTTAAACTCACTTCAGTTGTTTTCAACTCTACTTTTATAACCATCCTCTGCTGTATGCTAGGAAAAAAAACAAAACCCTGACAATCTGTCTTGCCCCATCTGATGAGGTGAGATCGTCTCCATTCCAAGGAGATTTCAGCAATACTCCACAGCTGCGCCTGACAGCCACAGAGCCAGGGCTGGAGGATTCTTCATCAAATGCGCACAGGTCTTTTGGCTGAGCCTGTCTTTGTCGAGCCGCCGATGCATGCGCTTGATTGGACTCTGAGGCTTAGCGCATCCGGTTACCTAAACGTATATTTATACGGTGTTCACAAATCTGTTTTTTCTGAAACGTTCTAGGCTATAATTACACGACACAATCAACCACATTCCTTTGGGATTCTTCCCAAGTTTATTGAAGAAAAAAGAAAAAAGTTATTATGGAAATTACAGCCCACTTTTCTTCTCTTATTTTTTTTTTAAAATGGGGCATTTTTGCGTTCGTTCATAAAACCACAAGAATGTATGTCGGTTTAATAGTTTCCTGCCGAGAAATCCCTTTCAAGTTGAGCTGTCAGTTAACAAGAAGGGTGCAACAGCTGAGGTTAAAAAGCTATCCCACTGGTGACCCTTTAGGTGAACGAATGGTTGGGTGGTTGTGGGATGCCTCATTTCCCCCCGGCGCAAACTACTTTTGCTTTTTTTTCCTCCTCCCAACAGATGCAGAGATGAGTTTGCTGTGGTCTCTGGTCTTCATCATTTAGAGTTGCGTGAGCACTGAGCGTTCAGAGATGAAAATGCTCTTGGGACTGTTTCCTCCGCCTGGAAACAATGCTGGCAACCTCTTATCTGCAGGTGGATGGACTGACAGCTCAACACCTCCGAATTTCCCCAGCTGCCTTTCATTTATACGTTGGCCTTAGCAGGATGGGGTTGTGTGGGTGGTGGGTGTACAAGGAAGGAATTGTTTTTGCATTTTGTCGGTGGATTACAGTCTTTGAGCCTCTGTAGCGGCTCGAAAGGCGAGTGTTATGGAGGCAAGTGTGATCTGCAACCACACCAATAATTACTTTCTTCGTTTAAGACGGTGGGCTCCTGCACATATAATTAGCACGACAATTAACTCCAAGGTGTCAAGAGAGCCTAAGCTGTGAGCCCACCACATCACAACAAGCACAGAAAGCGCGAGTCTTTTGATTGGGATTTCAGAGATGGGTGTTCTCTTGCTGCTCTGTCTGCAACGTGAGAAATATTGTTCAGACGTTTAATTATATGAGATGCGATTTGAGCTCCCGGGGGCTTTATTGCACACTTAGTTGTTGCCTTCCCCCACCCCCACCTCAAAGCTTTTAACAAAAACCCTTCACCAAAAATTCCTAAGGAAGCTTAAAGAAGGTGGGTCTACTTATGAATCTGTAGCTGTTTGAAATGCAGGAAACAAGAGGTGAGGAACAAAACATTTTCATAGCGGAGCTTCCTGCAGGAGCAGCTAAAAATCGGCCAGGTTGTTATTCATTGTTGGCAGCTGAACTCCACACTCCTTTGCCTTGCGGCATCTTATCATCACTCTCCCCATGGCCCGGTCATCACAGCAACGCCTCCATACTCACAATTATGCCACTGTCAGCTTTCCTGGGACCACCTGACTGGCCACTACTGCAATATAAACAGGAACAGCCACATAACAATATCATTCAAAACCAACCACTTTGGTGGCGGCGGCGGCAGCGGCGGCGGGGGGGGGAGGTGCTGCTGTTATTGTTTTCTACTACTTCTGTAAAACACAGAAACACCAAGAAACAAATAAGCCGCGATTTAATTGAATGCACTTTTTTTTTAGCCCACATGTCCCAGCAATACAACCCCAGAAGAACTCTGAATTCCAATGTTATGAGTTCTCTGCTCCAGGAAATAGTTCTAGTAAAGCTTCAAAATGTGTGTGTGTGGGGGGGGGGAACTGCAGCAGAGGAGGATTTCATAAGCAGTCATAAGCACAGGGTGTAAAATGCAAGAATTGGTATAAACTAAGAGCGCTATCCTAACCTGGAGTTAGGCCAGCACAGTTAGGCTAGCAAAGTTTGGTCGGCACAAGGACCACTATAAAGTGCATTTGGACCACTCTCGGAGTCAGGGAGGATGGAGCACATCTGTGTGCTGGCCTCTCTGCCTCCAAGAGTGATTCGATCACCCTTTACAGTGTTCCTGCTGTCGGCCAAACTTTGCTGGCCTAAATGTGTGGGCCTGGCAGCCTAAACTTATACTATGCCGGCCTAGTAAGGCTAACATAGCAGGGCTATATCCTAAAGCCCATTAAGAGGCAGCAGCAGCAGCAATGTGCAGGACAAAGGGAGGTTTTCTCCTTGCACCTGCATAAGCCCCGGTCACCCCTATGGGCCTGCTCAGATCTGCACCAGCAAAATAGCAGGCGCAGAGGAATGTGGACAGGAGTGGCCCGAATTGGGGCCACCCTGGCCAGGGACAGGGTTTAGGATTTGGCACTACAGCCATCCTGTGTCACAACCCCTGTCTCTGCCCACTGCGCCGCCCAGTTACGCCCTTGGAACGCCTCTGGAACGCCCTCAAGGAGGCCCTGCGCTGACCAAGCGCCGCTGATGCTTGACTGGCGCACGGCCGGTGCTCTGATGGTTGTGGCAGCGCCCAAGCATTGGCACTGCCGTATGCGCCAGTCCAGTGCCATTTGCTGCCGCAGACACGTTTTACGGCACGTATGCGACAGCGTTCAGCCGGTGCAAGAGTGCAGCACCAGCGCAAAGGGGGTATAGGATTGCACTTTACGTCTGGGTTAAGATTGCACTCTGAGTTAAGCCATTGGCCCATCCAAAACAGTATTCTCTATACAGGTTGGCATACCTGTCTTGAGCTGTGACTTGGGCAGGGTCTTTCCAAGCTTCAACAGGATGATACCAGTAATTGCAACTGGAACCTTCATCATGCAAAGCACATGCTCTGCAATGGAGTTCAAGCCCTATTTACTCTGTTGTTTAGAAGTGATGTTACAGTGGTAAGCTAGATGGTCCCAGGAGTCACATATTTGGATCCTGCTCCATAAGCATCAAATAACAATTGAATGACATTCTAGAATAGCCTGTACCAAAAGATCTACCCAGTCCTGACCAGCTACCTACTCTGGGGCTTGGTTGTCCTCTCCTGGGAAACAGGAAACAGGTTCAATCCATCCAAACTTCAGTAAAATTGTGGTCAAAGTTTATTCCAATTGTGGCTATCATATCTTCCTTTGGAACAGACAGGCAATTATTTTACAGGAGATGTTTCACACCGGTTACGTCTGAGCAGCACAAATTGCTCTGTTATAAGTGACTTTTACATTAGATTTCTCCTGGGTTTCACCAAGAAGATATTTATCATGATAATGTTTCCTCCTAAGACCTCTAAATAAACTGCTAAACCAAAAGCTTTCTGAAGTCTTGTGAATATGCATTTAATCCATCATGCTACTTCATACTTCTGCGCACCAGGAGGTAACAAATGTGCTTAAAAAACTACACTTTGGGGGAAAAAACAACACTGTGCCTGAAAAATTTGTAATGAAACAACCTTTCATCTTTTCCCACAGAGCAGCATCAGGCTCTTTCTCCTGCTTGCTTTCTTACTTCTGCTTAATATTTCTTTTGTACAATAAAGTAATACTTGAATTTACTTTTTATGACAGAAGGTGTTTTTTTTTCAAAATCACTATTCTTTTTTTTTTGCCGTTAGTGCATTTTGCTCCTTTAACCTTAAAAGGAAAAAGCGCGTGTGACATAAAGTAAATTTGTGATATGATACAGGGCGCAATCCTAACCTGGAGTTAGGCCTGCCCAGTTAGGCCTGCACAGTTTGGCTAGTACAAGAGACACCATAAAGTGTGTCTGGACCACTCTAAGAGTCAGAGAGGCCAGCACACAGACATGCGCCATCCCCTCTGACTGAGAGTGGTCTAAACGTGCTTTACAGTGGCCGTGGTGCCGGCCAAACTTTGCTGGCCTAACTCCAGGTTAAGATTGCACTCTCATTGTCTTCCAAAGGTACCTAAAAAAAAGGCAACAGATTAATTGGTAGGGTTACTGATGTGCTTCTGTACCTGATGGTGGCATTTTCAGCACAATTTTTAGTGAATGTTTTTGGGCATGTCTCTTTTCTGCCTTGTATGCCAAACTCAGAATGTCTTTTGCTGAGAGTCTCCTTCTTTCGTGCTGTTAGTCTCCAGAGTTGGGTAGATTTACTGAGAAAGGGTCTCCTGGAGGGGGGTTTAGAGTTGAAAGGGCATGTTTCAGGCATGTGTTGAACAGTGGAAAATATAGCTCAGAAATATGGACAACCAGAAAAAGGAGAGGACAACATACTGTTAGCATTAGAACCAAATATTCTTAGAGTGCAATCCTAACCTGGAGTTAAGTCCGACACAGTTAGGCTAGCAAAGTTTGGCCGGCACAAGGGCCACTGTAAAGAGCATTTGAACCTCTCTTGGAATCGGGGTTGTTGTAGTGCACGTCTGTGTGCTAGCCCCTCTGACTCCAAGAGTGGTCTAAACATACTTTATGGTGTCCCTTGTGCCAGTCAAACTTTGCTGGCCTAACTGTGCCGGACTAACTCCAGGTTAGGATTGTACCCACAGAGTTTTAAAACTTTATTTGATATGAAATTAGTCATTATATCCTCAAAACACTTTGGAATGTGCTTGAGGGTTTTTTGGGGGGGTGGGGTTAAGTTGTCATTACACTTGTGTTGAAATGTTGGCTTCTCAGAAATGAGGCAAGCAGTGTCATTTTCATGTTGCATTTGAAAGATATTACTGGAAAAAAAATCTGTACTACTGTTTATCTTGCTGTAACATCTGATGAAATGAAACACTCTCAAATCTCACCCCATCCCACAGTGCATCTCTTTGTGAAGCCACTCAACTGCAACTTCAGAGCATTTTTACTACATGGCTTCAGGTCTGTGATCCATGTGTCTGAGGATGACATACTTGCCCAGCAGAAGCAATTGCAAAATGGTCTTATTATTTCCAGCTACACGGCAATACGTTACAGTAAGATTTGGAGGCATCAGTAATATCTCCAATATCTGAAGCTCCATTTGGTTTCAGTGCTGATGCCAATAAATTCCACAAGCTGAAACAACCTTCTAAAGACATTGAAGTTTCCACCATCTTCTGACATGCGCAGTCAGAAAGTATCCATCCTGGATCTTAAGAGATGAACAGAGCATGCTTTGAATCCAGGGTACATGCATATCCATTCCTCATCAGCAGGGAAATATACATACTTTACAAGAGAAATCACACCTTGGGTATTTTTATTTCCTTTTTCAAATCAATCAGAAGCTTTAAGATAGGTTTTATGGGCACCTCTTTTGCATGTTGTTGAAGAAAAATGTTAAGATGAATATACAAACTGCTCCATTCAGTGCTTGCATTGGCAAGAGGTGTAGGACTGGAACAGAACTGTGTAGCACCAGATGGGGATGTGCTCCAGCCGCAAATATGTGGAACACTTTTGCAGATGCCCCACATGCTTCCTAGTTTCAGGTAGGGGAAGTGGGGCTGGAGTAGTGAGAAGCTGGTTTGACCTATAATGATAAGATTTCAGGTTTGTTTTAGAAACTCTAGGACCATGCAAATGGGCAGAATATCTTTCCTACCAGAACCTCTGATTTCAGTTTCCTGTGTCAATCAGTAGCACACTAAATCTTCAGAAACAGAAGCCAAAATCATTGCCACTCATTTCTCTTAGAAGTTCTGGGGAATATTACAAATTTCCCATGTTTTACACAGTGGCATTCCTACTTGGGGTGGGGTTATGCTAACTTTTGCAGGAGCCTGAACTCCTGTGTAAAGCGGCCTCTCCAAGCTGGCTCTGTAAGCTGCAAATAGCTCTGAAAGTGAGGGGTAAGGGCTGCTTTACACAGAAGCTCAGGCTCTTGCAAATCCTAGTGTTTTGCCCCCTACAGGAATGCTACTGGTTTTACAAGTCCTTCAGGGTTTTCCTCAGTCTAATCATTAAGAAGCGTTCCTGCACCAATGCCGTACCAATCAATCAATCAATCAATCAATCAATCAATCAATCAATCAATCAATCAATCAATCAAT
>JAJKFI010000028.1:1052351-1064050 GCA_029204185.1 Lerista edwardsae | reverse complement strand
ATAATAATAATAATAATAATAATAATAATAATAATAATAATAATAATGCAAGTATTTATATACCGCCTTTCTTTGGCCATTAGATTGCTCCTCTGGCTTTAATTCAAGGCAGTTTACATAGGCAGGCTTTATCTCTAAACCCGCAAGGGGTTTTTACAAATTACAAAGAAGTTCTATCTTTCAAGAACTACAACAACATACAGACGGAACTTTCGTGGTTTAGTCCTTCTTCCTGGCCACACGCTTGCCTTCCTGCTGGCTGATAAACAGCTTCTCTGCTCCCACCAAAGAAACAGCTGGCCCAGCACAACTCCTCTCTCACAGGCAGCTGGAGACAGCTCTTATCAGTCGCACTTCTCAAGGTCTGCCGCTCACAGAGACTTCCGGTGTTGTTGAACTGGCGACCTTCGGATCTTATCTTCGGGCAAACGGAGGCTTTAACCCTCTCAACTAAACCTCCTGCCCTACAGAGAAGGCCCTGTTCCTGGCCGCCACCCCTCTAACCTTTCTTAATGGAGGCAGAACCAAAAGGGTCCTCTCAGATGATTGAAAAGAACAGAGCAGACTATATGGGAAAGGTGGTCTCTCAAATATGCTGATCCAAAGCTGTAGGGCTTTAAAGGTCAATAAATAGTTAATCTATATCATCACTTATCTTGTGAATTCCTTTTGTTTGGACCACTTTCCTTTAAAGCATTTGTGGCCATTAGGATCAGCTACTGCTGGGCTTCTACATTGAATCCAAATTCCTTGGAATAACAGCTCTTTTTAATAGACTAATGAGCATCATCTAAAAAAACACAGTCAGATTTCTTCTGGCTACATTGTTAGTCAGAAGTTTGGACTATTTTAACAGCATTTAATGTTTTGTAGGTGCTCAAAGTTCAAAACTCGTAAAAGTTTTATAATAAAGGCTATTTCAAAATTCCAGTGGAAAGGCTATTCAAACCTGCTCTCTCATGCTTTGCCAAGATTTGTGCAATCATAGAAACGGATTCATTTGTCACAGTGAGCAACAATGAATAATGTACATCTGATGTTCTAATCCAACCACAGAATGTATCAACT
Organism: Lerista edwardsae; assembly: GCA_029204185.1. Taxonomy (NCBI): domain Eukaryota; kingdom Metazoa; phylum Chordata; class Lepidosauria; order Squamata; family Scincidae; genus Lerista; species Lerista edwardsae. The sequence continues at coordinate 1,062,982 of JAJKFI010000028.1, read as the reverse complement.
TCACAAATATCTGTAAATAACTTATTTACCACCCATTTGTATAACTGACTGATTGGAAAATGAGGAGTCGAATTCCGAGAAAAGTGCTAAACAGGGAACAGATGAAACAGGCAGGAAAATAAAAGGACCCTCCTTCAGGGGGTTCTAACCAAAGACCTTAACCTCAACTTCAGTATTTCAAAAGTCTTTGAAATAAGAGTATGAAATTAGCAAGTAGAGGGGTTAAATGGGAAATTTGTGCAAACTATTGACACCATGACACTTCCAGTCTGTACTGCCTCTGCACACATGGGAGAATCTTGTCTAGCTCATTAGACCAAGATGGAACTTTCTAGAACCCCACTTGGTGCCGACTTTGGGGCCGGAGCCTAGCCAGCCATTATTCAATCTTTGTGACTCTTTCCCTCAGAGCACAATCCTAACCTGGAGTTAGGCCAACACAGTTAGGTTAGCAAAGTTTAGTCAGCACCAGGGCCACCGTAAAGAGTGTTTGGACCACTCTCTGAGTCAGGGTGGATGGCGCATGTCTATGTGCTGGCCTCTCTGACTCGGAGAGGGGTCCAAACTTACTCTACGGTGTCCCTTGTGCCGGCCAAACTTTGCTGGCCTAATTATGCCGGCCTAACTCCAGGTTAGGATTGCGCCCTCAGTTTGCTCCAAGTTTTCAACCCCCACCCATTCTCCCTTTGGCAGTTTGAACTTAGCTGGTTGTCTTTAGAGCTGGGTAAGAATTTTCTGCTATCTGCTTGATCGGCCTTAGTGGGCATTTGGTTGTGGTAGTTTGCCTACCCTAGGCTGTTCAGTTGGGTTTGGTGGTTTGTTTTTAGCTTTTTGGCAGAGCTTTTTAGTGGAACAGGGAGACAGGAGGAGGAATTTTGTTGTACACCCTGAGATAAGCCAGTGGGTGAGCCAGTGCTGAACCCGAGACTCTTCCTGGCTCAGAGAGGGCTGGTGAGCCCTCAGGCTTGGATTGCACAGTGAACCTCAAAGGCTTCCCACCTTGGGTGAGGTGCTGCACAGGTGACATATCCACAAAGGATTAGGATACAGCATCCCAAAATATAGGGCATACAAGAAAATTGTAGGATGTTACATAATGAAAGCTAAAAACACTCATATATATTGATTTTGGGGTGTCTTGTCCTCCTTTTACGCAACCCAACAAACAAAGGAACAGACATGCAAACAAGTGATGCAGGCAGCCCCTCTTCAGGCTGGCACCCCCTGTCTGTCTTGAAATGTAGGCCATTGTGACATTTACCCAGGACAGAAGGTTGAAATGGAGGACATGTCCTGGGACAAGAGGATCTCTAGTCACCCTGGGTGGTGCAGCCCAGCTGCTTCAATCTGTTGGGGCTGGTGTGGAGAAGTTTGGGCCATCTGTTGCTGGGCTGTAGCTTTGAGTCAGTGTGGGAACAGCTGCAGGGGAACCAACAATTGTGTCTCCCCAGGCCAGATGCCCACACGAAAGGGGGATGAGTTGTGTGGCTTGGCCTACTTCTGGTTTTGTGACTTCTGACTGACTTCCAATAAAAGGGCCCACTTTTTATCCCAAGTGTCTGTCTTGTGTTTTTACTGGGGTAGGGGGTCTGCTGCACAGACAAGCGGAAAGTTACTTCCACTTCTTGTCCAAAACTGCTATTGGTTTATTCAATGTGTGCCCCACTTTTTCTCCCGAAAAAGCACCCAAAGAGGTTTACAGAACGATAAAATTGTAAAACACTTCAAAAATCACAACGTAGCCGTTATAAAATCAAAACGTCATTGAAAACATCAGTAACAGCAATGGCTTCACTAGGGCCAGCGCAGCCGCCACTGCAAACTTGCGGTAAAGCGTATTTGCGATGACTCGTGTGCAACTAGCCTAGAAGGGAGGCCTGCACTGTCCTGCTGACACTGTATCCTGACCTGTGGCCTCCGGCAGAGATGTGTGCTGTGCCAAGCATTGCGGGGGGGGGGAGCTTGGAAAGGAGGCGTTTCTGGGCAGGAAACAAAATGGGTTGGGGACAGAAGGGGAAAGGCCCAGGAGGGTGTGGGATCAGCAAAGGAGGCCTCCATCATGTCCTATCCTCCTTCCAGGGCTTGGAAGCCCTACACAGGGCTTCTGGGATTTGTGCCAGCTATTTATCTGGCACAGGTCCACGTAGCTCCATTGAGTAGGCTCAACATGGGTAAGGAGGAAACTATTACCTTACTTTGAGGAGACCTCCAGCCTGTTCCCTATTACTTGTTGTCACTCCTTCCCTATCAATTAGGAAGCTGCACATCTAAAAGGACCTTCTCTGATGACCAGAGAGTATAAAACAGATTACATGGAAGTAGGTGGTCTGTGGATGTCACCTTTCAGGCAGACGGTTTGAAAAAATTACATGATAAATAATAGCAAAGAAAGAAGCAATGACAGATCATGCTGCCAATTGCGCTGATAGATTGATATGTATTCAAATCATTGGTTAACACAGGAATATGAACTCAAATATAGGACGTGGTGGCGCTGCGGGTTAAACTGCTGCTGCTGGGCTTTCTGGCCGGAAGGTTGGGAGTTCGAGATTGCGCGACAGAGTGAGCTCCCATTGCTTGTCCCAGCTCCTGCCAACAGCTGGCAGCTCCTGCCAACTTTGAACTCCTGCAGTTCAAAAGCACCTAAAAATGCGAGTAGATAAATAGGTACCACTTTGATGGGAAGGTAACAGCATTCCATGCGCCTTGGCGTATAGTCATGCCAGCCACACGACCACAGAAGCTTGTCCTTGGACAAGCGCCGGCTCTACAGGCTTAGAAACGGAGATGAGCACCGCCCCCTTGTCGTGACTAGACCATTCAGTGACTTGACTAGACCATTCAGTCGTAGGGAAACCTTTACCTTTTTTATGAACTCAAATTCTTTGCAAAGCAACAGAATTTACAGTTCAAACTATTCTTGAGAAATACTTATTCAAAAACCCTTTTAAAATAAAGAAGTCCCCAGAGAAGACAATTATCTCCTATGCTTCTTTTTCCAATGCCTATCAGCATTCTGTAACCTTGAACGGAACATGTCTTCTTATCTTTGCATTAATGTTGTTGTCTCCTTACCCTGAGGTAAGCCGCTACCAGCCCTATGGGGCTGCACGGATTTGTGCCAGCAAAATCGCTAGCACAAGTCCAGGTTTCCCTCCCCTGCCCTGTTCTGCTTCCTTCCTGCCTCCCACCTGTCTCCCCTCTGCCCTCCCAATCCCTCATGCTGGTTGCACTCTGCGTCGGCCCAGCGCCCACTTCCACAGTGCAGCCGTGGCTCATGGCAGGTGTGTGACCACACTGAAACAACTGACAAGCATGGGCTCAACACAACTCTAGAATTGCAATCAAAGTCCAGCTCCCAATGCTACACCACCAGTCTTTCTTTCTTTATTCGTATCCAAAGCGCCTACATTAATATAATTTTATACATACATCAAAATATATTTTTAGAATATAATACAAGGTTAAAACTAGATATCATTTGCCCAATACTGGGCCACTTCAACAGCGTTCTCCCTTGCCAGCATAAGATCTTCCATTGTGCATGTAGAGGGGCACCGTGTGCACAGCAGCATATGTGAGATGGTTTGTTCTTCTCTGCATTCACACAGCATGTCTTTTATGGGGAAACCCCATTTCCTCAGGTTGTCCTTAGATCTTCCTACCCCAGCACACGGTCGATTTAAGGATTTCCATACAGGCCACGATTACACCACCATTGGTGTTACACCACCAATGGTTAATGCACCACCATTAATACTGTTGTTAATCTGTCTCTGATTCCAGAGTCAACCTTGCACAGTCTTGATCTTGCACAAGCAAGATCAAAAGGAAGAAGGGAATTGAGAGGAAGAGGCAAGGTGGAGGGGAAGAGAGGGATGAACTAGAACTTTGGAGAGTTGGGAGGGGGGAACAGATCATTGGGTGAAGGGGGCAGCATTTGGCATGCAGCCTCAGGTATCAGGAGGTCTTGGGCTGGCCCTTTAAGTGAGAGGAGAATGGTTCTATAGTTCATGGAGTAGGCAACCCTACTGACTCTGGATAATAAATTGCAAGAACCGTTTTTCTTTCCTTTCAAGTTGGGTATTGGGTTGCCTTTGATGTTGCATCTGTCAATGCCAGCCCACCCCCCAAAAATGCTTTCTTCTGCTGCTGGGGAACCATAAAAAAATCCCTTGGTGGGGATTCAATATTATCCTTCTAATGTCTTAAGAGCCCATCTGTGTGCTTGGAATGAAATCTCTTGCAGTTGTATTTCTCCTTGACAGAGGGTTCCAATCCCAAACTTCTGTTTGCATGCCAACACACAGACAATAGCTCTTAAGCAGGTTTTCCTTTAAAAAAAATCCCACTCAGAGCTCTGCGCACTCCGACCGAATGAGAGAAAAGCCTTTCTCCACAAGGCATCTCTCAGGAATGAAGGCTAATCCTAAAAACAGTGTGATGCTGGCTGGGTTGGGATGCCAGATGGCTGCTCCTATTAGTGAGCCTTTCCTGTGTTGGATTCCTTAGATCCACTTAAACGGGGTGGAGTCTCCCAAGCCATATTGGGATTTCCTCTCGAAGTGACAGTGCATATTTTGGTGATAAGAAACAGACTTATGGAAGTTGTCGTCAAAGTCTTGCTTGGTAGACAGCTAATGCTCTGGCAGAGATAGGATGACATGCCCTTGCGACATTTTCCCATTCCATTGCCATGATCCTATTATGCAATGGATAGTGACTAACATAGAAGGCATCATTCAGAGACTGGCATAAAAAGTAATGAGGAAACTTTCCTTTGCCCCAGGACAATTGCATCTCATTGGTCCATCCGTTCAATATAAACTGGATGCAAGTAACAAAAGATTGATCCTGGTGATAACATTCTGCTTGGGTTCTTTCTTCCAAGTAATGAGCTTGACTGTTTCTGGACTTTTATATAGTCCTGCTTTCACTAACAACACGCTGATCCGAAACACATTGGCTTGGAAACAATGGGCAGCGCAATCCTATATCCCCCTTAGTGCCGGCGCTGCACTCTTGCGCTGGCCGAACGCTGTCGCGAATGTGCCATGTGCCAGTCAAGCACTGGAGTTTCTCGGTCAGCACAGGGCCTCTGCGAGGGCGTTCCAGAGGCATTCTGGAGGTGTAATTGGGCGGCGCAGTGGGCAGCGATGGCAGTTATGATGCGGTTGTGTCACAGGACGGCTGTAGTGCCATATCCTAACGCCGGTTCCTGGCCATGGTGGCCCCGATTTGGGACACTCCCGTGCAAGTTCCTCTGTGCCTGCTATTTTGCCAGCGCAGATCCGAGCAGGCCCATAGGGCTGACTGGGTCTTACACGGGTGCAAGGGAGAAAACCTCCCCTTGTCCTGCACGTTGCTGCTGCCGCCTCTGAATGGGCCTTTGGATATGGCCCTGCTATGTTGGCCTTACTAGGCTGGCATAAGGTAGGATTGCGCTCTCAGTTTCAACACATAATATTTCCAGATAAGAGTGTTTAAGATTGCAATGTTACATTTTAAAAAAAACATTTTGATACTTATGCCAAAAGATGTTTGAAAATAGCAATTGTAAGATTTAACTTAAGGCCACTATTTAGGGACATCTTTTCCTTGTGTAAGGCCCAATCCTATGGGCCTTGCCTCCAGTGGTACATGTGTATCTCTGACTCTGCATGTTGCAAAGGTGCCATAAAGAATGTTTGTGGCACCTGGAGAACAAGAAGCACCGGCAGTAAGGCCAGCACCATACTGCCACCTCTTCAGAAGAGGTCCCAGTGTCCAGCAGTGAACTGGTAAGCACTGGTGGGTGCTGGCCCATGGGGAGGGTGGAGGGAAGGCGTTCCTGGGTTGAGGAGGGCAGAATAGGAGGAGGAACCAACCTGGGAGGGGGTGGGTCCAGCGGAGGCCTTCTCCGCCAGAGCCTGTGCCCCATATTGGGCTAGAAAGCAAAATAGAGCCCCATTGCAGGGGCTGGGGCTTTACCCAGGGTAAGGGGACAAATGTCCCCTTCCCTGAGTAGACCTCCAGTGACTGCCCCAAGCCCATAGGATAAAGCAATGGTCATTCAGCACCACTGCTCCTCTGAGCACCACGGTGGATAAGATTGAGTTGCAACAGAGCAATTCTACAGATCCCTATTCAGGCATAAGGACCAGTGATGTCATTCAGGGGGAACGGACCAGAACGGGCGTTCCAGATCCTAACGGGCTCCGTGGCTGATTCCGGGTTCCCGACAAGTGCCAATCAAAAGTGAGTTCGTTCCTAAATCGTTTGAATGACACCACTGATAAGGACCACTGTGTTCAGTGGGACTCCCAGGAAAGTGTGTATAGAATTGCAGCCTGCCCTTTTAATGGGCTTATCTTTTCTGAGTCTTACACTTACAGTCTTACACTTATAGAGCTCTTGTTCCACTAGTGCACTGTTCCCCAAATTGTGGGTTGAGATCCACTAAGTGGGTCACAAGCCAATTTCAGGTGGGTTGTGAAGCACCTAGAGCAGCCATATTGAAAATATGGGAAGACGGCACACTGGAAAATGAGAAAGCTGTGTGGTTTACTTTGCTTGTGTCAATATTGTAAATAGGCTTTTTTTTTCTTTCTGATTCACTTTGCTATTGGAAAATTATTGCAGCATTCTCAGGAAAGTGGTAGGCTCTGGTGTCACAGTGATGGCACTTCTAGCCACGATATCACTTCTGGTGGGTCCTGGACAGATGGTCATTCTAAAAAGTGGGTCCCAGTGCTACAGAATTTGAGAATCACTGAGCTAGTGTAAAGCCAGGCTGCTGATTTGGCAGCCACTCTGCTATTCTGCAGGTTGCTGCTGCCAGCACAAAGCTCTGTACTGGAGAATGCATGTGTGTGACACCAGCTTGCTGCACCTCACCCATAAGTGGTGGTAGCAGATCGAGGTAGATTGGGGCAGGGAGCAGGCTGGGACATTTAGGGGTGGGAAGGTGGTAAATCTTAATGGCAGCTACACACAACAGATCTCCCCTTCCCACTTGCACCTTAGTTCTCCCAGAGTCTGCTCAGACTTATGCCAGAAAAAGAGATGGTGAAGGTCTGAAGAGACCCATTTGAAATCAGGAGCCTATGGGAATATCAGTAACAATTCCTTTCCCTGGTAGTCTGCTTCCTGGCTAGCCCATAACATACAGCACATTCTCCATCAGTGGTGCTACACGCTATGGGTCAGTGGGGGGATTAGGGGTGTTAATTTTCACTGCATAATCCACTAATTGAGAGCGCAATCCTAACCTGGAGTTAGGCCAGCATAGTTAGGCCAGCAAAGTTTGGCCAGCACAAGAGATACCATAAAGTATGTTTGGACCACTCTCGGAGTCAGAGAGGCCAGCCGCAGACATGCGCCATCCTCCATGACTCCGAGAGTGGTCCAAACACGTTTTACGGTGTCCCTTGTGCTGGCCAAACTTTGCTGGCCTAACTGTGCCGGCCTTACTCCAGGTTAGGATTGCACCATAAAATTTATATTCTGGCATCTGAACATGCAGTTTGCATGTGCAAATTCTCCTATTTTTCCTCCATGACAAGCTCAAGATAGTAGCCATAAAATATGTAACATGCAAGATCTCATAGACAAAAATGTTTTACGTGTTTTAAAATACCATTATTAGCTGTGCTGATAGCCGGCCATTCCTCCAAGGTGCTCAAAGTGAAGTTCACCATGTCTCCCATCCAACTCTGAGACCTGACTTACAGTTGTGCAACTCATTTGCCAAAATGTTTTTAATTCAAAACTGAATTCTGATTAACTTGTTCATGTAAAAGCGCACATATTTGAGGCTTCTTAGATGCGCCGTCGACATTAAATCATAGGCCTTAAATAGTTTGGCTTTGAAAATTGTCCCAAAACTTCCGCTGGTTACACATTGCCTGTTCACAGGGACCGCAGCTCCAGCTCAAGTCTAATCCCCACCAAAGGCTGTGTGAAAAATCCCCTTTTTTATGTGTTTGGCTTTCTTGAAGATATATCAACTGCATCGCCTCCTCCCCACGGCAGCTCTCCTGCCAACTTTCCAGCCTTTCAAGCAGGCCAGGTAGGTGGAGAGCCTAGGAGAGAAGGACTAACTAGAAGAGAAGGTTTTCCTCTTCCATTACTCTCTGGGCTCTCCACCTGTCCAGACTGCTTGAAAGGACTGAGTGCTAGCAAGAGAATTGGATGGCACCCGAAAAATGATGTGTTAGTAGGGTGTTACTGTTGCTGTTTTTTCTTTTCTTTTTTTTTTTTTGGTACTTGCTCTGTTTTCTATAGGGGAAGCAGGCCAGTAGCCAGTTACAGACCTACCATTGGGCGAGTGGGGGCAAAGCCGCAAGTGTTGGAGCGCTTGGGGCGGGCAGAAGGCTGCAATGGGGCTGTGCACAATTTTGTCCCTCTCACCCGCTCCTGCCTAAGTATGGCTCCAAAATGGGGCCTGTGAGCTGCCCCTCCCCCTTGCTCACAGGGCCATTCCAAGAGGTGAGAGCATCTCCTCCGCATTGCTTTAGCCCCCTGGAATGGACCAAAGAGTGAGGGGGAGGGGCAGCTTACACCAAGGGTTTCAGAACTATGCAAAACTTAGTGCCCTACCCCCTTCTCAGAATGCCACTAGATGGCTGAATGGTGGACCAAGAGGTGGTAAGGAAACATGAGCTGCACATGGAACATCCTACTAGTTTGTTGCTCCTGAAGGCCGTCACCGGAAGTTTCACCCCGCCTCATGAGTGGGCGGGCCCTGAATAGGTTTGAGCTGGCAAGAATGCATTACACCCATGAAGTTATAATAACACTGGAGAAGAAATGACGTCATATTCTTGAAGCCATGGGTCTGGTCTAACAATATGGCTGACGCACGGGTCTGGTCTAACAATATGGCTGACGCAGATCTTTCCCACCAAGGAGGATTGCCGCGGATTCTCGAATAAAAATCTCCCTGCACATGTGTAAAAGTTATTTTCAACCTCTTTAAGCATGCCTGCGTGTTCTCCATACGGGGGGTGCGAATCGCTGAACGAAAAATGGGATTTAATTTCCACGGAAAGATTCATGTATTCACATTACATCGGTTCAATAAAACTACTGTTCAGTGAGTACTGAACATTAACAGAATTTGTTTTTTTTCTTTGGGGGGGGTGAGTGTAGAAGTTAAAAAAAATACTCTTAGTAGTCTAGAAGTAAAAAAAAATCCTCTCATATTGACAACTACTTGTGTCATGAAGAGATTTTAATGTAATTTTCCTACTGTAATACTTATGAAATTCTGAACATTAACAGACATTTTTTTTATGGGGCATGGCCGTTTTATTTTTGGTTGTGTAGATTTCAAAAAATAAGTCTGTCAAAACAGTGTAATCCAAGTTTAAATAGACAGCAAGTAGCATTTCGTCCAGTATGTTCAGTAATATAATTATGCGGAATTTAACCTTGTAATTGCATATTAAATCATAATAAGGTTACCAATAATGTTTCTGCACGATCACACGTTGTTATTTCCGTAAGTTTTTACTTCAGGAGTAAACTATTCAGTCCTAAACACTACGCGCAAAGCAATCTGAAATGCTTGGAACAACTCCATGGCTTGGAATCAGCATTGTTTTGAGTATACCAACATGGCCGCTAAGCCCTCCCCCTGGCTTCACTTCGTTCCTATTAACTGCATGGGCAGGGCCAACCCCTGATTACACCCCTCCTTTAACTGCAACACGCCACCATGTTTCGCTGCCTTCATACATCTCCTTCTTGTTCATTTGTAGAGGCATAGGGATTAAAAAGATAATCTGGAATACGAAATTCTGTTGGACCTGCCCCCAGGGCTCCTCAATTTACCATCTTCAGAACCGAAATGCTCCAGCTGATGTTTGTTTTGACAGCTGCTTGGGGCAGTAATACATGTGTTAGCCATGTGAAGCAAGTGACCCACTAACAGATGAAAAGAAAATGTCTAAAATTTCTAGCCGTGCATGTCTCAAATTCCACACTAACCAACCGGATGGGGTGACAAAAGCCAAATGACTCCTTCTTGGAAGTGATTTAGAAAATGAAATTGGCCCCCTTTTGTCTTTGAAAGATGTTACTGAGGGCACAATCCTATCCTGGAGTTAGGCTGGCCCAAGTTAAGCCAGCAACGTTTGGCTGGCACAAGGGACAATGTTAAGTGGGTTTGGACCACTCTCGGAGTCGGGGAGGGTGGCGCATGTCTGTGTGCTGGCCTCTCTGACTCGGAGAGAGGGCCTAACATACTTTAAGGTGTCCCTTGTGCTGGCCAAACGTTGCTGGCTTAACTTGGGCCAGCCTAACTCCAGGTTAGAATTGCGCTCTGAATCTTTTATAAATAAGCAAGGACATCAGGTTTTTAAACAATGTATTTTTTTCCTCTCATCGACCTCAGTTTCTTCCCCACTTCTACTCACACTAGTGAACAGACTGTACTAGAGAAATAATGTGTTTGGCTTATCCATAGTATTGTAGCAAAATCCCTTGGGGGAAAAAAAGGTAAATTTTGGTGATTTTTTTAAAAATGGAAATTTTCTTGATCACCAACCATCAGTTCAATGATTATACTGAAGAAATGAATGTCTGCATCTTAGGTCTGTGATAGGAGGGAGGGATGACCAGGGGCGTTTCTAGGGTGTGGCGGGGGG
>JAJKFI010000028.1:987388-1028214 GCA_029204185.1 Lerista edwardsae | reverse complement strand
ATTATTATTATTATTATTATTATTATTATTATTATTATTATTATTATTATTATTACAGTTCTTCATTTCCTTGTGCAAGCAACAGGTGGTAAATTGTTATGAATGGTTCAATGGAGGGACAAACAGCAGCATAGCTGAGGGTGATGTCACCCAGAGCAGAGCTTAGTTAGCTACCTGGAAATTTTGCAATGTCATCATGACACATGTCACTTCTGGGTTGCTAGAACCTGCTGCTGGAGGGAGAACCTGGCTGTGGGGCACTGGCTATATGTCAGCTCCAGCCACGGAGAACATTGCTGGCTTTCCTGCTCTCGGTTCTTCAGCAACAACCAAACCTCCTTCCAGCCAGGCTACAGCATGTCTGAGGCTGAGGAGCAAAGCTGGTGCCCCATTAGCCACAGAGTGAAAATAAGGGCACAATCCTAACCTGGAGTTTGGCTGGCACAGTTAGGCCAGCAAAGTCTGGCCAACACAAGGGACACTGCAAAGTATGTTTGGACCACTCTCTGAATCAGAGAGGCCAGCACACAGATGTGCACCATCCTCCCTGACTCCGAGAATGCTCCAAATGCACTTTATGATGGCTCTGATGTTGGCCTAACTTTGCTGGCCTAACTGTGCTGACCTAACTCCAGGTTAGGTTTGTGAGTGACAAAGGGAAGCCACAAACTGTGAGAGCAACCACAACAACAAAAAGAGTGAAAAGAACACAGAATAAAGCAAGTTAAATAGTCTTACTGTAGTTAATTAAAAAAGACTTTGCTTTATACAATTCCTGACTAATTTTGAATTAATCACAAACACTTTTTGCAGCAAGGGAGAAGTCTCTTGTTTGGAGAAACAAACGTCTTTTTTTGCACAAACACACTTGAACACTTTTACTTTTCCTCAGTAAAAAAAATTGTGCATAATTTGGGGCTTCAGAGCTAATTGAAACAACCCTTGGTGTTTTGAGATGAAATGGCAACACTTGGAAGTTGTTCCACTATTGGTCCAAGTCCTTGATAGGCATTATTTCAATTAGACTTGAACCCGTACCTGCCAGGGGATAATTCTAAAACTTATGATATGGATGAAAACCTAATAAATTCTTTCCAGAATGACTCCTCTCTTTCCCTCATTTATATATAGAAAGTTATGTCTCACTTACAGAGATGAGAACTGATGTCCATAAAGCTATTTACCATGAAGAAGAGAAAAACTGGGCCCCCAATAGCATTAAAGCACCTGTGCTGTGTTCCTAAGTAGGTGTTAATTGTCCTGCAATCCCATATTATTGCACTTAAGGACAGTAGCCTGAGCAAAGTAGCAGGGGGTTCCTCCATAAAAAGACTGCAATGTGCTGACGCTTATCACTAAGAAGGAGTGAAACGCAGAGAAAAATGTTCCCTCGACTAAGACAAGACTAAAAGTTTCTCTCTCATATATTTGTTTTCCAGCTCTCCTGTTCTTCCACTACCTATTTTTGTGTTAGCCAAAGCCAAAGCCAAAGCCAAAGCCACTGATTTGTTGGCCCGTAGTACAGAACTGGCAGTTTACCACCATTTCCTTACCCTTGATCCTTTGCCTTTGATAGATACATTTAGGGCCCAACAGTGGCATTTCTACAGGGAGGGCAAAGCTCTAAATTTTGCAAGCAGCCTTACCTTGCAGTGGAAAACACTCCTCTCCTGCACCGTTTTAGCCAATCCTCACAGGGAACAGCAACATCTTGGCGTTGCTTACTGGCTACAGCAGCAAGGGAGAGGAGGGATTTCCATGACAGGGTAAGGCTTCTTGCAACACTTAGAGCTCCGCCCTCCCTGTAGAAACACCTCTGGGGCCCAATTCTGAGCCCAACAGTGCGGGCAGTACGAGTGTCCTGCCCGAGCTGCCATCGCAGAAGGTACCATAAAGCACCTCCAGTGCCGGCAGGAATCCACTACTGCAGGCACTGCCTCAGTGCCAGTCCTGTGCACCTGGCAACAGCAATGGAACACTGGTGGGCAGTAAGGGTACCACACCTGTGTTGTGCACTTTTCAGGTGAGGCAGAAGGGTGGAACTGGGCAGGGGGAAGGGCAAAGTTGGGGTGGAACTGGTGGCAACCTTCACCCCCAGATCTTATCCTCTGTGTTGGCCTGACACGGAGGCTCTTGCGCCACACTGGCAAAACAGCCAGTGCTGAGGTGAACATCCCAGAGGCATAGTGTGAGAGGGGGGCAAGGGGACCGTCGACCCAAGCACAAAATCCTTGGGAGTGCTCCCAGCTTGAGAAGGCAGCGAGGCGCACGCCTCTGCCTTAGTTCTTCCAGCCAGTGCTCTTGCAGCCACTTCCCAACTTGGGAAGGCAGTGAGGTGCCCTCCGCCAGGCTTGGCTCCTGCAGCCTGAACTCAGGCAATTTCACTTGAGCACCACGCACAGGAGCCAACATTATGACATCACGACATCATGACGTGACATGCCCAGGGATCAGTTAAGCCCCTGTAAGCCTCTGGTGGGTAACGACATGTCCCTTGCCCCTAGCACAGGCAAGGCACGCAATGCCCCTGCCCATGCAGCCTCCTGTGGCTGCCTGGCTGCCATGGGATGCAGCGGTAGCCAGTTGGCTACTGCTCTGCCCATGGCAGCTAGGCAACTCAGGATGGGGCTGCCCTTTCTGAAGCTTTTTCTTGCATTGTTTTATAATTTGTGAGAATAACCTCACTTGCTAATTCCTGCACGTCATAAATTCCTGCCTGGTCTTAAAGAAACAGAAACCGTGCCAGTATCGAAGGTGTCAAGTTTTAGAACGGAAGCATCAAAGTGAGGGAGAAAGAACAAAGTACCGGTTTGGGAAGACGAACAGCTAGAGGGCTTTTTAGAAGGGCTCAATAAATGGAAGAGACACTAGAAGTGATTTATAGGGGTTTGTATGTCTTTTAAAAAAACATTCATGGGGTATCCCTTGTAAGCATTAGCAAAGAGATGCTCAGGCAAAAAAAAGAAAAGAAAAGAAAAGAATGAGGATTGTACATATTTGAAGTTGGTAAAAGATGTTCTTTTCCTTGATTATTTTACAAATGCAAAACCCCACAGGGGACAGCGGACAGTACAGCCTTGAAACGCAAAGGGATTTTCTTGTTCCTGTTGCTGGTGTTTAGTTGGTATCTCTGACACCATGTTTACAACCCCGTAATTGCCTCATTAATATCTCATTAATCCTTCAGAAAGCGAAACAGCTTTTAGCTTTGAACCTGCCTCCCTCTAGGTTAGGTGCGCTAAGCTCACTGAAATCGATGGGCTTAGGTGTGCCTCACTTTGCAAAGGATCGGGCTGTGAGCACACGGGGAGAGTTAATGTGAAATGTGTTGCTGCTAATTAAAGTAGAAGACTCTTTCCTCTAACTTCTGGGTGGTTGTAACCACTTCAAACGGTATCTGTGTCTCTGTTTGTAATACTGACTTTTCCCTCTTAAGATATAGTCAAGAAACTGAACAAGCCCAGGGAAAATTAATAGAAAGCATTTTTTTTTTTACAATGAGAGATGCCTAGTCCTGGGTGGGAGGTGAGGAATGACTGTACGTGTTCTAGGTCTAAAGACAACTTTTAAGGGACATTTTGCTCTCTTTCCCTCCCCTCTGAGCTCTAAATACTGGTATGTGCTGAACAGCGGCATACCAAGGTCATTCGGCACCCAGGACCAGTGATGTCATTCAGGGGGAACGGACCAGAACGGGTGTTCTGGATCCTAACGGGCTCCGTGGCTGGTTCCAGGTTCCCGACAAGTGCCAATCAAAAGTGAGTTCCTGTTCCTAAATCATTTGAATGACACCACTGCCCAGGCCCCATACATTTTTGGCACTCCAACATGGTCAAATTATTTTCAGTAACAATCATGAATAATGGCCAGAGAAGAAGCATAGACAGTGAACATTTTCTTACTGAACTCTCTCTCCCAAGCTGCACCCTGGTTGCTGCTTGGAGCATCAAGAAACTGCTACTTACTACTTTCACATTCCATTAAAGTCGCCTCAGTGTGCACTGTGAACCATGAACATGAGTGTTCATAGTTTAAGCAAGCTTCCTCCTGTTTCTGCTCCTCCTCCTCCTGATCACTTACTGAGACTCCTCAAAACTGTGTCAAAAATAAACAAAAGTGGTGTTATTTTTGTGAAATTGATCTAAATTTATGTCAAATGGTAAAAAATAAGCAAAAGCAGTGGGGGTTTTTTGGATTTTGACCTAAATTTAGTTTTATGTAGTGTTTTCAGTAGAAAGTTAGGCAAAAATTCAAATCACATTCAAAACAATTTTAAAAAAATGGCTGCCATCTTGTAAAAAAAGGGGAGTATCAAGGGAATTTTTTTTCTTAATTCTGGGAACATCACATATAGTCCCCTGAATCTGCTTATACAAGCCCCAGGGGTGCAGGCCCGAAAAGCTAAGAATCACCGGTGTAGGCAATATTACTCTGCTAGACCATTTTGATATATGGGATCACCAACTGGGAGGAGGAGGAGCAAC
The DNA here is from genome assembly GCA_029204185.1 of Lerista edwardsae. NCBI lineage: Eukaryota > Metazoa > Chordata > Lepidosauria > Squamata > Scincidae > Lerista > Lerista edwardsae. Next base: position 1,023,730 of record JAJKFI010000028.1, on the reverse strand, counting down.
CAATAAGGCATAAACACCCACCTCACCTTTTCTATTGTAAATATTTTTGATTGGTTGATTTAATGTAAGCAGCTCTGTCTGTAAGGAGCTTTGTCTCCTGAAGAGCAGAATGCAAATGCTTTAAATAAATTGCAAATGCTATAACCAGGAATTGATCTCACCATTATTGTTTATCCATACAATGCATTGTGTTGTACATTCATCCAGGGGTTGCAGTATTGTGGCTGTTAAGATCATATTAAATAGTGGCTCCTTCTCTTCTGTACAAGCGGCACCCTTTAAACATATATGATGTTTAGCGTGACAATAGTCCTTTAAATATCAAACCTAAATATTAATACTGACAAGTATAGCTAAGTAAATTTACCTCAAGGCGGGTCAAAAATCCCATTTACAAGGGGCTGGTGATGGAAAGTATGAGGAATTTGTTTACGTTATCTTTGATTTATATCAGCCTGAAAAAATGCATATTAAAAGAAAACCGATTAAAGAGAGCCAAAAATCCAACTCTTGTCAGCATCTGATGTTTGTCCGACTGGACATATTTAGCACATCAATCCAGATTGTTGTTTTTATAAAGTTTGAGCAGCAACGGTTTGGAATGGATCAAATGCAAACAAGCCACAAGGCAGATGCTTTGTTTGTCTGGCACAAACAAAGCTTCAGGGCTGAAAAGAGGCTGTCTGGGAGGGAACTTGGGCAACACAGACCCTCCCAAAAGCAAACAATGTTCCTCTGGTGTGGGTGATCAGGTCTGCGAGAGTCAGCTTTGAAATTCGAAGAACAAAAGCACCAGAACGCTTGACTTTTTTTTCTGGGGTAAGGGGGACTAGCTAAGTGAGGGCAGATTATACTTTTATATTCTAATTGCACAGGCTGAAAATAGGGAAATATCCAACTGGAGCTGTACATGAGAACAATTGCATGAGTCAGAAAATGGCCATTAGCGAGAATATGGCATTGCTTGTCTCCAAAATAGCTCATAGATTTTTTCTGATTATTTATTACAGTGGTTCTCAAATAGTTTAGCACCAGAGCCCACTTTTTAAAATAACCCACCTAGCTTTACAGACTTTAAAAAAAGATGATCTAGATAGCAATAATCTTTTTATTTATAAATAATATTGTTTATTTATTTGCAAACCCCCCTCCCCAATCCATTCCTCATAATGAGGCAGCCTTGAGCGGCTTAATTATATGATCCAGCCTTCACCTGCCCCACTACCTATCATTGATGGACTTGGAGGGGGGGAAACACACCAGAAAAATGATGCTTAAATATTTATCTCTGTGGCACAGTGGATTAAACCGCCAAGCTGGGCTTTTTGACCAGAAGGTTGGGAGTTCAAGACTGCGCAACCGAGTGAGCTCCCGTTGCTTGTCCCAGCTCCTGCCAACCTAGCAGTTCCAAAGCACCTAAATGCAAGTAGATAAATAGGGACCACTTTGGTGGGAAGGGAATGGCGTTCCATGCACCTTGGCGTATAGTCATGCCGGCCACATGACCACGGAAGCTTGTCCTCGGGCAAAACGCTGGCTCTACAGGCTTTGAAATGGAGATGAGCACCACCCCCTACAGTCTGTCATGACTACATGTGGAAACCTTTACCTTTACCATAACATACTGTGTGAGAAATATTTTCTTCTCATTTCACACTTCTGGTGGTCTGTTTGCATTAGTCCTATAGTTGTAGTCACTTGTTCAATAGTTATAAACCATAATAAACAAAATTGCTGTGTTCTTGATTAATCAAAGAATCACGACTATTCTAACAGTTATTTTAATCAAAGAATCACGACTGTAGCTGTCTCTTCTGGATTTCCTCTAAGGAAGAAGGCCTGGGAACGAAAATGCAGCCCAAACTTGAGTAGTTGTTTTCACGTCTGATTAAATTACAAAACTCTGCTCTATGCCAGACATTTATTTTGCAGGATATTTGAGGTGATGATGGGTAATGGACCAGGAGTTGACTCTCCTAATCCCAAAGCATTCTGACTTCCCAAAGACTACTTTTCAAAATAAATAAATAAATCAAAACATTTCTGGTTCCAAATGCCTAGTACAATTAATTAATTAATTATGTTTGTATAATATGGGATGTAGTAGGAAGATACAAAAAATCTTGAGAGATTCTTCACATCCGGGTCACTCGATGTTTGAGATCTTACCGTCAGGAAAAAGATATAGAGTGTTGAAAGCTAGGACAAGTAGATTTAAACATAGTTTTTACCCAAGTGCGGTGATCAGGCTAAATGCAGAGTTTTGAATCTGGTGGTCTTAACAAATGTATACCTCATGGTTGTATGGTACCTATATCCATATTTTTTTAGTGTTGTTTTAATTGTTATTTGTATATGTTATTTGGTGTTGTCCAGTTTGTATGATGTGAAGAGCACCTCATTTCGTTGTTCTCATACCTTGAGTACAATGACAAATAAATGTCTGTCTGTCTGTCTGTCTGTCTATCTATCTATGTTTATCCCATCCTTTTAATGTGTGTGCATTTTAACCTGTTGTGAGCTGCCTTGGGTTTCATGTTTGTATATTGCCTGCTACCACCAACCTCCTTGCCATCCTCCTTAAAAAGGTAAAGGTTTCCCCACGACCGAATGGTCTAGTCGTGACCGACTGTAGGGGGCGGTGCTCATCTCCGTTTCAAAGCCTGTGAGCCGGCGTTTTTGTCCGATCATGGTGGCCAGCATGATTCTACGCCGTAGCGCACGGAACGCCGTTACCTTCCCACCAAAGTGGTCCCTATTTATCTACTTGCATTTTAGGTGCTTTCGAACTGCTAGGTTGGCAGGAGCTGGGACAAGCAACGGGAGCTCACTCCGTCACGCAGTCTCGAACTCCCAACCTTGCGGTTGAAAGCCCAGCGACAGCGGATTAACTCGCTGCGCCACCACGTCCTTGCCATCCTCCTTACCCACCCTGAAAGCAGCCTAGTGGCTGGTGGTGGGGAAATCCGCATTTCTTTCTGCCACACCCTTGCCATGGCCATGAAGGTGTTGTTTTTGTTTTAAACCAGTAGAAGACCGTGTTGTGTATATGGGCCCAATTGAGAAGGGCAGGATACACAAAAGGCCTTTTTTTCTTTGCAGGTCATCCTTACTAAATTGGGGCGTAACAACACTTACAGCGCACTTCTATGCATGCCTCATCAGAAGTAAGTCACACTGATATTCTGTGGGGTTTACTCCCAGGAAAGTATTATAGGATTGCAGCCTGCGCATTTGTTTAGGACCTTTGACTAAGGTGCTTCGCATGCATGACCTTGTTGTAATCCTGACAGCCACCCTATAACATGGGTGTTGTTCACCTTACAGTGCAGGTTCAGAGCCGAGGCTGAAGGGGTGTTTGCCCAAGGTCACTCAGTGAGTTCACAGAGGAGGTGAGATTCAGTGTAGGAACCTCTTGGTTCACAGCTCAGGTTCTTACCCACTGTCCTACACCAGCTCTCCTACGATCTCCCATCAGAGCTTAAGCTTGACATCAGATGTTGATCCTACACAAACATCTTACAGCACAATCCTAACACTGCCCTGAACCAGCACGAGACTCTTGTGCCAGGTTCCAAGTGTAGCGAATGTATTGTTAAGCATGTTCACAGCTACTCAGGAGCAGGCTAGGCCAACGCATAGATGTGTGGCCCAACATTACCAGATCTGGGCTGGAACAAGGTGTGCTAGCCTGGGCAGGCCAGTACAGGGTGCGGGAGAGGGTGGCAGGAGAGGGAATGGCAGAGGTTTGGGTTAAGGGGAATGTGGGGGAGAGTGGAATGTGGGAAGTGGATTGGGCTTCAGAGGGGGAACCAACCTGGGCATCCTAGGCTGGATCATAAACCCCACCCTGGGCTGACATGTGTTATACGGGCTACTCAGTCTTGCACCAACAAAATTGTGGGTGCAGATCTGAGTAGCCCCATAGGGCTGGCTAGCGCATAACACAGGGTAAGGCGGGCGCATAACACATGGTAAAATCCATGTTGCGTCCCAGCTTGCTCCTAACCTGCACTGGATACAGCACACACTGCTTGGCCTGACTGTTCCAGTGCAGCTTAGGATTGCACCCTTAAATGTATGGGATTCTTGCAGGATCCCTGTTCATTATTTTCACAACAGAGAAATCAAAGCAACTGTAGCTAAGGAAAGTAGAAGAGTGTTTAATAAGCTAGCAAGATATCCTTAAAACCCAGAAAATCGGATAGTGTTATTTAACTGGTAAAACAGAAATATATCCATATATGGAAAACTTTTTATTAATAAAATAAATTCCAAACCTTATTAACATTGGAAAGAAAAAGAGAAAGAAGGAAAACATATAGATTCAGTTTCTGGATTTGTATTGGCAAAGGGCCCTTTTTGTGTTCTCTGTTGTTCACTATGCTTGATGTAAGTTGGATTAGTGGGGAGGGTTCCTTTGCAAGAAGATGAAAATGTATTTGAAAGCACATGAGAGAATCTATTTGAGAAGTTCTAATAGAGACAAATGCTTACGGCAGATTCAGTGTAATATCTATATCACATAAATGTATGCATAATTCAATTTAGCAAAGCGCAATGTTTACAATACAAATTGAGACACCAACAGATTTGTTCTGTAAGACACCATAGGAATTTTGGCGGAACAGTTTCTGAAAAATAAACTCCAATTTAATTTTGTTATTGTAATACTTGTGTGCTTACACAGTGCTTTGCTCTCTAAGGCAGTGGTTCCCAAACTGTGGGTCAGGACTCACCAGTGGGTTAGGAAGCACCCACAGCCATATTGCAAATATGGGAAGATGGGATGCTGGAAATGGGCAGGCCTGTGTGGTTGTTTTGCTTGTGTCAAGGTTGTAAATAGGCTTCTTTCTTTCAGATTCAGTTTGCTATTGGAAAAATTTGGCCGGCACAAGGGCCACTCTAAAGCATGTTTGGACCACTCAGGGAGGATGGTGCACGTCTGTGGGCTGGCCTCTCTGACTCCAGCCAAACTTTGCTGGCCTAACTGTGCCAGCCTAATTCCAGGTTAGGATTGCCATCTAAGTTGCTCAAATTGTTAAAAAACTTCTTGCTTGGGAGTGGGAGCAGGGTAGAACCCTATACTTAACATAGGTTCATCTTATCCATGGTTTCAAGTAACCGGGAGGGGGGGGAAGCAGGAACCTATCCCCCAAGAATACTAGAATACATTTTCAAACCATACAGAAATGTACAGGATATTGGAACATTACACTTTTTGGAAAGCACTCCAAAAAGAAAGCAAAAGTACTAATGAAAATCCTACCCACTTCTATCACCTGGCTCGATCATGCAAATTTGCAAAAATGCATCATGAGATCAGGGCACAAAGAATTCAAGGCTGATCCCAGTCAAGTTCAGGAGCCAAACCTTATGACAATGGTGCAGATAGCTCCTCTCTGCCTGGGCTGTTGTAGCCAGGGATGGTGGCAGTGTACCTCTCTTGCCCAACCCTCCTCCTCCTAGGAGCTCCCTTTCCCTGACAACTGGGCACTGCCTGAGCAAATGAAATGTCTGAGAGACAGGCTCAGCTAAGGAAAGTAAAGGTTTCCCCATGACCGAATGATCTAGTCATGACCGACTGTAGGGGGCGGTGCTCAACTCCGTTTCTAAGCCTGCAGAGCCGGTGTTTGTCCGAGGGCAAGCTTCCATGGTCATGTGATCGGCATGACTCTACGCTGTAGCACACGGAACACCTTCACCTTCCTACCGAAGTGGTACCTATTTATCTACTCGCATTTTTGCATGTTTTTGAACTGCTAGGTTGGCAGGAGCTGGGACAAGCAACGGGAGCTCACTCCATCGCACCATCTTGAACTGCCAACCTTCCGGCCAGCACGTTCAGCAACAGCAGTTTAACCCGCAGTGCCACCACATCCTTGATAAAAGCAGAAACTGCATATGCACTCCCGCAGCATTCCGACAGAAGCATCAACCAACTTGTCTTCAAGATGATCATCCATCTCCCAAAGCTCAGCCGATCTCAATTAAGACAGACACAGATTGCCTGCTACAACTGTGGAGACTCCTCTCCCCACAGAGATGCTTACCCTGCCAGAGGCATCATTTGCCACAACTGGGGAAAACCAAACCACTCTGCAGACATCTGTAGATTACTATCTCTGGCACCAGCTATTCGTCACAGAGGTGATGGGAGTCCTTTCTGGTATGCATATTGGGCTGAGGAACCAGGGAGGATTCAAAAAGAAGCAGGCAGCAGTCTGCAGAGAAAGAACCTCGGCAACAAACTCTGCAAGCGTTGGCATTCCTAGCCTCATTTGCTAAAGTTCCTGGCACACTGCTACAATAATCTGATGCCTTTTGCCTGCTAACACAAAGGAGAACCTATCTCAGCCACATCCCTTTTACACAGCTCCGAGGGCTTGTTTTCACAAGCCCCTGTTTTTGTGATTATAAATGCAGATAATTTTAATCTGGCTCCTTCCCCTGACATAATGTGTTCTTGCAACCTTTTCAGAAGTTCCTCATGCCCCATCTTCAGCCCAGTTTTGTGTTTCTGGTGAGGCCGCCTGCACTTCTGCAGTAATTAATCAGCATGCGAGACTCTATTCCTTGTGTCACTTCCTTGTCATAGGTCCAGGAGAAACATGGTCTCGGGGAACAGAAAATTGGAAACATGCTCTCTTTCGTGAAAGAATGAGCCTTATTAGCTAGATAGAAAATTGAATGACAGCCCAATCCTAACCCTGTGCTGGAATAGGCAGGCCAACTGGCCTGTACCACATCCAGCGCAGGGTTGGGAGTGCATATGGCGCAACAGAGGAAGAGGGCGGCGTGGAGCTAGTCGGGGACCGGGGTTTGGATTTGGCCAAGTGCCGGAGGCCGTCTACACACCTCTCCCTGGACCAGTCCACCCACAGCCCTCCCTCCCCTGCCTCCCCCACCCCATTCTGTCTTTGCCCTCTCCCCACCCTCCACCCCACCCCATGCAAGCCTTCCCTAGGCCAAGAAGCCTTACATGAGTTTCACCAGCCCCCAGAAGCGTACACTGACCTCCCCTCTTCCCAAGTCATCTTTACAGTGCATTTGTGACACTCCTGGGCTGGCACAGGGAACTTGTGCCAGCCCATTTTGGGGTTTGGATTGCACTGTGAGTCACTCAAATGCAGCTGTTCCCAAATGCTACTCAGACATTGGGACTTCTGGAAGTGCAGGCAGGGGGTGGGGACTGGGGCTGACAGCACCATAGCTAGCAATCATAGCACTGTGGACAACCCAGAGTATCAAAATGTTTCTGTGAGTTCCTTTTAAGAACATAAGAAAAAGGCTTGCTGGATCAGGCGAAAGGCCCATCTAGTCCAGCTATCTGTATCTCACAGTGGCCCACCAGATGCCTCAGGGAGCACACAAGACAACCTGCCACTCCCCTGCATCTGGCATTTTAAAGCATTTTACCCTGCACCACCCCCAAGGAAGACACCAGACCGAGGTTGGGGTTCAACTTTATTAAGCACAAATGTAACCTACTGAATGCCCATCCCACCCTCGCCAGTCTGGGGTAGGCAAAAAAAAACTGCCATCCACGACCAATTTGGATAGAAAAAAATTCCTACCCGGCCCTCATGATGAGCAACCAGCTAATCTCAGACTGGACATACCCACAGCTTGTAACCTGTGATGGAGTTTTCCTCCATAAATCTATCCAATCCCCTTTTAAAGGCATCCAGGCCCAATGCCATCACCACATCTTGCGGCAAGGAGTTCCACATTCTAATTACACGCTGGGTAAAGAAATATTTTCTTTTGTTTGTTCTAACTCTCCTAACACTCGGCTTTAGAGGATGTCCCCTGGTTCTGGTATTGTGTGAGACGGAAAAGAGATTCCCTTTATCCCTCTATGTATAATCTTGTATGCCTCAATCATGTTCCCCCTCAGGCACCTTCTTTCTAGACTGAAGAGCCCCAAATGCTGTAATCTTTCCATGTAAGGGAGGTGCCCCAGCCCAGTAATCATTTCAGTTGCTCTCTTCTGTACTTTTTCTAATGCCACTATGTCCCTTTTGAGATGTGGAGACCAAAACTGTACGCAATACTCTAGGTGTGGCCTTACCATTGCCTTGTACAATGGCAATACAATATTGGCTGTTTTATTCTCAATCCCCTTTCTAATTACTATACCCCTAGCATGGAATTTGCCTTCTTCACTGCCGCTGCACACTGGGTCGACATTTTCATCGAGCTGCCCACCAGCACCCCAAGATCTCTCTCCTGGTCTGTCACTGACAGCTCAGAACCCATCAACCTATATGTGATTTTTTTTTTGCCCCAATATGCATTACTTTGCACTTATTTGAGCAAGATCCTTACCACTTCTCTGACACACCAGACATTTTAAGACAAAAGAGTTTATTAAGAGCCATACTGACATTACAAAAAAGAAATAAACATTCACCTATCACCACTCTTTACCTTGGTAGCACAGCTCAGTTGTTAATCTTGTCTCACTTGTTCTGCTCCAGGATGCAGTACTTCCAACTGGATCACGCCATGGTAAGCTGGGCTCTGGTCCACTTCCCAGCCCATTTTTATATAGATCTTAGTCTCTACCCCTTTTCAACATCCAATCTAGTCTTTTCTCTACACAGCAGATGCTGACTATCATTCTCCCAGGTAACAATCATTTACCTTCATTCTCTTCAAGGTCTTCCTCATTAAAGGCCCAACTCCCAGATCACTCAAACATTTTACTTAACTCTTTCCTATCTATGTCACAGGGGTTCTTACCTGCTTGGGGGGGGGGATACTGGCCTCTGGCAAGTTCTGGGACACTCTCACCTCCCTCTGCGAGCCCCCTCAATGAAGTGAAAAGCCCCGTTTTGTGCATGCAAAGTACTACCTCATTTCAAGTGCAAAACAGAGCCTTTTACCTCATCAGGGAAGCTCACAGAGGAGGTTGTGGGCCATCCAGAACTTGCCAGAGGTTATTGCGAGACACACACACACCCCCATGAGGTAAGAACCCCCCCCCTGGGGTGCCTGTAGCACTGCAATTGCAACCATTACCTTAAGGGGAAATGGTCCAGGAACATGTCCCATTTTTTTGGGCGGGGGGGGGGTTTCCTAGCTCCTAGGTTGGTAAACACTGCTCTAATATAATCAAAACTCTGTTGTTCATGTACAAGGTAGCATGTTGCAATTCCTAAGGGAACACTCTGGTTTTCTATAACTTTTATGTCACAGACATGCAAATAAGATCAAGACAAATGTAAAGTTCAGCATCTATTGAGAAGGATACATTTTAGCAGTTGAATGTAAAAGGATGTTGAGACAGAGCATATAAAGTTGTTATCATTAACTCGACTATTGTTTATTTCATCAACAGATGGGGAATTTCTGATCTCACAGTTGTCCTGTATTGAAATGGCGGTAGGAATATGGGTTACTGCTGAGTGTCCAGTTCAGACTGAAAGAGAACATTCTGGTCAATGCTTCCAAAATGTGGAGAAAATGAAACAACTATAGTGAGAAGGACTTGTCAAACATGTTCATTGTGATGCTTCCTAATTGTGCTACTAAAATGTTGCAGTTAAATATTGCTGCACTGAGAGTGCAATCCTAACCTGGACTTCGGCCGGCACAGTTACACCTGCAAAGTTTGGCTGGCATAAGGACCACCTTAAAGCATGTTTGGACCGCCACTCTCAGAGTCAGGGAGGATACCACATGTCTGTGAACTGGCCTCTCTGTCTCCAAGAGTGGTCCAAGCATACATTGCGGTGGCCCTTGTGCTGGCCAAACTTTGCTGGTCTAACAGTGCCGGCTGAACTCCAGGTTAGGATTGCGCTCTAATATGGTTAGTTTTGATTATGGTCTGCACTACTGTGTGCATTCTGCATTTCACAAGATTATTGCAGTTATCTTGCTTTTCTCTTAATTCACTTTCACATATATTTTCACATATTCTCTATTCATGTATAGTTTACTAATTAGTACTAACTAACTACTTGCATGGACTACACGGTTTTGCTTAATAGATGCTCTGACTAACTCTCAGCTAAAACCCTGCAGTAGCAGGTAGACAGTTGCACATTTCCGAATACCAGAACAATGTAGTTAAAGTTTTTTGTAAATATTGACATTAGAAGCTGGTTATAACATTACCAAGGCTTGCTCAGAACTGCTGTGCGAAGTGCAGTGACATATGGAACTGATCTACAAGGAGGGGGGGGGGAAGAATTAAAATTACATCGAAAGAATTAATTTCCTTGCTGTTGCCAAAGAGATGGCCTTGTAAAAGTCAGCCTCTGAAGCCAGAACTTAAGACCGAGGTGAGAAGTCATCATGACGGGTGGACAAATGGTGATCTCCTCTCTTTGGCATTTGCTTGAAATTTCCACAAGCCCATGGTAACCGATCACTGCATGACAATAAGACAATTGCGTCACCCTCATCATTCAGTATTATTAATCGTCTTTTTTTATTCCTGCATTTAAAAAGCTGCTAGCTTTGTTTTCACAGCTAAGCACTACTAACAAAAAGGCAAAACTTACATCATATTTTCAGATGCCACAAAATCTGGTGAATCATAAAAATCAGTCCTATGGACCAGTCTGGGATATATAAGCGATATGGATGGAAAAGAGATTAGGCCGCATAAGAGATTGGAAATAAAAATTAGGCAGTCTGGTGCTATGGCCAAAGGATTGCAGCTGAAAGTTGCTGTCGCTTAGACTGCTGGTTTCAATCAAGGAGGAAGCATAGGAACAGGTTGTAAAAGTCCTTCACTTGCAGTGGAGTAGTTAGTCTCTCCCATTGGATAAGCTTTCATGACATGCCCAAGGTATTCTAGAACACTTAAGGTGGGCGTTAAGTGAGTTTCTTGATCCAAAAGAAGCCCTGCTTACTGGGAGGCTGGAGCCCTTGCACGAGGGGAGGCACCAGCCTCCCCTATGGGCTCCTCGGATCTGTGCCCGCGAAATGGCAGTCGCAGATCCGAGGAGACCACACAGCTCAAATTGGGGCCAGCTGGCCTGGGGAAGCAGCCACAGGTCTCCATGAGGTAAGGGAACAAATGTGCCATTTCACAAGAGCAGGTCCAAGGAACCCAGCAGGGAGGCTGGAGTCTCCCCTGTGCAAGAGCACAAATGTGCCCTTGCGCCAGGGAGGCTCCTGCTGCCTCCTAAGTGGCAGCTGGGGACAGGGCAGGCCCGCCTGTTGCGGCGCTACTTAGAATTGCGTCCTAAGTGTAATTCTTCTATGCGCACTGGACACCAGAGGCCAAAGACACGCATTCGCACACAGGCAACGGCAGGGGTCAGACAGATCAGATGCTGCCCACGATAGGGTCCACATGGCCGGGACCACCCTTCAGAACCCTCCCAGTGCTAGCAGTGGTCCACACCAACTTGACACTAGCAATGTACTCAATTCCACTGAAGCCTGTAGATTCTTTGACCAGTGCTGGTTTCACTGTTCTTGGAATCATCAGGTTACTTATGGTGTTTGGCCCTCTCTCCTTTTGTCGTCTCTGAGTAGGAAATGCCAGCATGAACTTTGGGGCTTGCTGTTCTTGACAGAGCATGTTGCAGACAATGCCCCCCCCCTCTCTCATTGCAAGTTCTACAGTTTCCTATAGACTTCTGTCTTCTAGAAGAGGGCCAGAGCCAGCAGGAATTGGATATTGTTGTTGTTGTTGTTGTTGTTGTTCTACCTCTGCTTCTGATTTGGCTTCAGGAAACCTGCTTCTTTGGTCAGAAAACTGCTGCTGTCCGTAGTCTGTTCTTCTCCTGGTCCCTCCAGTTCCTCGCCAATCAATAGGGGTGTTTTTGTTGTTGTTGTTGTTGAACCGCTTCTGGGGCTTTAACAACCACCTTTTGGCGATTAAAATACCTGAATAAAAACACAAAACACTGCCTTTTGGTATTTAAGATATTTCCAGAAATTAATATAGATTACTTTTCCAATTAGAAACAATAATGTGGCTGCATCTGCTGACACTATATCACCTGTGTCACCTATCTAGTATACTTTTAAAGTGTTTAAAATTAATAAAAATGAGAACTTGGATTGAGAATGTAGAATAAAAATACACAACACCACAATTTGCTATTTTAATCAAGAAATTTTGGAAAAAATATCACCAAAACAACACACCCGTACCAATGAAATGTGGGTCTCCACAACTGCCCCCCCATGCCTCCTTTGATGACCCCTCCTTTGGTCTCCGGGATGTGGTGGCGCAGCGGGTTAATCCGCTGTTGCTGGGCTTTCGAGCGCAAGGTTGGGAGTTCAAGACTGCACGACGGAGTGAGCTCCCGTTGCTTGTCCCAGCTCCTGCCAAACTTGCAGTTTGAAAGCACCTAAATGCAAGTAGATAAACAGGGACCACTTCGGTGGGAAGGTAACGGCGTTCCGTGCGCTACGGCGTAGAGTCATGCCAGGCACATGACCACAGAAGCTTCTCCTTGGACAAAACGCTGGCTCTACAGGCTTTGAAACGGAGATGAGCACCGCCCCCTACAGTCAGTCATGACTAGACCATTCGGTCGTGGGGAAACCTTTACCCTTTGCCTTTGGTCTCCCTCCCTCAAGCTCACCTAGAAAGTGAGGGTGAAGTGGCCTTTTTTCATTGAAATCCTGCCCATTTCAGCCCTGCTCATGTTACTTCCCTACCTTTTGAAGCACATTCTTTGTTCTGCTTCTGCTGCACTCAGTGCCCCTCTGATGCCTTCAAGGAAATGCTTTTTCAAAGCATTGTTGCAAAGCCCAGCTGAGCACCTACTATTTGTTTCACATATTGTGCAAATGTTTGACACTGCTTAATCACCAGAGATAAGCTCTTAAAAAAAAAAGAAACCCCTATTGCAAATTCTTATCATCTAAATCTACCCAAAGCTCAGGATTGTCTTCAAAATTGGATCTTGGTGGTGCCAGACGCATACAGAGATTTGCCAGCAGTAGAATAATCTGCCTCAATGGCTACAACATTATGTCTTTATCTTGTATTTAGACAGGTAAGGGTTTCTTCTACCTTTTTCTTCTACCAGGCAATTTTCTACCTTTTTCAACTCATGGCACACTGAGAAGGCCTTAGTCAAGCCACACCACCAGTTTTTTAATTACATAATAATTGATACATACTAAGTGAAATGCAGCACTATGCTAAATTAATTTAATTAATAAAATTGAATAATTATATCTTTACACAATGAAACGTAATTATATTAAATGATTCATTATTATCTAATTTCTGTTTTATAATTGCAAATTATCCATGCCTGATAAGCCCAGGGTTCCCCTTAGGGATATGATTCACCCACATGCGCAGTGTGCACACAGAACACCAGGCACTTGCACTCCGGTCTCCAGGAGGCTGCCACAAGAACCACAGTGCTTCTGCTGAGGACAGTAGGAATAAGAAGCAGGTATGTGCCAAGCCCAGCATTAATTGCAGCAGCAAAAGCCCAGTGTAAGGCTCAAAGCAGCTGCTTCCAGCCTCTTTGCTGGCTGCTTCTAATAATAATAATAAAACTTTACTGCGGTCACAGCAGCCCAAACATAAAATCAGTACAAGAACAATGTAGAAAATATAGGAGATGCAGGAAAAAAAAATATGAATAAAGTATTAGACAATCAAGCCCCAGCCAGATCAAGGCAGACCCCACTACCTGCAAGTCAATCCCAACTCCAACACCATGACACATCCCCATTGATGAATTTCCTACCTTCAACAATTTATCTACGTAAGAACATAAGAAGAGCCCTGCTGGATCAGGCCAAAGGCCCATCTAATCTAGCTTCCTGTATCTCGCAGCGGCCCACCAGGTGCTCCAGGGAGGCATGAGACAACAAGATGCTCGCATCCTGTTGCCACTCCCTTGCACCCGGTAATCTGAAGTAGCCTACTACTAATGTAAGGAGATTGCACAATCCATCATGGCCTATAGCCCATGATGGACTTTTCTTCCAGAAATCCGTCCAATCCCCTCTTAAAGGCATCTAGGCCAGATGCCATCACCACCTCCTGTGGCAAAGAGTTCCACAGATTAACTACTCGCTGGGTAAAAAAGTACTTCCTTTTATCTGTTTTAACTCTCCCAACCCTCAGTTTTAGCGGATGCCCCCTGGTTCTGGTGTTTTGAGAGAAGGAAAAGAACATCCCTGTATCGACTCTGTCCCTTCCATGCATAATTTTGTATGTTTCAATCATGTCCCCGTTCAGGCACCTTTTCTCTAGGCTGAAGAGCCCCAAACGCTGCTGTCTTTCTTCATAAGGGAAGTGCCCCAGCCCCGTAATCATTTTCGATGTTCTCTTCTTCACCTTTTCCAGCTCCACTTTTTGAGGTGCGGCAACCAGAACTGTACACAATATTCCAGATGTGGCCTTACCATCAATTTGTATAATGGCATGATAATATTGGCTGTTTTATTCTCAACCCCTTTTCTAATTACCTCAAGCATGGAATTGGCCTTCTTAATTGCTGCCGCACACTGGGTTGATACCTTCATTGAATTGTCCACCAGCACCCCAAGATCTCTCTCTTGAGCTGCCACAGACAGCTTAGAACCTATTAGCCTATAGGTGAAGTTTTGGTTTTTTGCCCCAATGTGCATTACTTTACACTTGACTACGTTGCAACGCATCTGCCATTTTGCTGCCCATTCCCCCAACTTGGAGAGATTCTTCTGGAGCTCTTCACAATCCTTTCTGGTTTTCACCACCCAGAAAAGTTTTGTGTCATCCACAAACTTGGCCAACTCACTTATCCCTGTCTCCAGGTCATTTATGAACAAGTTGAAAAGCACCGGCCCCAAGACAGATCCCTGGGGCACTCCAATTTCACCTCTCTCCATTCTGAAAATTGCCCATTGACCCCCACTCTCTGTTTCCTGGCCCTCAACCAATTCTGGATCCATAAGAGGACCTGCCCTCTTATTCCCTGACTGTGAAGTTTCTTCATCAGCCTTTACTTTGGTGGGGGACTGTGTCAAACGCCTTCTGAAAATCCAGGTATATGATATCCACAGGTTCACCCACATCCACGTGCCTGTTGACCTTTTCAAAGCATTCCAAAAGGTTCCTGAGACGAGACTTACCCTTACAGAAGCCACGCTGACTTTCCTTCAGCAATATTTGTTCCTCTACATGTTTTAGGATTTTATCTTTGATGAGGCTTTCCACCAGCTTACCCGGAACAGACGTTAGGCTGACCGGCCTGTAGTTTCCAGGGTCCCCCCTTCTCCCTTTTTTAAAGATTGGCGTGACATTGGCTATCCTCCAATCCTCTGGCACCATGGCCTTTTGAAGGGACAAATTGCATACTCTAGTTAAGAGGTCAGCAACTTCGTTCGTTAGTTCCTTAGTAACTCTTGGGTGCGTGTATACCATCTGGGCCTGGTGACTTATTTATATGTAATTTACCAATTTGATCTAAAACGTCTTTTTTATTAACCATTATCTGATTTAATTCCTTAGTTAGGAAGGGCTGTTCAGGCTGCAGTATCTGTCAAGTTCTTCTGCTGTGAAGACCGATGCAAGGAATTCATGTAATTTCTCAACAATCTCCAAGTCCCCTTTTATCTCCTGTTTCCCTCCCTCACCATCTAGTGGGCCAACCGCCTCTCTGGCAAGTTTCCTGCTTCTAACATATTTGAAGAAGCTTTTATTATTCCCCTTTATGTTGCTAGCCATGCGTTTTTCAAACTGTTTCTTGGCCTCCCGTATCACCTTCTTACTTGTCTTTTGCCAGAGTTTATGTTGTGTTTTATTCTCCTCACTGGGGCAAGACTTCCATTTACGGAAAGAAGCTTCCTTGCTCTTTACAGCTTCTCTAACTTTGCTTGTCACCTCCTGGACCTTGTCGAGCCCTTCTTTCTTTGCAGTATACACTTCTATTTAATCGCAGAACCTACTAATGCAGAACACACTGCATACCAGCCCATGTTTGAACCTACAACACCAATGATATTATTACTCCAACTGCATGGGCCCACATTCTTCCAACATCAATTTTCGGGTACTTATCGCTGCTGCAAAAATTTTTGCGACACTATATGTGTCAGAAAACAGCAAATAAGTATATTGTTGACACGCACGACCTGGAAATTGGTTCAGCAATGGAGAAATGAAAGTGGCATGAATATCTCAATAATAGAAGCAGTACAGCAGCACATGCTTGGGGTTTTTTATTTCATCTGAACCGCAAGGGCAAAGATGCTGCATAAAAGGAATCTTTTTATAACATCCCTCAGGGCACAATCCTAACCTGGAATTAGGCCGGCACAGATAGGCCAGCAAAGTTTGGCTGGCACAAGAGCCACTGTAAAGTATGTTTACATCACTCTCGGAGTCAGAGAGGCCAGCACGCAGAAGTGTGCCATCCTCCCTGACTCCAAGAATGGTCCAAACAATGGCCCTTGTGCCAGCCAAATTTTGCTGGCCTAACTGTGCAGGCCTAACTCCAGGTTAGGATTGCACCCTCAGACACTGCGATGGGAGCCCTCAATGGGCCAAGGTAAGTGCTCCTCTGTGCTTGTGGTTCTCCAGCTGGGTGAGGTAGGGTGGGACAGCAACAGGACACCTAAGATCCTCCCTGATATAGAATTCAGAGACACTGGTTAAGATTGTTCTGTCTTTCAGTGTCTAGGATGCTTGCCTCTGTGTCTAACCCTTGCCTGTTCATATCCCATTCCTAGTAGAGCTGGCACAGAGCGGCCCAGGAATTTGAAGGTGTCTTCTTTTACTTGTGCTGCCACACAAGGCTCTAGGCAGCCACCTCTTCAGCTGTGCCACGGCTGCCTGTCTCTTCTGGCCCAGTGGCACACCTAAGGTCCATTCACGGCACACCAGCTGAAAATCACTTGTCTATAGGATTGCACCTCTTTGCACAATCCTATGCATCTCTACTGAGAAGTAAGTCCCTTGTGTTCAATGAGATTTACTCCCAGGAAAGTGAATATGTTCAATGAGATTTACTCCCAGGAAAGTGAATATGTTCCTTAGGTGCATTTCCATGCAACCATTAAGGCTAGAAACAGAGCTTTTAAAAAAGATCTAAAGAATGCCAAAACTTCTATGATTTTATTGTATATCTTTCCATTTTAGGCATAAAATTTAGACACTGGCTCAGTGAGAGTGCCACAACCCACCAAGAGAAAGAAGGTGCATGCAGGGTGGCCAGCAGGTGGAAGGGGAAGAAGTGCACTTATTTATGATGCTATATGGTCAAAGCATGTTGGCTGCTGTTTGGTGTAGCATCCAGGCCTAAAAGGTCTTACAGGTGAGAGTAAGAACTTACAGGTGCTACAGGAGCTTAGCATCTTCCAATCCCACTGGGAAGTAGCTGTGCATGTGCTGCTGTGTCCCAGTTCACATAGGAATCCCAAACAGCACTGCCACATGTTCAGAAGCACTGAATGACTGTAGTGCCTTTTGGTTGGGATAACTACAGTGGTATTCCTACAGGGGGGAACCAGTAATGGGATCTGGGAATGAAGTACCGGAACGCTGGGCAGGTCTTATGCGTGATTGGCAGCCCGCCCGTTCCGTTCCGCCGGCTACCCGCCGGCTGCACAGGCTTCTCCTGGGCACGCGCCCCACTGCTGCTCGTCTGATCACCCGGCGCGCCCCCCCACCCGTCCCCCCCGGCGAGCCAGAACCCCTCCGAGGCCAGGGCGGGCGGCAGACCGAACGGACGGGCCGCCAATGACGCATAAGTCCCGCCGAAGTCCCGCCCAGTGTTCCAGTACTTCATTCCCAGATCCCATTACTGGGGGGAACACTGTGTTTTGCAGGAGCCTGAGCTCCTGTGCAACACGGCCCCTCCCCTTGCCTCCAGAACTCAGAGACATCCAAAATGATATTTTAGCTATAAAATTTAGATATAAGAATATGTATACATTCTTGTCATAGGTTATGGGCCACATTCCAATTATTGACCTGGCAGTCCAGACATGAACATTAAAACTGAGGGATAAATAAGGAGACCTCAATTAATCTTTAACTCTTTATAAAAATCCCCATTTGCCATCGATCTTTTAAAGAACACTTGAGTATGCAATGCAATCCCATCCTTGGCGGGCCAGAGGAGCAGCAACACCTAAATGGCAACTGTGTCATCCAGAGGCTGCCAAGGGCCAACTCCCTCTCTCCACCCCCACCCTGATAAAGCTTACGATCAACCGGTGCTGCAAGGGTGCTGGTCAGCCCTTCTTGTGGTGCTGAGGGTCAGCACCAACTGGCACTGCGCTGCCTGAGAGTGCAATCCTAAACTGGAGTTAGGCCGGCATAAACTAAGCCAGCACAAGGGCCACCGTAAAGCATGTTTGGACCATTCTCGGAGTCAGGGCGGATGCTGCATGTCTGTGTGCTGGCCTGTCTGACTCCAAGAGTGGTCCAAACGTACTTTACGATGTCCCTTGTGCTGGCCAAACTTTGCTGGCTTAGTTTCTATCGGCCTAACTTAGTTTAAGATTGCGCCCTGAGAGCCGTGCTTCCTCCTCAACAGGTGCCGTAAATGTGCTTCACGGCACATTTACAACACCTGGAGCTGGTGGTACAAGCATAGCGCCAGAGTTAGCGCCTTTAGGATTGGGCTCTGCATTCCCTCTTCCATGTGTCTCCTGCCTCTGGAATCTGTCTGATAAGTCTGTGGGTTTTATAATGTTGATATGCCAGATATTGTCTTAAAGTCTAGAAGGCAGAAGTGGAATCCAAGTCAAACAAACAGGATTTGTTTTTCATGTCAAACATCTCTCATTGATTCATTCTATGCAGTCACAGCTGTTGAGCACTGTAACCACAGTGACCAAGATCGGTGATGTAGCTGTTATTGTTCACAATGTTCTGGGAGAAGCCTCATGTACTGTGCAGTTAGTCACTGCTTGTTCCACTTATTTTAGTGGTACCATTCAGCCCATAACCAACAATTCACTGGGCCCCCCAAAAAATTAAACTTCGCATGATGGTCTTCATTCCTATCCATGCAGCAGACATGGTGAACAAAGAGCCATAAATTATAATTCACTTATAAAGGGCAGAGGCACCCTTTTTCAAATCATCCTCAATGACATTGGTTTGGACATGATGGCCATCTCTCTCTCTCTCTCTCTCTCTCTCTCATTCCCCCCCCCCCGGCCAGATCAGGGCACCACCCTACTGCCCTGGCAAATCTTGCCAAGCAAAATAGCCACTGCCTGGAAACATCAGTGTCAAAGCAGTGCTGATATTTTCAGCTATTGCTCCACCAGGCTGAGCAAACACAAGTGGACCCAAGGGAGGACTGGGGAAATGGGTCATGTTTCAAGTGCCAAGGCTTGGAACATGTGACCCGAATGGGTGGGCCTAACCTGACCTTTAATTGAAAGGCATTGAGGGACATATAAGCAGAGATGGACATGCTTAGGTTAGATTAATAATATTTAGACTTCCATCTTAAACATATCTGCCAGGAGGGGAATCCCAACGGGCTTACATCCAAATAAACAAGTTTTAGCTGGGGCTGTTGATCAAACTCAAATATTTCTTTACATGCTTGATATCCTGCTCTTCCCTCAATATTATTGGGGTGCTCAAGGCGGTCTACAGCATAGAAAAAAAACGCAAAATAAGAACGAAAGACAAAGTGCAATAATAAAATAATCACACACAACAGGGCAATGAATCTCCTTCAAGTACTGCCTCTATCCCAAGTTAAAGGGATGGCAGCCCGAGAGCAAGCCTCCTCTGTAGCGGCACCACAAATATGAAATTCCCTTCCAGAAGAATTAAGAACTACCGATTTACTCATGGCTTTTTGGAAAGGGGTCAAAACATACCTATTTCCTCTGGCATTTGGATGATGGTTGGATGTTTGCCTTCTGTGCCTCTGGAATGGTGCTGTAGCTTGACTGCACCCCTGGACAATTGTTCTCCCCCCACCTCCAATGTCATGATAAGATGGGTTTTGCCCTGCTTTTGAATGTTCTCTCTCTTTCTCTCCCTCTCTCCTGCCCCCTCCCTCCCACCCCCGTGTGTGTCTGCGGGTCTCTGTGTGTTTAATAATGTTTTAATGCTTTTGTTTTTGATGGTTTTTATTGTTTGTTACATTGTACTTATATTATTTAGCTTCAACATGGGAAAGGTAGGGTACACATTCTTCAAATAATAATCATAAATGGAAACAAAATACAGATTAGAGCCACAAAAGCAAAGCAATTAACTGAGAAGGAAAGACCAGGTGGAAAAGACTGGAAAACTAACAGGGAAGGGGCAGGTCTTATTCCCTCTGGGAGAGACTTCTAGAATAAAAATGTGCTTGCTTCAGCAGCACATATACTAAAATTGGAATGATATAGAGGAGATTAGCATGGCCCATGCACAAGGATGCAGAGGCAGATCTAAGGGACGGCAAAGCTCTAAGTTTTGCAAGAAGCCTTACCTTGCAGTGGAAATCACTCCTCTCCTGCACCATTTTAGCCAGTCCTCACAGGGAAAAGCAACATCTTGGCGTTGCTTACTGGCTACAGCAGCAAGGGAGAGGAGGGATTTACATGACAGGGTAAGGCTTCTTGCAACACTTAGAGCTTTGCCCTCCCTGTAGATCCGCCTCTGCAAGGATGACATGCAAATTTGTAGAATAAAAATGTTGCTGCCGCACGGATGGCCCTTCTCCTTGTGGCTGTCAATCTGGCCACCACCAGAGGCAGTGCACACAGCAAGCCTCCCTTCCATTGGCCTTAGGGGACAGATCATTTGATATGGGAGAAAGCAGTTCCTCAAATAGCCTGGTCTTACAGGGCAGCAGTTTCATCAATTCCACCAGTCCCACCAGTGGGGTCACGACCCAATTTTGGTGGGTTGCAAAACTGATAGGGTAGATTAGGCTATGTGCATCAAGGGTTAAACAACCTGCTTCTTGTGGGGAGCACTGCTGCCCAATCACCATAATAGCAACAGAGGTTTGAGGGGCTAGTAAAGTGAAACTTTTTTTTAAAAAAGATGGGGCCCAATGCTAGCACATTTGGAAACCACTGTTATAAGGGCTTCAAAGGTCAAAACCAGGGCCTTAAATTGGGCCTAGAAACAGATCAGCAGCCAGTCAGTGTCATTTCTACTGGGGGGGGGGATGAGGATGACATGCTACACTTTGGAGGAAACTGTGGGCCGGGCCCCACCTGTGGGTCACAAGCCAATTTCAGGTGGGTCACAAAGCGGCTAGGGCAGCCATATTGAAAATATGGGAAGATGAGATACTGGGAAGAGGGAGGGCTGTGTGGCTGTTTTGCTTGTGTCAGGGTTGTAAATAGGCTTTTTTCTTTGGCTATTGGAAAATGGCTGAGAATTAACCCAATTTCTTGCTGCATTCTCAGGAAAGCAGCAGGCTCTGGCATCAAAATGACGACACTTCTGGAGACTTCTGGCCATGATGTCACTTCTGGTGGGTCCCGAATAGATTGTCATTCCAAAAAGTAGGTCCTGGTGCTAAAAGGTTTGAGAACCACTTCTTTAGAATGTTTAGAATGAGAGTCAAAATGCTGTAATTAAAAAAAGAAAAAAAAAGAAAAGCAATTCCCTATTCATAGAAAGCTAGCACACCAGATGAAGCAGCTCAGCCCTGATAATGAGCTTGTTTGTTGAATGCCTACTCTATATAATATAATGATGACTACCCCTACTATCTGGGGGTTGACATGTGCCAGGGCAAGGCTTGGGAACTCAGAATGGAAAAGTGTTTTGGGAACATGTGCCAAAAATACGAAGAATGTTGAGCAGCAGAGCATGTGCAAAGGGCTGGAGGACGCGCTCCGAATGCTTTCCTGTCATCCCGGAGTAAGCACAAGCAGCTGCCCAGGGATCCCGGACACGAGGCCCACTTATTGGAGAGTCTTGCACTGTCCTGTAGCCGCTAAGGACGGGGCGAGGAGAAAAGACTGAATGAGCTGCGCCGCCGCCACTTTCCTACCCGTAGGTTTTTGGGTGGTTTTTTGTTTGTTTGTTTGTTTTTTGCCTTTGTACAGTACTGTATAGCGGCCTTTCTCTCAAGGGAGCCCGGGCTTACCTTGAGCTGCTCGGAGGCTTGTTTGTGAACCAGGCGCCCTCTTGTGGCGAACGCGATTTCCTGCCAGCCTGTCTGCTGCTTAAAAAGTTGAGAAGGAAAGTTTGGGAAAGTTTGGAAGTTGCTGTAAAGTTTTTGCCTCCTGGCTTTTCCGAGCTGCGTGTGTGAAACTGACATGATGACATCCACAGCAGTGCCCGCCTTCCTGTGCCTGTTCAAATAGCATTCCCTAAATCTATCGCCATCCAAAGCCCAGGATCCACACCACCTCCACCCCCACCCCCACCCCCTTTCCAGAAGGGGGATTAAAAAAAAACAAAACCCTTTACTCTCCCACCTCCTTCCTTCTACACGCTGAAAGAAAAAATAGCCCGGGCAGCGCAGAAAGTCACCACTTTGAAGATTCCCACTTGCCCCCCAAAGCATGGCGGCGGCTGGGGGTCAGCGGCGGGATCCCGGGGAGCGCCGTCCCGGGGCCATTTAAGCCCCCTCTCCTGCCAGCGAGGAAGGACTGTTGCCGCTGCTGCCAACTCTTCGCTTTTTGCACTTGTCAGATGCGGACGGGACTGAGGCCGGCCGGGATCGAGACACCCAAGGCGAGCCCCGGCGGAGAGGCACCTCCACGCCAGCCGGCAAGGCGGGTCCCCCGGGAGGAACAGGATGCAGCCCCACCTGGCGCTGGTGTGCTTCGTATTCGGGGGCTTTCTGCCGGCGTCGGCTCGCCCAGAGCCCAGGAGGCGGCAGCAGACGGACCCAGGGCGGTGTGAGCTGCCCCGATCGGTGAGCTGGGGCGAGGGTGGGGAGGGGGGCAGAGAACCACAGAGCTAGTGTGCGGGGGGGGGAGGCTAGTAGGGCAGCCTGCAGGGCTGATCCCGGAGTCCTTTCTGGGGATCCATCACTGGGACCCCTCTAGTGCCACTCGCACAGGCTGCTGAGCGCCGGGCGGGGGGGGCGCTGCTGCATCCCACCCCCCGCCCCGTCGCTCCAGCTCGGCCGCAAAGGCAGCCAGTCTCTCCGCGGGTCAATTGCGCAGCCTGTTGCCGGTGCTCCTGGGCACGACCTCGGCGTCTCCAGATTGAAACGGCCCCTGCTGTGCGCGCTGCCGCTGCTGCTCAGCCCGCCAAGCCCGCGCTGCTCCCCCCACCCCGGGCCCGCACAGCGGGAGAAGGAAATGAGCCCAAGGGGTGTTCTGCGGCGGGGGAACTCGGTCCCGGCTGGGCATCGTCCAGCCCCCAGCAGCAGCGCCCTGAGGATGCGGGTGCCATTCGGAAGCCCGTAGTCTAAACCTGGCCAGCCGCGACATCTTTGCCTGCCCGCCCGCCCGTGGCACTCTCTCTGGGTACCACCAGGTCATCCAAGTACGACGAGGAGGGACTAAATTTGGCGGGCGAGTTGTATAGAGGTGTCTTTTCGACACAGATGTCTTTCGTTTTGTTTGTTTTTCAATCCCATAATCAGCCAAACATCTCCAGAACCAGGTTGCCCCCTCTCATCCCAGCAGTTCAAAAAGACCACGTTGGGGGGAAATCTGTCAAGTGATCCTTTCCCTTCTCCAGTTGGTATGATGTCTGCCTACTTTTTCAGAAACACAACGTTATGCCCATGGCCCGTCTGCAAAGGCAGATCCTTTCAGGAACTTCCAGGGCCCAGGCTGCATTACTCCTTGCCATATTTGTGCTTCCTTCCCAGCATCTTGAAGGAAGGTGCATTCAGTAATTGCAGGATCCACAGTCTCTTCTGTTGGTCAATAGGACTGCGTTTCATTTCAGTTTCAGTGATTTCGCTTCGGTGAGGGGATTGCATGTGCTACTGGCAAATGCGGACACAATCTCTGCAGAATTCATTCCAAAGGGCCTTGAGCAGGAAAACTTTCCAGTGGACGGAGCCCTCTCTGTCTACACACCTACTACATAATTTTACACTATAGGAACAGATTTCCACCCATATCTCAGTGATATACCTACATATACTGTATTTGCCCCAAATTAAAACTTTACACCGTATACTGTATTCATGCATGTCTCCGTGTAGATCAAATAAAATAAAAGTAAAATAAATTAAGAGTAAATCTGACCCTAAGAAAGATGTCTGCCTAGATATACAAAGATGTTAGTTTAGAGACAGAACACACACACACACACACACACACACACACACACACTTGACCTTATATGATTACTGCTATAGAATAACTGACCTCTGTTACATTCTGTATCTTTTTGTTTGGCTCACCCAAAGAAAGTATTGCATTGACTATCGATTTTTCATTTTCTCTCTGCCCCATCTCACTGTAGAGGGGCATGGGCGCCCCAAGCAAGAGGCCTGCAGCCCACCTTGTCAGAGCAGGCTGTTGCCCCAGTTGGGGCTGCCCATTCAGAGTACAGTACCAGCGGGGTCTGTCAAGGAACCCAGCACTTGCCCAAGGCCTCAGCCATATTGGCTAGGATAGGGTTACTGCATTGGTTCTCATCTTCAGCCGTGACAGCTTCCAAGGTTTGACCTCTTGGTGGTGGTGGTGGTGGGGTGCGGCTGTATGCACACACTCCTTTCAGCTTTGCTCTGCCCTTCATTGTGGGCCATCAAGGGCATTACATAATCCTTAGGGGGTCAATGGGTGCTCCTCCCCCCACCCTCCTCCCCCGTGCTAGGAGTGGTCATTGGTGGGGCCTCCAAATTGGGCAGCAGTGCCAACCCCTCCCGCAGCATTGGGGTACTCATGGATGTGCACCAGGAGGGGTCCCAGTGCATTGTTGTGGATTGCGCTGATAGTCGCAATCTAGGGTCAGTCTAGGGTCAGACAAGCCCTCTGTGGTTCCCTAATTCTCATTTTATCTGTAAATATCTACTTTACAGCTTTAAATCAGAATCCACTCACTTGTATCACCCTTTTAACTACATGGGATATTAGCGAATCAGAGTTAGATAACCTTGACCATTCCTCCTGTATGTTATCTTCCTTTCTGAAGTGTACGGTTTCAACATATTTAATTGCAGGATGTTCTACATGACACAATGGATGCAATCCAGAAACCACTTACCCCAGACAGTCATGTTGGAAGAGTTCTCTTGATTTTCAAAGAGTTATTCCAGCACGGATGAACTCTGGCTCAACTTGCTATACATACAGTACTCGCAGGCCCACACACTGTAAATTGCGGTCTCAGTCCTAAACATGTTTACATCCACTTCACTGCGACTTGCTTTCGTTCGTAAATATCTGCAACTTGCTTTCATGTTTGCATCATTAGGAGCAGCGTGCAGTGTAAAATGACAGTTTTCAAAGTATTTTGCAAATTTAGCCCAGAGTTGGTGGTTTGTGCACATGCTCAGTTCCTGTGTGCACCATTATCACATATATACAAGCATTCATCGAGCTTCCTGATCACAGGGGCCGCTCCGTTGTCCTTACAGCTGACTATATTCCTTTTCCTTTTCCCTAGCAAAGAGACTTAAACTCATTCTTCTGGTTGATCCGGAGGGATCCTCCTGCCTACCTGTTTGGAACCATCCATGTGCCTTACACCCGCGTGTGGGACTTTATCCCTGAGAACTCTAAGTTTGCCTTCCAAGCTAGCTCCAATGTGTACTTTGAGCTGGATCTCACGGACCCCTACACCATCTCAGGTCTGGCCAGTTGTCAGCTGCTACCGCATGGGGAGAACTTGCAAGATGTGCTTCCTCGGGATCTTTACCACCGGCTCAAGCGCCACCTTGAGTACGTCAAGTTGATGCTGCCGCACTGGATGACCCCGGATCAACGGGGCAAAGGTCTCTACGCAGACTACCTCTTCAATGCTATTGCTGGAAACTGGGAGCGCAAAAGACCTGTCTGGGTGATGCTGATGGTCAACTCTCTGACCGAAACAGACATCCGTTCCCGGGGAGTGCCAGTACTGGACCTCTACCTGGCCCAGGAGGCTGAGAGGATGAAGAAAAGGACAGGAGCTGTGGAGCGGGTGGAAGAGCAGTGCCATCCCTTGAATGGGTTGAACTTCTCCCAGGTAAGGCGGTCCTGAGACCCTACATCATTTTAATCATAGCATGCCGATCGTAAGAGAAGTGACTTCTGCAGAAAATGACTAGTATTGGGATGTAGGCAAACCTTAAAGATTGAAATTAATACAGAAGTATGTGAGGTCCCCTTCCAAGCTCTACGATTCTATGTCTTTGAGTTAGTGTATTTTGGTTAACCAACAGATTCTTCTCTCAAACCGTGTTGATGGGATGATGAAAAGGTGACTTTCACCATCTGGTTGTATCGTATCACAATGGCCTGCATGCCCATCTCAAATATGGTGTACACTGTTTGTGATCAACCAAGTGCAATAACCTAGGGGATATACAGTGATGGTACTTTCAATTAGGCTATTGAATAGCCTAATTGAATTAGGCTATTATATAGGCATAACCTATATAAACGATAAGACCCCGTTGCATATGTTGCATGAAATACAGAGCAAGTTCTTGTGGAGTCGGTGTACACGCAGCAGCGTTTCACTTGCTTGTTCTCTCTCTCTCTCTCTCTCTGTCATACACACTGCACATGACATCCAGTGTTCAAAGCCAGTGTTTGAAGTTTATGATCAAAAGATAAAAAAGTAGTAGGTGTACAGTTAGGTCTCTTTCAATTTGTATTAAATAAACACTGCTGTTAGTATTTCTGAGATGAAGGTTGTTGAGTCTTGTTTTTATAATGAAGTGATCCTCATTTTCAACTGTGACACTATATTTATGAACAGGTGTGTAACCTACCTTTTCCAAACATGAATACTGTGTACTGATATTTAACCTGGTTGGCTCGGCTGTAGTTTGCTTCTCAGAGCACAATCCTAACCTGGAGTTATGCTGGCACAGTTAGGCCAGCAAAAGTTTGGCCGGCACAAGGGCCACTGTATGTTTGCACCACTCATTGTCAGAGAGGCCAGCACACAAACATGCACCATCTTCCCTGACTCTGAGAGTGGTCCAAACATGCTTTACGTGTCCCTTGTGCCAGCCAAACTTTGCTGGCCTAACTGTGCCAGCCTAACACCAAGGAAGGATTGCACTCTCAGCCAATATGAAAGATGTAGCAGTTTTTTTCTGTGCTGCAGGATCAAAAATTTTCCAGAAATCTTGTCATTGGCTGTATGAAAAAGTGCTGAAGGAGGAAAGGGAGTTTTCCGTAGACGGAATGGGTTTAGTGTTTTCATGCTTCCAAATATTAGGAAGTGGATTTTGTATACTGCGTGTAAAGTGAAGTAACTTTTGGCTGTGATTAAAATGATGAATTCCTTTAAAAATCCTGTTCTGAACATGCAGTGGCCACAGACTTCTTTTTCTTCCCTTCTGAGCATAGATCCTATCTTTGTAGCCAGATACCAATCCAGAATATAAATTATTTAGGGAATTCCTAAGTATTGTATTCACACCTAATCTGTATAATCTCCTTTTTGAAGCCTTGTTTATGCCAAATACTGAAGTGTGTATGCCAGCAGGCCGAAAGAGTAAATGCATTATCCTGATTAACTGATTGTCTAAAATCACATTTAAAATACGGCTTTTTAAATTGGAGCTGTCCTTTGTGAAAGCGCAGGGTGTCCAGTGCTGATGGTCTTGCTGTAAACAATTTATGTGTACCTCTTGATTTCAGTAATGGGTTTCAGATGCTCCTCTGAGGATGAAACTTGTCTGTGCTATTTGGAGAGAGCAACTGGTTTTCATTAACCATTTCCAAAATATCACCTGTGAAAATATGTAATTAGTTGATAGCGTTGCCAAAAATAGATGGCTGGAATGGAATAAAATAGGAAAAACATGCAAGAAAACACTTAGGATTTACTAGGGCAGTGCATCCTGTTTTGTGTTGCCTTGGTTGTTTGTACAAATCAACCTTCAGATTTTTTGTGATGCCAGCAAAGTATTCACCTCTGCATGAGAAACTAAGGGATCTGCGCCTTCACTTGGAGATTTTTAGAACCACACTACACAACCTGCTTCAGAGTGCAGTTCTAACCTGGAATTAGGCTGACACAGTTAAGCCAGCAAAGTTTGGCACAAGGGATACCGTAAAGTATGTTTGGACCACTCGCCATCCTCCCTGACTCCAAAAGTGGTCCAAACCTGCTTAACGGTGGCCCTTCTGCCAGGCAAACTTTGCTGGCTTAACTGCACCAGCCTAACTCCAGGTTAGGATTGCGTTCTCAGAGGCCAGCACACAGATGTGAGCCATCCTCCCTGACTCTTAGAGTGGGCTAAACACACTTTACGGTGACCCTGGTGCGGGCCAAACTTTGCTGCCATAACTGTGCCAGCCTAACTCCAGGTTAGGATTGCGCTCTTAAAGGACTCCCAAGAGGTTCCTTTTTTTTTTTTTTCCCAAAGGAAAGGTTTAATTCCAGACAGAGCTCAGTGTACAAACTTCTTACAGCCCACTTCTATAGGTCAAAGCGGGGCTTGCTTTTCATCCTCTCTTTCAGAAGGGCAGCTTTTTCTATGATGGCCAAACATTTGAATATTTTCTTATCATCTAATCTCTGCTGGCAGCACAATCCTATGCATGTCTACTCTATAGTAAGCTCTATTGGGTTCAATGGGACTTACTCCCAGGAAAGTAGGATAAACTGGTTTAATACTTACCAGCACCAGTTCAGCTCCATGAACTGTTCTCTTCTTCTAGACTTGGAAGCATACAAGTTGGTACAAATGTTTACAATGGTGTTGCCAATTGATTAACAATGTTCTTTTTCTTTAACCATTCTATTAAGTACCAGACTTGTAATTACAGTGAATTACGTATTCAAGTGATGTGTGGGCAATTTTTTTTTTCATAGCTTTGAGAGAGCTGTTAAGAGAACAACAAATATTGTTGACAAGTTCAACCATGCCTAAGCACTTGAGCATTCTTTAAGAAGGCACAGCTCCAATAAAAACTACATTCAAAATCCATTTTTAATTAGACAAATCCAATTACTTGGTGGCACACAATGAATCCATAAGTATTTTTGGTCCTATTTATCTGCAAACTGAATTAAAGGAAGACCTACACATTTATTTATTTATTTATTTATTTATTTATTTATTTATTTATTTGTACACTGGACCAGATATTTGCTACACAGCTTTCACCAAAGAACAAACTTTCAGTTTTGTATAGAAAGTACACTCTACCTGAAATCAAATTCAGAATAATTAGCCAGGAATTCAATATACCTCTGATGACATTGAGGTTCCGTTAGGTCAGTTTAAAAATCAATCAATCCATCCACAGGTACTTATATACTGCTTTTCAACACAAAGTTCACAAAGCGGTTTACAGGCAAATAGTAATAATAAAGTTAAATGGCTCCCTGTCCCAAAGGGCTCACAATCTAAAAAAAAAAGGCAGACCACCAGCAACTGCCACTAGAAAGACACTGTGCAGGGGTGAAGAGGGACAATTACTCTCCCCCTGCTAAATATAAGAGGAGCACCACTTGAAAAAAGAATCTCTTGGAATATGAACGGATCCTTTAAAAACAACAACACCCCTGTTCTCCACCAGTGTTTCCCCTGTTACTATTTTTATCATCTTTTCTGCATAAAGATGGTACAACCCAGAAAGGCATGGGTGTTATTTAAATCACTTAAGAAAACACTGCTTGTTTAGGAAAACCCTGTATTTCTTGCCAATCACAAAGAGTTCCCTTTCTCAGATTTGAAGTACTGTACTTGTTGGGAAAGTGCTACATTAAGAATCACAGCACCAACTTGTGTTAGTGTTTTTCTGTAACATGCTTTCATTTCAGTAGGGAGTTGACTTGTAACCCTGCAAAAGATCTCATGATCTTTTGATTTAAGTAAATTATCATTTACTTAAAAAAAAAAGTATGCCAAAAAACAAAAATACCCACCAAAAGGATAAAATGAACATATTAAGATCTACCTATTATACATATGTATATAATTTTAAGCCGACTTGTCACAACATTCAGTTACATACCGTATAACAAATATGTGTTGATCTAGGTATTTACCCTACATTGATTGTGTTCCACACAGCAACAAAAAGAAGTTACCAATGTCTTTCATGCTTGCAAAGTATTTCTTTCTGCCCCCTATATGCACATCAGATAGGGGAGTTTTAGATTAGCATATGACAGATAAGTCACCTGAGATTTAAAAAGGTGCCTTTGAAAATGCTTTCTGATTGACAAGGCATCTTCTTTTGGGGCAACATGGAAGGAAATGAAATACAGCTACCTAGCTGGTTCCCCCCCTCCCCCCCAAAAAACCCGGTCTTTCTCTGTGCTGTCCAAGAGCTGGCTACACAAGGCACCTGGCAAATTGTTCAAAGGGAGCAATTTGTAATGTTATCATTCTGTCTAGCAATCACATTTCTCAGTGCACTGCAGCTTTAATTTAAAGGCGTGGTTTGCAATGAACTAGATTGCCTTTCTTAATTCTCAATTTTGGATCTTCTCAGAAGAGACATATAATTAATGGTATTAACGATGGAAATTAGGAATTGACCAGAATTTGTATTCCAATGGTATATCTAGGCCAGCGGTCAGGGAACATTTTTACCTTTTACCCCAAAATATATTTAGATACGCCGACGTTACCCCCTTGATTTGATTTTTAATACAGGTACTTACTAAAACTACCAGTTAAAGATAGGTGTCCTCTCAGGAGAGGCACTGTCCTGTCTCTCTCAATGGTGCAGCAACTAGTCGACTCTACTGAAGAAGCGGGCGGACTTGGAGGCGGGGCCCGGGGCATCACGCAGGGAAGCGTGTTATACACAAGGGCCTGACGCACTGCACTGCATCAGGTCCTTGTACGCTACAGTACTGTAACACACACAGCCGGGCATGCGTATAGAACAGTGATGGCGAACCTTTTGGGCTTGGTGTGTCAGAAATTTGGAAAATTCATAACTCAGCTCTGCTCGTGTGTCAATCCCCCCCCCCCCCACACACACTGCAGGGCTTGTCGCCTGAGTTTAAAGAGAGAGACGGAGGCGCAGACAGTGGGCGCGCAGAGGAACAAGTCTTTGCAGGGAATCGCTTAGATTCATATGCATGCCCGGCTGCCGTCCATTACCCCCAGGAATTTCATTTTTACCCCATTTGGGGTAATTTACCCCTGTTCCCTGACCACTGATCTAGGCTGATGGGAACATCTGTGATCGTTTAGACTAGAGCCCTAAGTCTGTTATGGGCATCAGTAGAATTATTTTTAACCTGCTTTCAGCATTACTTTAATTGTAATATATCATCTGAAAAATTTGGAAATGAAGACCCAGAAGGCATGCTGTAGTGTAACATCCTTAAGCATTTGTTTTTAATATAACCAGTTTTTAAATACTTATTTAAAAAAGGGTGGTTTGCTTCTGTTATAACTGTCATAGGAGGTTTGCAGTCTATTTTCTCACCCTTGCCTTCTTATATTTCATGCTACTGAAAATGTAAATAGGTCCACATCTATTCCCCTTGAAGTTGATTTCTTATAGGTTCTGAACCTGACAGCTGAATCCTAACCTGGGCCAGCCCAGAGCAAGCAGCAGAACCGTAAGGCGGGTGGAGCCTGAGGAGCACCTGCTCCAGGCGCTGGGGATAAAAATTCCAGGCGCAGGAATGGCCCCAGGCTCCGCCCTCATGATGGAGGTGACTGTCTTCACACCGCAAGTGGCAGGTAGGCAGTCACCTTCGGAGGCGATAGTGCGCCCCTCCGCCAGGGAGATGCAGGGAAGACTCCAGGGAGACTTACAGTGCAGAGGCAGCCTTCGCCAGGCTGTTCCCAAAGGAGGAGGCGCTGCCGATCGCATGCCCCAGGGCGCTGGGGTAGGGCATTATGGCTCTGGCAAGCAGGATGCTATGAGCCAGCTGGGGACCAGGGGAAACTTATAGAACGTTTATACTTACCTACTCTGTTCCACCACTCCTTGATATAAAATGGGCCTATTCGGATCCAGGCCACCTCCTTTGCTGGTGTAAATCTGTGTGTCCGAAGGAGTGCGAGAATAGGATATCTTCACTGTTGCTGCCACTGAGATCCACCCCTAAAAAGGTAAAGATTTCCCCACGACTGAATGGTCTAGTCATGACCGACTGTAGGGGGCCTGTGCTCATCTCCATTTCAAAGCCTGTAGAGCCAGCGTTTTGTCCAAGGACAAGCTTCTGCGGTCATGTGGCCAGCATGACTCTACGCCGTAGCGCATGGAACGCCATTACCTTCCCAACGAAGTGGTCCCTATTTATCTACTTGCATTTAGGTGCTTTCGAACTGCTAGGTTGGCAGGAGCTGGGACAAGCGACGGGAGCTCACTCCATCGTGCAGTCTTGAACTCCCAACCTTCTGGTCGGAAAGCCCAGCAGCAGCGGTTTAACCCGCTGCGCTACCATGTCCCAGGTCTAGCCTACCCTTAACGTGGCTAGACCTAGATCCACCCCTAGCCTACCCTCAACATGTCTCTGCCTGATTCCCACCTCGGTCTTTCCATGAGCCGCCACTTCTGCCACCTTACCTGCACTGGCAGAGTTTCCAGGCCACGTGCTATGACCAATTGATGGAATTGGGTTGGTAATGGATATGAAGGACAGAGGAAAACTCAGGGCGCAATCCTAACCTGTGCCGGCCAAACTTTGCTGGCCTAACTGTGCCAGCCTAACCCCAAGTTCAGATTGCACTCTCAATCTTTTTCGTATCGGTGGAGTACCAACTACTACTGAAAATTAAGCTTTATTAGAGGCTTCCAGTGAAAATGGCCTCATCGCAATAAATTGTATTTGATCATTTTTCAGTTGTGTATGCAGTTTGCAATATCCCCTTGCGCAGCTCCCATTGATTCCAATGTAGCTTGCAGAGGGGAAGGATTATATGTCTAGGTTTTTTTAGGGGTTTTCTCCAAAACAGCTCTGCACAATTTGTGATCCATCAAGCCAAACTTAGTTCACCCGTCATAAATTGAGGCCTGTTAACTGCTTGAAATCCTTTCCCTCATCCCACCCCACGTATGCCAAACACGCAAAGCCAAGTCATGTACAGAGCTCTGATAAGCTGTCAAGCACAGCTTGTTGTTGTTCAGTCACTAAGTCATGTCCGACTCTTCGCGACCCCATGGACCACAGCACGCCAGGCCTCCCTGTCCTCCACTAGATTTTGGAGTTTGCCCAATTTCAAGTTCATCGCTTCAGTGACACTGTCTAACCATCTCATCCTCTGCTGCCCCCTTCTCCTTTTGCCTTCCATCTTTCCCAGCATGAGGGTCTTCTCTATAGAGTCCTCTCTTCTCATGAGGTGGCCAAAGTATTTGAGCTTCGGCTTCAGGATTTGTCCTTCCAGGGAGCAAGCAGGCTTGACTTTCTGAAGGATTGACTGATTGGATCTCCTTGCAGTCCAGGGGACTCTCAAGAGTCTTCTCCAACACCATAATTCGAAAGCATCTATGCTTCGGCGCTCTGCCTTTCTTATGGTCCAGCTCTCACAGCCATACATTGCTACTGGGAAAACCATCGCTTTGACTATGCAAACCTTTGTTGGCAGGGTGAGGTCTCAGCTTTTTATTAAGTTGTAGTGACCTGCATTTGGCTTGAGGGGTCACAAGTGGTACAGGCCGGCTCTAGAAACTTTAGAGATGATGCCACAAAGGAAGTTATAAGTCACTTGTATAGAGTAGCTTTCAAGCCCAGTACACTAATATTTACACATACTGCATTGAGGTTATACTCTTTAGCCAGAACAGCACAGCCCCACAGTAGGCTATTGCCTATGGCAGCTCATGCCACAATAAACCAACCTGAAGTCTACTTAAGAATGAAGTTGGACTTGTTTCCTGTGCCATGTGTTTTAAGGGACAAGTTGCACGTTACATAGCACTGATAATTCAAGATACTGTAGATATGATCCTGAAAGGTAGCTGTTGAGCACCTTCATCTCAGCTTGTGACAGTAGTGCAGAAAAGGGTGGATTTAACCCTCATCTTCTCCCCCTCCCAGCTGATTCTGCACTGTAGTCAATTCTTGGAGCTGCCACTAGCTGTGAAGAGGAAAACACGGCACAATATTAGCATCTGTGTGGTTTCCCCTCCAAGGCCTAATCATGGCTCCAGAACAGGGCCAGTCAGAGCATGGCTCTGACTGGAGTATTCTTTCAAACAGTGAAATGGAAGGGGAGGCTTAACAAGGGGGTGCCCCACATCTTGGATCTGCCCATTGCTCCCCTCCAGTCTGCCACCCGCTCAGCCACTTCAGTTGGTTCTCTGATTCTCTTCTCACTCACTGAGGAGCAGGAGCCCAGCCGTTGGAAAGGGGGAAAAAAAAGCTGCCACCACTCTCACCAAAGAAGCCAGGTGGGCAAGGAACGGTGGAGCACAATGATCTGGAGCCCACCCTGTTCCCTTCAGTTCTGGTGCTCTTTCCTGGCGGTCGACCAGGAGGAATGCATACAGTAAATGGATTTAACCGGAGCACCAGGTCTCATCTTGTCCCCCTTTCCTTTCCTAGCTCACCCAACTGCTCTCCTAGGCAAGGAGGAAGGCAAAAAGTTGGCAATAGTTAAAAAAAATCCACTATGTCCACCACCACTTTTCCCCTCGTCCTCACCCACCTGGCTACAAAAAGGGCAAGGAGATGGTGGTGGCAAAAACAGTCCTCAGTTTTGTTGGTTTGAAGAGATGCAGTACATGAGCGGGGGTGTCATATCCACCTCAATTCAGGCAGCAAATTCACCTGGACCGCTTCTGCTTCAGGAGAGCAGGGACACAGCTAAAGAAGGGCATGGGGTACAATTGCACTGGGCAACAAGCTTTAGGGGGGCAACAAGCTGAGCTTGACACTAGTGGCCAAAATGGTGAAAACCTTGGTATGTATGAATAATACCATCATGTTATTTACCATTTGATGCAGAATTTAATGCAGAATGCAGTGAAACAAACCAGGGTGGAATATTGTCATTTTATCGAAAGTTATGGTTAACTGCTCCCCCCCCCCAAGAAAATGAAACTACAACTGTGATGTCTCTTCCTGTTGTGACATCACTTCCAGGGCATCATTTTGCCCCGCACCGGGCTACACTTTCATTAGCTATGCCAGTGCAGGAGAGTGAGTAGCAAGTGTTGTTTTCCCTTCCTGCTTTTGAAAAATAGCATATCCTGTAGCGAACGGTGTACATAACATGTAATTTGGCTTTATCTGCTATTGCTGCAAACGCCTGAACTGCACCCGATTTTCATTTCCCTGGAACTGCATTCCTCGCTCTCTCTGTTTCGTGCTAAACTGTGGAAGCTGGTTTCATTTGAACTCCATCATCTGTTTTAATGCTAACAATGAGATCTCCTGCAAAACGTGTGTGCATGGACATGCATTATGGAGGCATCTTAGCTTATCACTACACATCTGGGTTTAGTCTAGAGAACCACCAATGCAAAGGGTTGTGAGTTACACCAGGCAGGTGTGAGTCTCCACACTTTGTTGAGTGGTCATTAACCACAGAAAGTTAAGGCAGACCAGATTTGGGAGACTGGAGAACCATTACTTGCCAGATGTTTCTTTTTTGTCTTTTTAAAGAAGGCAAAGGGAGGAGTCTGTGTCTTAACAGGATTGGCAGTGCTGGGGGAAAGGTTTTTCGCCCTTTATCTCATGTCAGTTTCATGATCAACGTCACTCCTGGAACATGCTATTAGCTCTGCTGTGAAAGGGACTGTCCTGTAACTGTATCATACCTGTCCGTTGTTTTTTGGTTTTTTTTTTGGTAGTTTTTTTTTTTTTTGCTGTGGGTCTGATGTCAGGTTCTACAGAAGGGGCATTTCTTTTTGTTGGGGAAAATGGTACAAAGGGTTGAAACTTTCCCAGCCCAACTGCTCCAGTCAAAAACAGAACCACTGCCAATTGCATTTAAACAAGATGAAAAATACTCTTAGGCGATCTGATATATACAGATCAGCGGCCAAAACACGAACCATATACTAAGTTCCATCTAAAGTTCTGGTCAATCACCAGATATAAAGCCCAGCCAATGGGTTCAAAAAGCATTCCCAGCTTTGTCTCCATCTGACTTTATTTCTCCCTTATTTTCACGTGGCCTTGCTTTCATCTTCGATCAGTGGCTTTTTGTATGTGTCCTTAATCCGCTTGCCATCGGAGGCTAAGCTTTTTAGCCTCTTGCCACATTTTTCAAAAGTTGCCTTGCTGAGGACTTGACATTAGCATCTTGATTTTTAAAGCTGTTCATTGAATCTCTCTCCATAGGAAATAAGGCTCTTTTCCCTTCTATGGGAAATAATTCTGATGGATTGAATGGGAGGGAAACAAAAGCCTTGCCTAGGTCTCTCTCTCTCTCTCTCTCTCTCTCTCTCTCTCTCTCTCTCTCTCTCTCTCTCTCTCTC
>JAJKFI010000028.1:910963-980500 GCA_029204185.1 Lerista edwardsae | reverse complement strand
TATGTATGTATGTATGTATGTATGTATGTATGTATGTATGTATGTATGTATGTTCCACATAGGCTCCGTAACGCCTCGAGCGACGCGCACCAAACCCGGCACACACATGCCTTGTGGCCTGGCAACAAATGCTGCGGGGATCAGGCCCCCCTAGCGCCCCCGGGGGTGGGGGTGCGAAGGGGCCCCGCGTGAAAATGGTTGAAAACGGCCGAAGTCGGTGTCAAATCTGTAGTTTCCGGGGTTGCCGAGACGAGCAGCGATGCTCCCGACATCGCTGGAGTCCGGGTTTGGCCCCCCTCAGCGTGGGGGGGGTGAGAAGGGGTGCGAAACAAAACATCCGCCATGCCCTGCTGGAACGCCTGGAGCGATTGGCACCAAACTTGGCACGCGCATGCCTTGCGGCCTGGCGACAAACACTGCGGGGTATGACCCCCCCTAGTGCTCTCATGGTGCAAAGGGGGTGCCGTGTAAAAACGATCGAAAACGGCTGACATCGGTGTCAAATCCGTAGTTTCTGGGGTCACTGAGACGAGCGGCGACGCCCCTGACGCCTTTTTAGTCCCGGTTCAGCCCCTCTCGGCGTGGGGGGGGGTGAGAAGGGGTGCGAAAAAACATCCGCCATGCCCTACTGGAACGCCTGGAGCGATTGGCACCAGACTCAGCATGTGCATGTCTTGTGGTCTGGCGACAAACACTGTGTGGGTCAGGCCCCCCTAGAGCCCCCGGAAGTGGGGGTACGCAGGGGCCCCCACGTGAAGATGGTTGAAAACGGCTGACATCAGCATCAAATCCGTAGTTTCTAGGGTCGCCGAGATGAGCGGCGATGCTCCCGATGCCGTTGGAGTCCAGGTTCGGCCCCGTCGGCATGGGGGGGGTGAGAAGGCCACCATGGCCTGCTGGAACGCCTGGAGCGATTGACAGCACACTTGGTACACATGTGCCTTACAGTCCGGCGACAAATACTGTGGGGGTACAACACCCCTAGTGCCCCTAGGGGTGGACGAATGAAGGGGGTGCCATGTAAAAATACTCAAAAACAGCTGACATTAGTGTTGAATCCATAGTTTCTGGGATAGCCTAGAAGCTTGGGATAATTTGTTACCCGGGCAACGCTGGGTAACAAAAGGCTAGTGATCTATAAAATGATGGTATTATTCGTACCTATCAAGGTTTTCACAGTTTTGGCCATTAGCGTCAAGCTCAGCTTGTTGCCCACCTAAAGCTTGTTGCCCAGTGCAATTGCACCTCCAGCACATTTTTAGCTATGCCCCTGAGCAGTAGCACTCTCTATTGGATGCTATTGGATGCTAAATGTTCTTTTGATAGACAGGTTATAATACTTGTCTACTTCAACAAGTGTCACAAAGCAGGTGACAAGATATGGCTGTGAACCTCGAATGCCCTATGACAGAAACTGCTTCCTCTGCAAAATACTGTTCTTCCCTCATTCATCCTGTTTCGACCAGCTTCTATAAATAGTGGCTTCTGTTCTGTCCCAACTATGATGCACTTCACTCAGGTGACTCACCTCTTTAATTTACTACCTTTCCTGTGGCAGGGTGGAGTTTCCCCTTGGATTGTCACTTGTCCAGTTTGACCTGTCTGACCCCAGCACAATCCAGGGGACGCTTTAATATGAATGGCTTGGGGGGATAAGCGACACCTTACTTAATGTTAGTGCTGTGCCTTACATGACGTCTTTCCTACACAGTGAACACTGCTCTCAATGGAGGGAAAGCATTTGTACGGCCTCTTCAGTTTCTAAGATCATTAAGCTATGCTAAATGTCCCATCTTTTAACTGGTTTTATTATTATTCAGAGGAGGTAGGCTACTAGAGATATACATTTGGAACTAGTGTTAATAGTTGTTGCCTTCCCAATATATTCTTACTAGTACATTGCAGAAATGCCTACTATGGAACTGGTCCAAAGAAGCAAATTGAAAAAAAAAATTTTTTTTCTGACTTAGGCCACAATCTTAACCTGGAGTTAGGCCAGCACAGTTAGGCCGGCAAAGTTTGGCCAGCACAAGGGCCACCCAAAAACTCATTTGGACCACTCTCAGAGTCAGGGCTGGCCACTTTGACTCAGAGAGTGGTCTAAACATACTTTACCGTGTCCCTTGTGCCGGCCAAACTGTGCTGGCCTAACTGTGCTGGCCCATGGACTATGGCTGTTTTCCATCTTCATTCCAATGCTTACAAAAGACCCAGCTACAAAAAGTCATCGTTGGTGCCATAGTTTTTGAATGGAAGTACCACTTAAAACATCCCAGGGAAAATGGGCGGGTGCCGTAGGCTAAACTGCATGGTCCATCATTTGTTGAGTTTGTAAGTTCCCATTTACTCGTGCATCACATCCCGTGAGTGAGTTTATGAAGCCAGCAAACAAAACAAATTCTTTTTACAGCCATGAAGTCTAAACATCATTTGGAAAAATGGCACTTAATTGCTGGGTGACCATTGTGGTCCTCGCTGAGAGCGTGGCTGCCAGCTTTTGTTCTTACGTTGTACTTGGTCTCTAAGTTCATAAATTCAGTTTTTTTTTAAAAAAAATACAACCCTTGAACAAAAGGCAGTTTTACTATTTTCGTAAAGCATAACAGTTCAGAATTGCAGAGTTGGGTTTAGGAGGATGTATTTGAATTATTGGGCAGTATAATGTCCACAAAACTTGCCAGTTAGGCTGCCTTGCACATAGGAAGGGGTAGGAAGCCAGGATATAAAAAGAATGGGGGGTAAGCAAGGGAGAAAGAATGGGATAATTATTCTGGGAGAAAACCAGCATTATTATGCATACTAAAGCTTGAGCTTGTACATTGATAGTTCTTGGTTTGTTTTCCGCAACCAAGCACATTTTCATTGCCTTTGATTTTTTTCACAGACATTTGCCTTTATAGGTGGTAACATGAGAATAGCGACGGAATATTTATTTTATATTAGGCGCACATAATGGTCTCACTATGCAGAGGATGCAAAGTCAGCAAAGGGAACAAGTAAAGCAAGAGCGGAGAAACTGCAAATTTGCAGTTACTGGAAGCCTTTGTAGGCCTGTCCTGCATCTCATCTCAGCTGAAAAACATGAATTGAAATAGTGAATTTTATTCCACATCAGTCAGTATCCACAGGGCAGATCATCAACAGGCTAGTTCAGCATAGGAAGCTGAAGATGTCATTCCGTCATTTGTTGTTGGTCCTAGCAGTTATTTGTGTTTAATATACAGTCAGAATAACTTTGATCAAATAATGAACCTAAATGCGTACAGCAGTGTTTCTCAAACTGACACCAGGTGGGTCATGGAAAGCTGGGAGCAGCCATCTCAGAAGCTGCAGAAGCTCTTGCTATATTGTTTCCGTGAGTGTTTAACAGTTTGAATTTTCAAGTGAGGGTTTTTTTAAAAATTGTTTTTAGTTCAGTGATTTTACATAATATCCTAATCTTGCTTTCTGTCAGAGATGTTTCATGGTTGTGCAATTGCTGCAGTCCAAGAATGCCAGTTTGCGTTCCAGGAGTGTCATTTGATTATGTCACAATGACGGCACTTCCTGCTTGATGATGTCACTTCTGGCTAATTACATCATTTCCAATGGGTCCCAACATGAGTGCCATTCTAAAAAGTGAGTCCCAGTCTAAAAAGTTTAAGAACTACTGGCTTAGGGGACTAGTTACAGTATATTAATTTCTTGATGGGGTAATTCAGCTCATTCACTCCTGAGAAATCTCATGTCCTGTTGTGACCTTGTTCCTGCTCAGGTTCCCTACCAGACTGCATGACAGAGGCCCTCGGGCCATGGGCACTCATATTAAAATCAATTGAGATTCACACTGAGAGTATCCTGGTTCCTGCTTACCAGATCCAAACTGGGACAGAGTGCCTGTACCTTTAACCATTGTATAGAAGAGGGAATTTTGGCAGGTGCAGCTTTTGAAACCCTTCCCTGATGAGGTGCACCTGCTCAAATTCCCTCTTCTATACAATGGTTAAAGGTACAGGCACTCTGTCCCAGTTTGGATCTGGTAACCTTATGCATTGATGACACTTTAGATGAGTCAGTCCAGCTTGCAGACTGGAGGAGGAATGGGCATCACTCCCCACCCACCCATGCACCCACCCCCGTTCTATGCATTGGTTCCTCCTGGACTAGCCTGATAATAAATCAAATAGTTCCAGCTCAGACCAGAAACTTTGCTTGGGCAGAACCCAAATTCTGGCCTTGCTGTGGCCAGAAGTGAAATTTTTGCCGCAGGTACAGTATTTGCTGCTCCATTTGTCAGCCTGCTTGTCTGTCTATCCACTTCCAGGCTGCCAGCTCCCCTGGCTGTATGTCCTTACATACCAACCTAGGAAACTGCCTGGCATGGAGGCTAACCATTCACCAGTCTATCTCAGTATAGTTGACTTTGAGACTGGAGTGGGCTGGTTCTTCAGGAGTTCTCCCTAGGGGGTCTGTTCCAGCTCTGTCTGGAGATGCAATGAAGCGGGGACCCTCTGCATGCAACGTGCATGTCCTGCCAGAAAATCGTATCCCCACCTCCCTTGCACCCTTAGTCTATTTCTCCATTCTAGTCTGGGTGGATTCTGTGGCTCAGGCCTTCAGTGGACTCTGTATCTGGATTATCACTTCTTTTCCATTATGGTGCCATAATTATGCCAGAGGGCAGGGGCAAAGCCTCCCCACCTGTTCTTTGATGGTGCATTAGTGCCACCTGAGAGCTGAAGTGTAGACCTTGTCGGGTGAGTCCTACGATGAGTGAGATTCCACACCTTAGCCAGTGCCCAACCCTGACTGATGATAGACACCATCCCTGCTCCTGTTGATCAAGTAATGAATAAAACTTGTAATGAATAAAACAAGTAATGAATAAAATTCCATCTCAGTTTTGGAAAATTCAAAATCTTCCTTTGAACATAATCTAGAACTAGAAAAGACCCAGGCCAGGAGAGCCCTTTGACCATAGCCAGCCATCTTATCTGCCAGTTCTCCTTTCCTCATGCTTGCCCAGTTTCACCCTCCACATGCTTGATGATTTAATATGCATGACTGACACCACCACTGATGCACTGAAACACCAGTGGGTGCTTGCAAAATCCGCTTGCTTCTGGTCATGTTCACTTCTCTCATATTTCCCATTGTTTAAGAAATTAAACCAGGAGCAGGCGATAATCTCCTGAAGCTGTGATTTTATGTTGTTCCCATCTTGTTATACTTGTATTCAGAACAATAAAGCCTCTGAAGTTAGGATTTTCTTAGACAGAAAAGAACTGTCTTAGACTATAATCCTTTATTCCAGCAGAAAACTGGAAACTGTACGCGTGCCAAATACACATGCATGTTTGGTCTCTGTGACACTTTGCACAAGGGGTCCCTTTCGTTTCCTGCATGGAGTCACTTCTGTGCAGGTTTGGCACCAGTTGGTGCCAGGCTCTAGGGCACCCTTCCTTCTGGGCCCTCCTGTGTCCACACAGAGCTGCCATCTGAGAACATCTACATTAGCCAGTGGGGATAAGGTGATGGAGGAAGCCCCTGCTGAGGCTCACATGGGCTCTTCCTTTCATCCCTGTGGACCTGTGCTGGGGTGAAGAACCTTGAATGGCAGACAGTTGGACCTGATAGGCTCACCTGTAGGCTTCTGTGTAGGAAATTCTTAGCCTGTAATGTGGTTTGTGAATGGCACCTGAGAGGAGGAATTGGTTGCTTCCATTGGTGTAGAAGCTTTGGTTTTTAAGGGGACTTCACCAGTGGAAACTGAAGTGCTTTTTTTTTTTTTTTTTAAGTAATTGAGAAGGGCAGATAACTTCTTTTTTTTGAGGGGGAAGGCTAAGTTGCTTGTCCAAACAACCTTCCTTCCCTTTATTCCCTGAATAATTGGACTAAAATACAATGTAAAGAAAACCGAAGAAAAAAGTGAAATCCCTTACCTAGAAAATATATTGGTGGAAAAATAAGCTTTTAGTTATGTGTTATGTGTCAGACCTGTTCCAAAAGACTGTCTGCTTCGTAGCGTGTTGTGCATGTAGAACACTGACATTCTGCTGGCACAGGGAAATGTGAGTTCTAGTTATATGTTTCTTCAGTAGCTTCAGGTTCACAGCAATAAAGTATCCCTTCCCTTGACTATTTTGATGAATGCAAAAGTGTAGGGGATTTCTTATTGTTGTTATTATGATTGATAACAAAATGTAATGACGATGATGACAACAATATTTAAATGTTCTATGCCATTTGCACCCTCTGCTCAACAAAATACGCATGCCATAGCCAACTGGGCTTGTAACAGAATCTGGATTTTTTTTTCCTGTTTAATTTATCATCCAGGGAAATTGAAGTTTTCTGTGAAGTGTGGTGAGATTCTCCCGTCCCGGTGGGGTGACATTCCCACTGCAGAGTTTCCTCATTTATATAAACACTTCTCTTGGAACAACACCCTCATTTCTGCTTTTGAAATGTTTACCTCTTACGTGGCCATTCCAAAGAAACTGAAGGGGGTTCAAAGGAGAGTGAACAACCTTTGGCAGGATCAAGAACTCTTGATTTCCTTCCTCTCTATACACAACAGCTGGGTTATTATTTTTGGTAAACAGAGACATGTGGAATTCACAGTGATGGCCAAATGGTCCAAGTTAGTCCAAATCTGCGTCATGGCTGTAATCAATAGTGTACCAAGGGCGGGGTGGAGGGTGGACCACCCTAGGGGGCAAATTTTCCTGAGGTGCCAAATGTGCCACTGAGTGGCTGGTAGACTGGCCTATTCCTGGAGGAATATTAATGCAGAGGCCGGGTCTACCTTTTTGCTTCAAGCACCTTGAGATTCACCTGATGGAGGCTAAGTCTATCCTTCAGTTTGAGTTTCTGGAAGTCCTGGCCTCCCCCATGGGGGTCCTCAAGGTAGAGCGGCTTGCATTGGGTGTCAAATCCCCTAGGTAAGCCACTGGCTATAACAACATGAAATTTTGTATGAATGAGCGTAGCCAACTTTTGAATTCAAAACTAATAGCCCAATCCTATGCAGACTGTCTGTGCCAAACATGGCACCACAACATCTGTTATTGTGACTCTCAGGTCCAAGGATGCAACCAAGGGTCTCCTTGACTGGCAGCCTCGACATCTCTACTCAGAGATCTGGACCAGTTCTGGCGCAGAACTGAGTAAACCTGGATAGGGCTTTCAGGCAGGCATGGGAGGGGGAATAGGATGCAACAATAGCATTTAATGCGACAACATTTAATGGCTAGAGGTGAGTTTTTTT
Organism: Lerista edwardsae; assembly: GCA_029204185.1. NCBI lineage: Eukaryota > Metazoa > Chordata > Lepidosauria > Squamata > Scincidae > Lerista > Lerista edwardsae. The sequence continues at coordinate 973,251 of JAJKFI010000028.1, read as the reverse complement.
TCCTGTTACTAACATAGGATTACAGCCTTTGTCTTACTGAAAACAATGGGCTTACTTCTGAGTAAAATAAATAACACCGTTTTAAAACATCTCTTATTAATGGCTTTTCAGCCCCCAATACTGATTATCTGCCAGAAAGTGTACTAGTTGTACAGTATAATACAGGATGGTTTACAATCCTGGTTGTAGATATGGGTTGCTATATGGGATAGGAACCTCTGAATCTACACAACTCCTGAGCTGAGGCCAAAAAGCTGTCTTAGGGGGCAATCCTTTCCAGCACCGGGGTAAGAGCAATGCAGCTCCAAGGTAAGGAAACAAACATTCCTCCACCTTGATGAGGCTTCTGTGGTTGCCTCCCAATTGCAGGATGCAGCACGTGCCCCATTGGCACAGCTAGGTCAGTGCTGGAAAATTGGTTCGGATTGCGCCCCCAGGCTCACAACGTAGATTACATTGTAGATGTTTTAGCTCCTTAGGCATCAGTGATGTTTACTATGAAGAAGGTTCTGGACGCAGCTACGTCTTATCAGAGAAAAAGATTGAAAGGGTCTCAGAGAAGGGAGCGCATTTAGATATGTGATGTTTTCTGGATTTAGTATTTCAGCTTTTGTACTGGGGCTGACAGACTGTATTGGCTTGTTCCTTTTTTCCAACTAATAGTGCGAGTCCAGAATGGGGTTTTGCTTTATTAAATCAAGTGATTTGGCTGTGAAAAAGGACATATTGCACGGGCTATAACTCAGCCTCACTTTCAAAGGCACTCACTGCGTTCTCGCTGAAGTAGTTTAGCAGGGTGTCCGGAGAGACTAGAGACTTATATATGTGCAGCTGAAACTCAGCCTCGAGAAATTTAATAATTCTAACTGGCCTTCCCACCAGTTCACTTCTTGGTAATGGAACCGCACATGCTGCTTTTTCAAACGCTCTCCTTATATCATAACATAAAGCCCTTCTGAAAAATAAACTGCTTGACTGCTTGACTGTATACTTTAATTTTGACTGGGCAAGGTGGAGTTGAATGTGCAGGGTCTGGAGAGAGTTATGGCCACTGAATCCATTAAAAAAAAAATACTACGGGGAGATGTAAACGAAAGATTCTGCAAATCCGCCTCCAGGAGTTTCTAGGACATTTTTATGTCCTGCTAACACTTTACTGAAGCTTTGGAAATATTTTGCACCTCTTGCAGAATGTTGAGGGTTTGTGAAAGGCGAAGCATTGTCTTCTCTTACAGCCTAGGGGTTATCTGAACAAAACCCCTGTGTTTTCAGATATCAGATGGATTATTCATGTGGCATAGCTATCTATGGGGCGGGGGAGGCGGAGCGCCCCAAGTGCCATCCTCAGGGGGGTGTCACCACTGAACCCTAACATTTTAAAATTGCGGTTTTACGGAATAATGCCATCATACTTTATACCATTCAATGCAGAATTTCACCAGGAATTCAATTTTTTTAAAAAAGCCAGGGTTTAGTATCTTTATTCTATAATGGCAAAAAAAAAACTTTTTATGCAAAAATCATAGTTTGCTAAAATTGCGATTTTATGGAATACTATTATCATGTTATATACCGCTAGATGCAGAATTACATGAAGAATTTACTGAAATAAACCAGAGTGTAATATCTTCATTCTAGCAAAGGTTATGGCAAAAAAAAACACAAAAACACCTCACCCCCAAAATACAACTGCCAAACAGTTGACAGTGCAGGAGTGTCAAACATGCAGCCTGCAGACCTGCATAATGAGTCCACGAATTAGGCCCGCAGAACCTTTTTATCTGGCCCCCATGTTGCTTGCCTTGTTCTCTGCCTCCGGCAGCAAGCAAACAGCTCCAGCAGCAAATGGTCATCTGGGCCAGCAGGAGTAGGAAATGAAGCTCCCGCAGCAAAGGCACAGAGGAAAGTCAGTGTAGAATGGAGCTTTCATGGAAGGGGGTAGAATAAATATATGAATAAATAATTTTGCATTGGGGGTGTCAAAGATTTGTAGACTCTCAAGTGTCAAATGACCTAGCTATGCCACTGTTCACATGTCTCATTCATAAAACAGATGCACCCCACACTCGGGGAAAAAAAAAGTGGTCAGGAGATATCTGAAGCTGTGATATGAAGTGGATCCTTGTCACATTGGTCAGCTTGTGCTTTGAGCGGGGTTTTGTTCATGGGACATTATGACATGTGTGAAGCAGACTAATCTGTTAGCATTGTCTAAATCAGAGGCCTCCAAACTATGGCTGGCAGGCCGCATCTGGCATATGTGGAAAGCCTTCCCCATCGTGAGTGGCGCAGCTAATTACGTCATGCTGCAGCTTCACTTTCCAGCCAGTTGGTTGGCAGGGACACTCTGGGCATTTGTGTCTATGCCCAATGTCCTGCTGCACAGAAGGAATGATCAGCGCTGCTCATGAAGGGGAGCCCAGTGTACACAGCCGTCCGCGTACACACCTGCTCACATGCACAGTGGTCCACGGTTTGGACACTGCTAGTCTTAACTGACAGTCCTGAATCAATTCAGACACTTACATATCTTTTGCAGCACTGAATCTTTGAGATCCTTTGAATCACAACTAACATTGGAAACTTGTCCTCTGGTGCATGTCTAAGTCATGATGGAGTTTTTATTCCAATCAGCATAAAGTACTGTAAATAAATTTGCCCAACACAGACACTCTGGACTTCAGAAAATGGGACTTCTCGAAAATGAGAGGACTAGTAAAAAAAGAAGCTGAAAGGAAAAATCAAAAGGGTCAAGTCACTCCAGAGTTTATCAATCTCATTTAAAATCACAATAACAGAGGCTCTATGAGAATGTAGGTCTCTGAGAGCACAATTCTAACCTGGAATTAGGCTGGCACAGTTAAGCCAGCAAAGTTTGGACCACTCTCTGAGTCAGGGAGGATGGCACACATCTGTGTGCTGGCCTCTGACTGCAAGAGTGGTCCAAACATACTTTATTTATTTATTAGATTTTTACCCCGCCTTTATGCCCGAAGGCACTCAAGGCGGCATTACATAAAAATATAAAATTTAACATTAAAAAAACAATATAAAAGAGTGTCCCTTGTGCCAGCCAAACTTTGCTGGCCTAACTGTGCCGGCCTAAATCCAGGTTAGGATTGCACCCTAAGTAGGAAAGGCAAGATCAGGTCCAAAAGATAGCCATCATGGCTCCTGAGAGGAATTGAGGAAGCTGTAAAAGACAAGTGAATGTCTTTCAGAAAATGGGAGTCTGTCCCAAATGAGGAGAACAAAAAGGAACACAGACTGTTGCCGAAAAAAGGAAAGAAACACAGACGCTGGCAAAAGAAATGTAAGATGACAATAAAGGATGTAAATAAACAAACCATATGATGAATGCAGTGCTAAAAGCAGCAGTGCAAACAATAAACATTTCTTTAAATATCGTATATCAGGACACCTGGCAAAGAGATGGTTGGCCTATTGGAAAATGAAGGGATAAAGGGAAGCGTAGAGGGAGATGGCAGAGAAGCTCAACAAGTCCTTTGCATCTATCTTCAGAAGACTTGGGGGCAATGCCAGGACCTGAACTGAGATAGATTGTAATGAACAGGATCAAACAGAAGAGACAAGGAAAAACGTTCTAGCATACTGACAAACATAAACATTAACAAGTCACTTGGTCCAGATGGTATCCATCCAGAAGTTCTGAAGGAACTCAAATTTACCTCTCTAGACTGGGTCAATAGGCAACCAAATGGCAAATGCACTTCAGTGGAAATAAATGTAAAGTGATGCATGTTACACTGATGGGGCCTGAGGTGTCTGTGATGAATAAGGAAACAGATTTTGGGGTCATGGTAGATAGCTCAATGAAAGTGACTCACTGTCATGCAGTATTTTTTTTTTTTTGTTGCGATATGGCTTTCTCAGTGTCAAAAGAATTGTGCTGGCTGTTTTTCATATGTTTATGCTGAAGTTGCTTGGCTGAAACCAACAACATCAAAAGGACTTAATAGGCTGCTTTGTAGACAGATTCAAATTTTTCTGCTAGTGACAAGCATCGTCTGGCACATCAGGTGGCACATCAGGTTTCACTCTTGTTTTACTCGCCAGTTTCATGTCTTTATAAATGCTAATGAAGTTTGTGAAAGAGACATGGATTAGCCCTTCCCTCTAGCAAACATGGGAGATAGGGAGACCCAAAGGACCTGATGAGGTGACAGCTCGCCCCATGATAACATTGTGCTGAATTGGGGGTGGTGACTTCTGATGCAAAGAAATCCATCCTAACTTGCAGAGCAGCAAAGCAAGACAGTGACTTCACATCCTTCTGTGGAGGGACTGACAAAGAATCCTTTACAGCTTTCAGTGGCAACTCCTAGTATAGTTGTTTTTGCTGAACTGGGTTTCAAAGTTTGCCAACTTTTGGTAATCCTTTCAAATGTCAGATAAGAGAGAATGACATAGAAGGGCACCAAGAAATCACAGGGAGCCTTGTGTTGACAACGATATCTGGGGGACTGGGGTGCAGGAGATCAAGATTGACTCTTGTATTGTTCCATCTTGCCTAATCAAAGGCCAGGATGTTAAATTATAAATACTTGCATCTTCTCATTCTTTTGAGGGGGTGGGGTGCGGGGGGGGGAGTTTTCAGATTGCAGTTGTTAAATCAATTAGGTCAATTAGCTCTAGGCATGTTGGGCAATTGTTCCACACCTAGCATGAAGAATGAGTTTAAAAGAAGCACATAATCCAACAGTCAAAATCAGCTAAGTGGCAGGTCTAATGGCAGCCAGTCCTCAGTGCAATATTAAGGGCTTTATACAGAATAAAAACAAGTAATCGTCATCCTAAGAAAAGTGGAAGAGGGCAACCTAGCATGGGCTTGACTCAAACTCTCCGTACACTCAGGTCAAGGCCCACAATTGGTTGACCGTCTTTAAAAAAAAAAATTAGAGGAAAAGGATGCAACCACTGCTGCAGCACTCCATGATTGGCAAGGGGAGGAGTCCTACCCACAATGCATTGGTATCGCTGATTTGGCTCCATATTCTGGGGAGGGGCCGTTTTGCTGATAATGCCAGGTAATAGGAAGTCTTCTGCCATCATACTAGCTCACTTGATATAGGTATGTGAACAAGCAGAAGATTGCTTTCTCAACCCTAGATTTGATCTTTGGAGATTTGGTTGGTGGTGACATGCAAGACAAGTCTTCTCAGTAGTAACCTCCACATGGTGGGGCTTCCTGCCTTCTGGTGTGTGACTGTCTCCCTTCTTCCAGTATCTCACCAGACATTGAAGATTTAACTCTTCTCACAGGCACTCTGTTATTCTCTCTGTCTTGTTGTTTGTGCCCTGGATCTCATTGCTGCTTCTGCTGCTGCTGCTGCTGCTTGGTTTTGTTTTTTTAATACTAGGGTTGTTTTTATTGTGTAGTAACCTGCCTTAAGTCCTCAGAGCAGCATTTTTCAGCCAGTGTGCCTGTGGGTGTTTTTGGGAGGGGGCCACTGAGGATATGAGCTCCCTGCCAGCAGCATGGTATCAATTGTCAAAAAAAAATTGACGGGGTGCCTTGACAATTTTAGCACCTTGTCAGTGTGCCATGTGATGAAAAGGTTGAAAATTGCTGCCCTAGAGGGAGAAAGGTAGGATTGAATTTTTTAAATAATGATGATAGTAATTTGTAAAGGTTTGCAACAATAAAACAGACACGGTTGTATTCTAAGAAAGTTAGTCACAGTTTCAATTGAAAGTAATGGAACTTTAATCACAATTAAATGAAACAATGTGTTTCATTAACACCTCAAGAATTAAAACCTCAAGAAAAGTTCTAAAAGGGTGATTGTGGGGTTAAATGTGGATTATGGGTTGACACTTGATTGACACACACACACACACACACACACACACACCCTGCAGCCTAAAATGCTACAATCCAGGAAAATAACTTTATTGCTTGATTCTACACTCCAGCCTGCCCATGTACCATGTGCCTCCAGGGTCCTCTACCTGTCCCAATCCACTTATGAACACCAAGACATGCATATTTCAAAGAATGACCTCACTGTAATCGGAGACCAACTTGAAACGAACTGGGCAATTGTCACATAGTCACTTCTTCTGGGAAAGGTCAATTTTGTGCACAGACAGTTCATTCTGGGTTAGTTCTGAGCTGGCAAAACACTTTGTGGTTTCTTCCCTATGGAAAGTGGCAGTGAGGGCAGAGTGTGATGTCGCCACTTTCCAAACACATCCTTCTTCAGCTCTATTCCATTGCAGCGCCTGTCGGCAGGCTATGTTTATGGTGCCCACATCTATGCCACCAGAATGGCATCAGGAAGATTTGACCCATCCGATACCAACGACAGTACGCTACTGAAAAATAAAGACGTGCAACAGTGCGTTCCTCTTCCACTTATTAATGGGAACCTACCAAAAATTAAAGTACTGTTCGCGTCTGTATTGTGAAGATCAGAGATGCAGAAATCACTCCATAAATTAGAGCCACATGGTCATCCCTTCTACTTTTCATTGCAGGTATGCGCATCGAAAACCAAAAGTATCTATTACTGGCATTACAGTACCTAATTCTATTTAAAAATTCTATTGAAAATATTGCTGCCAGTTTGTAAGAGGCTGTTTCTTTTCCACAGTTCTAAATCGAACTAGTTACTGCTAACACAAGAGAGGGTAAAATATGGAAGGTAGCCAAAGGCAATACAATATGAGTAACATCTGGAACCAGAAAACAAAAATCTGAAATATTTTAGGGAAAAGAGGCTTACAACAGGAGACTTCTTTTTTTTTAACCAAGGAATCAACGCTAATGTGGAAGGCTTGAGGCAATATTAGATAACGTAGTTATGAGAACAGACATCTCTTGCTCCATAAAACCCCATGGAACAGACACACTCATACCTACAAGCTCCCAGTTTTTCAAGGGCTACAAAGACCTGAAGTTCTCCATAAGGAATCACTTTGGTTAACTGTGAATGCAAAGGTTAATATTCCTTTGGGTCTCCCCTCCATGTGAAGATATTTTATGTTTGATATTCTTCCATTTTAAGAGGTTGCCATTTGAAATCTATGAATTCATCCGCAGATAGATGTTCAAACAGGAACATTTACATTTTGGAAAGCATCCATAAGTGGATCGGGACAGGTAGAGCACCCTGAAGGCAAATGTTAAATGGACTGTACCATTTTAGGCTGTAGGGGACAGTTGTGGACCCAGCAAACGGACCCCCCGGGGGACAGAGGCAGAGGAGGTCTTCCCCCTCCACTCATTGTCTGCCCTGTGTGCCGCTCCACTCCACCCCCAAGCTATGCCAGGCTCCATTTTGAAGCTGTACAGAGGCAGGGGCTGGTGGAAGATCCAAAACCTATTACCTCATGGTGCTGCGAACCATCCCATTGCCGCCTTCCGCCAGCGCCTGGGGCTTTGACCCTCCTCGCCCAACCCAAAGCAGTACAGTTCAGGAACAAAATATTTAATTATTTAATTAATTAATTAATTAATTTATACCTCGCCTTTCTGCCCCATGGCACCCAAGGCGGCTTACAACATTTAAAATACAATAAAAACACAGTATTTGACAATTAAAAGCAATAGTTAAAAACAATAATTGAAATAATTAAAAATTAAAATTTAAACAGCCAGCCCCGTGGATCCTAAAAAAGAATATAAAAACCAGCCAGCCTGTCAACAGTTAAAAGCTTGTTGGAATAAAAAGGGTCTTCAGCCCCCGTTGGAATATTGCCAAAGAGGGAGCAGTTCTTAGTTCTAAGGGGAGGGTATTCCAAAGGCGGGGGGCCACCACTGAGAAGGCCCTATTCGTGGCTGCCATCCCTCTCACCTCTCCTGGTGGTGGCACAGTCAAAAGGGCCCCCCCGGATGACCTCAGAGCACGGGTGGGATTGTATGGAAGGAGGCGGTCCCTCAAATACCCCGAACCCCGGACCCGAACCGTAAAAAGCTTTAAAGGTCAAAACTAGCACTTTGAATCAGGCCCGGAAAGGAACCGGCAGCCAATGTAGTCGCCGAAGCAACGGCCCAACAGAGTCAAACCAATGTGCCCCAGCAACCACACGAGCAGCCAGTTCTGTACTAGTTGTAATATTGCCATTAAAGACTTCCAAGTCTTTAGGGCAGGAGGTGTAGACTGATGGTTGAACTGCCTGAAGCTAAGCAGGAGAATCTGTGGTCTGTTTTTGGATGGGAGACAGAACGCCAGGCAAGCTGCAGTACCTGTGGTGGCAGAATAGAGTCACTGTGGAGCTAATTAGCCAGTGCAGGAATGTTGTGAGAAGGCCAGACGGCAAAAGAACGGAGTCCAACCTTGAGGACCTGTCCAGACTGGACTTACGATCACCTGCTGAAGCTCGCTGTCACACGGCCAGAGGAGAGAACCACACTGTGAAGGCTACATCTGGGACTGAGGATTCGGTGAATTGCAGAATACTGTATATGTGTAAAAACCCCATTGAAAAATGGTGGTTTAGACTAGCCTGCCCATGTAAGCTGCCTTGGGCATTTGCTTCAGCATGGGAAAGGCAGGGTATAAATTCTTCAAAATAAAAATAAAAATACTTTTTAATTATTTTGACCAGTGGTTCCTAAACAGTGGGTCTGGGACCCACCAATGGGTTATGACTCAGTTTTTAGTGGTTCGCAAAACTGATGGGGCAGATTAGGTTGTGTACATCAAGGGTTAAACAAGCTGCTTCAGGAAGGCGGGGAGCACTGCCTGTCCAATCACCATTATAATCACTTTAGCATTTATAAATCAGGCAGTAGCCTCTAAAAGGTTTGGGAACCACTGCTTTAGGGAGCAATTCTAACTAACTTTCCAGCACTGACATACTGTAGCTGTGCCAATGACGCATGTGCTACATTCTGCAGTTGGGGGGCAATCACAGAAGCCTCTTCAAGGTCAGGTTTGTTCTCTTACCTCAGAGCTGTATTGCCCTTACCCAGAGCTGGGAAGTTGGTTAGGACTGCGCCCTTACACACTTACCATGTGGTCATCGTTGTGCTTAGCTAAAGCAGTTTGCAATATAACTGGAACTGAAATGCCACTAGTGTGAGCTACTTTAGGTTTCTCAAGTTCACTGCCTGTGGCTTACCTCATTTGCGGATCCAGCGGGTAGTTCTTTTCTAGCTGTTTTCCCCCCCAAACCACTCTGTCAGTGCTGGCCTGCATGCCCTCCATGTGGTGCTGAAACTCAGAAGGCCTGCCTTCGGCTGTGTAAAGGGCATGTTATACAGACAATGACCCCACGGTTCGCCAAGCATTAAAGGTTTCAGAAAGGCAGGGTGTTTATTTTAGTGCCCCCTTCTGAAATTGCTTTGACAGCCTGATGCTTTTCTAGCAGGCTTTGTGAAATCTCAGGCCTCCTGTTGGGCTTTCTAGGGTGGTGCTGAAAGAATGAAAGGCCTGTTTCCCTTAAAGGGTCCATATATTGTGTCGCTTGGCCTTTTCATGTTCTATAAACAAGAAGGTTATTTTTTGACACAGCTTTGCTTTCTGTAACTTTCTGGATGCGGAAAACGTTGCATTTCTGTGGCCACTTTAACCTTGATTTCCTGCAGGTTCGTAGCCAGATTCTTATTCACGCTAGACACCCGAGCATAAATATCATAGAAAACATCAATAGGCTGCAGTAAACTAGAGAATGCTATATTTTGCCAGGCAAGCTGAGGCAATTATTTAGAAGTAATCAATGTACAATCTAAAGGCTTGAATTCTTGGCCTAACTGTATGTATGAGGGTGGGGTTGGAATTCTCTTTTATAGAGACTGAGCTTTTGAGAACTCAAAAATCTCACTCCCTACTTAACAACCATGTTTTGCCATGCCTAAATACCAAAAGGATCTAAACGTCTGTGCACTTTATCTCCTGCCTGAATCAGTTCTTCCCCATTTTGTTTCAGTGTAAGAGTGGATCAAACAGCGATTTGGATCCCAAAGCAATGAATCAATCGGCACCCTTTATAACTGGTAGCTTTTACTGCAGACCTATTGACCGAAATGAGTTTGTGGTACAGTGGTGAGTAGCACAGCCAGCCCATGCATGGGGCCAACTGAAGCAGTTGCCTTAGGCAGTAGACAGGCAGGGATGCCCACTTCTATCTACCCACTTGCTTCCACTGATCTTCGTCCTATTCCCTGAATTGGAAAAGGAAGAGGGGGACAAAACAGGAGAGGAAAGAGGTGGGCTACAGTGTTGCAAAAACAATACTGTCTCAGAAATCAAGAAATCTTGGGCCAGCCCTGGTCAGTGGTCAAGCATACAACATTTCATATGTAAAAAAATGGAAAAAAATATCTCTAGATCTGCGTGATTCCTGATAGTAAGTAAGGCTTCAAAAAAGTTTGCACAAATTCTGATGTCAGTGGACTATTGAATGTTATTGACAACATAATCTAAACTTCTGTATGCAAAAAGGAAGCACTAGTGAGACTAGTGAGACATGTGCTTTCTAGAGCACATGCAGTACACATTTTCATGGATGAGCACCAAAATCCATTGAATCTGTGAAATGTGCATTTCCAAAATTAGAGCCAATAGGGCAAAATAATGCCATTTTTCGGAATCAGTGCCCCAAACGTATCCAGGAATAGGTCTAACGTCCGAAGCACCATAAATTTTTTTTTGGGGGGGGGGGTTGGGGGTTGGGCTGTGTCATATTAAGGATAGACTAAAGTTTGAGATTGCTCCCTGAGAGAGAGAGAGAGAGAGAGAGCTGAAAATGTAACTGACAGCCCAATCTTATCCTCCCTCCTGCCAGGCCGTGGCAACAGAGATCCTACATCCAATGTATGGGTTGCCCATGCTGGAGGTTTCATCAGGGTGAGGGGACATTCATCTCCTTGCCTTGGGGTAGACCCAATATGGGCAATGAGGCAATTCAGACCTGTGCAAACTCTGCAGCTGGCACAAGTCTGCATTGCCTCATGTTGGCAGATCAGATCCAGGAAGATAAGATCCAGTGCAAGTGGCTGCTGCTAATCCAACCACCCATCTCGGGACCCAATCTGCCCCTGCCGTCTCCTGCTCTTCCCCTTCTCTTTCCCCACCCCTTCACTGCTTGACACAGAACTTAGCATCTCCTCCGTGCACTGTGTTCTGTTGGCATGGTTGCCTGCTATCAAGTGGCAAGGGATATGATTGAGCTGCTAAGCAATGAAATTTTGCATATTGACTGTGATCCAGGGAATGGCAGGCACAAACTTTTGTTTATTGTCAGGTACGAAAGGCACTTAACCACTAAATTCTCTTTAACCCGCAATGATAAATCAAAATGTTGATCTCTTTAGTACTTAGCCTGGAATGCTGCCAATAGCCAGGATAAATACATACATGCACACTCACTGGGGCAATTTGGGGCAAGATCAGGGCTGGGACCAGGGAGAGAGTGGGAAGGGGAGGAGCTCAGGAGCAACCACGTGTGCCAAGATCCTAATCCACTTTTCTCTGCCTGAAACACTCTCTGGGGCTCTTTGGACCTATGCCAGCTTTATAGCTGGCATAGGTTCAAAGAGACCCATCGGCAGCCAAGCAGCTTACAGGGAGGTAAGTAAAAAAGATGTTTACTTACCTCTCGCAAGACATCTTGCGAGATGCAAGTCACCCCTCCCCCCAGCATAGCATGCAGTCTACACTCTGTTGATGATGCCGCATCACACAAGCTTGTGAGGGATAGGATTGGGCTGCTAGAGGGCAAGTCTATAGTTACCTACTTGTGAAGAAGCCTCACGGAGTTCAGTTGCAGACCCAGCCAATGGGCCGGCCAGGGACAGAGGAGGAGGCGCTCTTCCTTCCGCTGTTTCCCTGCCCCCGTGTGCTGCTCCCCAACTCCTTCACGCCACAGGCTCCATTTTGGAGCCGTACAATGGCAGGGGAGGGCAGGAGGGCCAAAACTGCTCACCTCTTGGCAAGGTGAGGTGCCTTGTCTTTGCTCTCCTCCTGCCCGAGGAGCGCCATGTCTAGGGCTTCCCCCTCCCCAGACATAATGGTAGGTCCACCACTGACTGAGATCATGGTCAGTTAATTTAGTACATCACATGGAAAACCAATGTAACAAAGGCATTATTGTCATGATTTCATTATTCATTTTGATAATGCAACTGAATGCATTGGTGATACTCTTTATCCCCGAAAGCTGATGGGTGTAGTCCTTACAAGGAATGACTGTTTGGCCATGTGCTTCAACCTAACTAGACTGTATCCACACTTGCAATTTTTCTGTCTGTCATTTCACTTATGAATAGACTATGCAACATCCTTTAATTAAGCAAAGGGTGCTGTCATGTGTGTTATGATACAAAGCAAGAAAGTCAGAGTTTTGCTCCAAACTCCTGGCTTCTCATCCAGCGCAGGCAGTGGAAAGGTTAACATGCTCCTCCTTATGAAACATTTCCACACACACTCCTGAAAAGTAAATTCCTCTTTTCTAATTTGGAAACTGCAGTATGCATTGTCACCCAGCCATAAAAGCGCAAAGCACACCCACTAAATATTTATAAACACCGTATCAGCTGAATACCAAGACTTCTTTAATCGGCAGGTTATGCTGTTAAACTGCTTTTTTGCCTGTATAAGTTTGTGGGGAACCTGAGAGGTCTTTGGGTTAATGTAATCTAATGCATCCTAATGGGTAGTGTAATTGTAATTGCCATTCCAACCATCCCCAGTGTATTTAACTTATTTAAATGAAAAACACAGCATGGCAATTTGCTGCTCTGGCTGAGAGAGACTCTACCATCTCCTTGTGTAATGCATTTTATTTACAGAAACAAGACACTGCCTACACGGCAATGATGCGGCTATTTTTCTTCATTTGCTTATCAATCGGTTCCCTTTTAGCAAGCATTGGAGAGACAAATTAGAATCAGTCTGGGCAGGTAGAGAAAGGTCACTTAGGAGAGACTCCTCCAAATTTGGGCTACAAAAGGTGGATGAGAATTTACTGGTAGATCTTTGGGTGATTAGGTGAGGATTCCTTTGACTTCCACTTGCTTAACAATAGCATGTACTAATGAAAGAGAGGAAGGTTGGCAGAAAACTAGAAGTGGATTGTTGTGTGAAGGATGGTGAGGTCTGTTTTGGAACTGGAAACCATTTCCTGAGGCACCTACTTTATGAATTTGGAGTGTAAGTCCTCCCATTTTGCACCACCATTTTACAGCGTTCTCCAGCTGATGGATCTTGGGATGGTTCTAGTCAGCCCTGGATTAACCATTAAGCAAAGTAAGCACATGATTGGTGCATAAAGGGAAGGGGGCACCACAGAGCTTTTTTTTCCAGTGCCGGATTTACCATGGACCATTCCAGGAAAAAAAAAAAACAACCCAGATAACCAAAACAAAGTCTGGAAAAAGAAGGGAGAATCACTGAACCCAAAAATACATTTATTTGAAATATATTTTATTGAATTGTTGAGGCACTGTACATACGCATGAAACATATACAAGAATACCACAACTCCTAATAAAATGTTATTATAGTATTGAAGAGATAAATAATATATATTTGACCGTATGAGAGGGTACAGATGGGTCAACACCTGACCCTTAGGTCGGCCCAGGAATGTTGCAAATGTGCCATAAAGTGTGTTTGCAATGACTGGAGCAGGGCAGGCCAGCGCTTGCCTCCCTGTGCCAGAATCCGGGCCTGCAGCACCTCAATAAGGCCGGCCTAGCGAGGATGGAGGGAGGGCAGGGGAAGGCGGTGCAGAGTGGGCCCATGGGTGGAACAGCCCGGGGAGCAGGTGAAACCAAACTCCGGCACCTTGGCTGGATCCTAACCCCTGGCCTGGACAGCCGTGAATGGGCTGCTTGGAAGCATATTAAGGGCGCAATCCTAAACTGAGTTAGGCCGGCATAAGCTAAGCCAGCAAAGTTTGGCCAGCACAAGGGACACCATAAAGTGTGTTTGGACCACTCTCGGAGTCAAAGTCGCCAGAACACAGACGTGAGCCATCCTCCCTGACTCCAAGAGTAGTCCAAAGACACTTTATGGTGGCCCTTGTGCTCAGAGGCGGATCTAAGGGGGGGCAAATCTGTAAATTTTGCAAGAAGCCTTATCCTGTCATGTAAATCCCTCCTCTCCTTTGCTGCTGTAGCCAGTAAGCAACGCCAAGATGTTGCTGTTCCCTGTGAGGATTGGCTAGAACAGTGCAGGAGAGGAGGGTTTTCCACTGCAAGGTAAGGCTTCTTGCAAAACTTACAGATTTGCCCCCCCCCTTAGATCCGCCTCTGCTTGTGCTGGCCAAACTTTGCTGGTTTAGCTTATGCCGGCCCAACTCCAGTTTAGGATTGCGCTCTAAGTGGATGTGTGAGTTGCTTTTGTGGCTTCCTAGAACATCCCTCACCTAACCTGTTAGTCAGCTGATTTCTCCAGGTTAGGTGATATAGGTAGATGATCCCTTATATGGACATCTGAACATTAGAACATAAGAAGAGCCCCGCTGGATCAGGCCAAAGGCCCATCTAGTCCAGCTTCCTGTATCTCACAGCGGCCCACCAGGTGCCCCAGGGAGGCATGAGACAACAAGATGCTTGGATCCTGTTGCCACTCCTTTGCACCCAGTACTCTGAAGTAGCCCACCACCATTGTAAGGAGGTTACAACCCATCATTGCCTATATCCCACAATGGACTTTTCTTCCAGAAATCTGTCCAATCCCCTCTTAAAGGTATCAAGACCAGATGCCATCACCACCTCCTGTGGCAAAGAGTTCCACAGATTAACTACCCACTGGGTAAAAAAAGTATTTCCTTTTATCTGTTTTAACTCTCCCCTCCCTCAGTTTTAGCGAATGCCCCCTGGTTCTGGTGTTTTGAGAGAGGGAAAAGAACATCCCTTTATCGACTCTCTCCCTTCTATGCATAATTTTGTATGTCTCAGGCGTCTTTTTTCCAGGCTGAAGAGCCCCAAACGCTGCAGTCTTTCTTCATAAGGGAGGTGCCCCAGCCCCGTAATCATTTTTGTCGCTCTCTTCTGCACCTTTTCCAGCTCCACTATTCCAGCTCCACTATGTCCTTTTTGAGATGCGGCGACCAGAACTGGACACAATATTCCAGGTGCGGCCTTACCGTCGATTTGTACAATGGCATGATAATATTGGCTGTTTTATTCTCAACCCCTTTTTTAATGACCCCAAGCATGGAATTGGCCTTCTTAATTGCTGCTGCACACTGGGTCGATACCTTCATTGAATTGTCCACCAGCACCCCAGTCTGGATCTGAAATCCAGACTATTCTGAAATCCAGACATCTTTGTCCAAGACTTAAAGAAAAACTGTCTATAGAAAGACAGTCTTGTGCTCATTCTCACTTACTGGCTGTAAGTTCTATTCTCTGCTCTTTTGTGTATGCCATTGTTGAAAAATGTCAAAGAAGCCAGCCAACAACCAGAGCCAGAGGAAGCATTTCTCATTTTATGCAATTATTCTGAAATCCAGAAAAATCCAAAATCCAGACACCTTCCCGACCCAAGCAGTCTAGATAAAGGATAATCAACCTGTATGAATTTTTGTGAATATTGCTCAGAGAAGCTTATGGGCAAAAGAGTTCTTTTTTGTTTTAAGTGCAAGGAAAGGTTGGGTTCCTGACTGAAATTGCCAGCATTTTCAATGGAAACTCAGCTCACCCTTGGAGTCTGACACTGCCTGCCAGGAAAGCATTCCTGCCTTTGCTAGCCCTGCTGACTAACTAACCTTGCTTTTATATAGCTGTCTGTTTCTCCAACCACTCTGCATAGGAGGTCTATTCATCATGGGCCAAATCTCAGCTCCAGCCCATGGCTGCTGAGCATTACTGTGGGTTTACACTGAAGTGATGTATAGGCTGGAATAGCCCTTTCCAGTTAGGCTGGAGAGCTGTAGCCGAGAGCTTGTCAACATCAGCATCAACAAGTTCTTTGGTCAACAAATTGAATAGAGTGAAGTCAGTCAGACCCCATTGTTTTTGCTGTGTTGCATAGCACAAAAGCATGCTGATTCATCGAATGAATAGAATACATTCCATTTTCTCTCTCATTTTTTAATCAGAAAATTCAGTTACATTCAGGAACAAACAAGCATGTCAAAATCAATGGTGTGCCCACAGGTTATTCTTAAATTGAACCAGAGATCACTGACTTGCATTCTTCTCCACCTCCCTCCCCCCCCCCCAAAAAAAACTTTCAAAAACCACCTAGTATTATAGCAGACGTCTTGTACATTTGAAGTGGAGATATTCAAGAGGGCAGCTTTCTCTGCCATGAAGTTAGAGCAATCGCAACAGAAGCAGAACTGCCTTTTGGATTCCTTTGCCTGTTCTGGCAAAGACACAAGCATAGGTGACACAAGCATCAGGGTTGGCCAACTGGGGTCAAGGGCCTAGCCTATCAAAAGCCCTGCCTGACCACGCTGACCTCTGAACCTTTGGCAATGATAATGCCCCATGAACTCTCACGAGGTTGTCAGAAGCCACCATAGGGGATCCGGTCCCAAGTGTTGCCCCAGAGCTCCAGCGATCTTGTTCTGGCATTAGGTGCAGGTCCTCTGTTAGAAGCAGTGGTGTCATCTAAATGATTTAATAACAGGTACTCACTTTTGATTGGCACGTGTCGGGACCCGCCCACCGGAAGTGACGTCATAAGCCAGAAGTGATGTCATGGCAGGAAGTGACATGAAAAAAGCCCTTTTTGAGGCCTCAGATGATTTTAAACTGACCCAACAGTTGCAACAGTATTCCACAGCACCCCCAGAACATGTTAAGGAGGCCTGGCATCATGTTAAAACCCCAGAGCAACTCATTTTTCAGTGGCAAGGAAAGGAAAGGCTCCGCTCGCTGCCTGCCTGCCTGCCTGGCTCTGAGAACATGCAGGCAACTCAAACATGCAGGAAATTCAAACGCTGCAGAGGGCGGAGTCGACGAGTGGGCGGGCGAATGGGCGGGGCCAGCTGTAATCCTAGAAACCGGTACTCGCATACCCCCACGTACCCCCTGCATGACATCACTGGTTAGAAGTATAGAAGTATAGAAGGGTCTGGTAAGGAAAGGCATTTGTCCTTTCCCAGGATGAGGATAGCTCTGGGATTTGGTGGGCAGGGATCTCGCAGAGGTTCCCTCAGGCTGTGGAGGAAGCGGCTACTAGTGCTGTGTCTGCCTTCTTCTTACCAATAAAATGCGACGGTAGACCAAGGAGAAGCCCCGGTAGCTACTCACTGGTCATCTGCCCACTCAGACATTAACTTGTTGAACCCCTTCTTGGTTTTGTTTTCACCAACTCCTCCAGGAAAAAAACAAAAATCCAGAGGAAGAGAGGGCAACAGCTGTTGGCCTGCAGGGATCGTAGCTGGCCCTCTTCATTCTCCTCTACTTACTTACTTACACATTCATTCACTCAATTTGTATCCCACTTTTCTCCTTGACGGACACCCAAAGTGGATTACAAAACTATAGAACCTCATTTAAAACAATACATTACAATATACTCTACACATCAAAATATCCCTTATCCTAAAATATCCTAAAATTTTACCTATCAACTTTATTACCTATCAACTTACTGGGGCAGTGTCTCATGTTGGTGCTGGGTGCAGACATATGCAAAATTAGACATGTACAAAATGTGTGGTAAAGAGACATTCTTCCACCCCGGAAGTGCGTCTTTTCTCTAAAAAAATAAATAAAATAAAAATCACTGCATGCATGGTGGGGCAATCTAGCCCAGAACTGGGATTCACAGGAAGGTACATACTACTCGGAACGATACTTCAGTTTATTGTTGTGTATGGTATTGTTGTATATGGTATGGTATCAGGTTGATTAATTTGCGTTTGCCTAATAAAGGTTAAAAAAAAAAAGGTACATACCACCTTCCTTTAAAAAAATAACTCCTCTGAAATGGCAATTTGCTCCAGAAGCAACCATTTGAAGCTATCTGGTTGGAAGCATGCCTCTTGCACATGCCTTTGTGCACACACCTAGTTTGGACCAGGGGCTGGTATTTCGGGTAGACGTCATCTGTGATCCTTCACTAGCCCCTAAAATCAGGATTCAAAACCATATATGAGTCTGATATTGTGCAACACTATATTGAGAAGATATAATTGGAACAACTACAAATGTAGTGCCTTTCAACAAATGATACGTACTGTCATATCACTGGAATGGTGATCTTGTAGACAGGTATCATAACAGATCATAAATCAATTTCGCAAAATGTTACATTATGGGTGTTTTTTACATTTATGTGTTTCCAGCTGGTGACTAAAACAAAAATAGGAATGTTGTTTAAATGTTGTTAAAACTATTAAGCCTTTTATTATTATTATTATTATTATTATTATTATTATTATTATTATTTATTTGATTTTTACCCCGCCTTTTCGCCCAGAGGCGCTCAAGGCGGCATTACAGTATAAAAAAGAAAAAATATATAAAATTAACATTACAAAGTAGTTAAAAACAATGTTAAAAAATGATACAAACAACAAAATTAAAACAGATACAATTAAAACAACACGCCCAGTGGATCATATATAAAAATGAACAAACCAGCCAGCCAGCCAGCCTGTCAACAGTTAAAAGCTTTTTGGAATAAAAAGGTCTTCAGCCCCCGCCGAAATGTAAACGAAGAGGGAGCAGTTCTCAATTCTAAGGGGAGGGTGTTCCAGAGTTGGGGGGCCACCACCGAGAAGGCCCTCTTCCTGGCCGCCGCCCCTCTCACTTCTCCTGGTGGCGGCACAGTCAGAAGGGCCCCCCCCAGATGATCTAAGAGTACGGGTTGGATTATATGGAAGGAGGCGGTTCCTCAAATACCCTGGACCCGAGCCGTAAAGGGCTTTAAAAGTCAAAACTAGCACCTTGAATTGGGCCCGGAACAGAACCGGCAGCCAGTGCAGTCGCCGAAGCAGCGGCTCGACAGAGTCAAACCGACGTGCCCCAGCAACCACCCGAGCCGCCGCGTTCTGTACTAGTTGTAATTTCCGGACCGTCTTCAAAGGCAGCCCCACGTAGAGCGCATTGCAATAATCTAACCTAGATGTCACTAGGGCGTGGGTCACTGTAGCCAGGTCCGCACAGCTCAGGTACGGCCGCAGCTGGCGAATCAGCCGAAGCTGAGCAAAGGCTCCCCTGGCCACCGCTGCCACCTGGGAGTCCAGGTGTAGCCGTGAATCCAGGAGAACCCCCAAGCTGCGAACCTGCTCCTTCAGAGGAAGTGCAACCCCATTCAGAGCAGGGCGATAGTCCAATACCCGAGCTGTGGATTTCCGAACCAAAAGCACCTCTGTCTTATCCGGATTTAATTTCAGCTTGTTCGCCCACATCCAGCCCCCAACCGCCTCCAGACAGCGATCCAGGACCTCAACCGCCTCCTCAGAATCGGGGGGAAAGGAGAGATAAAGTTGGGTGTCATCAGCATATTGATGACACCCCACTCCAAACCCCCGTATGACCTCTCCCAGCGGTTTCATGTAGATGTTAAACAGCATGGGGGATAAGATGGAACCTTGTGGCACCCCAAACCTAAGAGGTCGGGGTGCCGAACAAGCGTCCCCCAGCACCACCTTCTGGGATCTATCAGCCAGGAAGGAGCGGAACCACTTCAAAACAGTGCCTCCAAGCCCCAACCCAGCCAGCCGACCCAAAAGAACACCATGGTCGATGGTGTCGAAAGCCGCCGAGAGGTCCAGCAGGACTAACAGGGTCGCACTTCCCCTGTCCATCCCCCGGCGCAGGTCATCCACCAAGGCGACCAAGGCAGTCTCCGTCCCGAACCCCGGCCTGAAGCCAGATTGGAATGGGTCCAGATAATCCGTTTCCTCCAGTACCCTCTGAAGCTGGGACGCCACCACCCGCTCAATCACCTTGCCCAGAAATGGGATATTGGAGACTGGCCGAAAGTTGTTTAAATTTGTGGGATCCAGGGAGGGCTTCTTCAGGAGGGGGCGAACCATCGCCTGCTTCAAAGCAGGCGGGAGCACCCCCTCCCTCAGAGATGAGTTCACCACCCTCCCCGTCCACTCGGCCAGCCCTCCCCGGGCAGCTCTAATTAGCCATGCCGGGCAAGGGTCGAGCGGGCAAGCAGCAGGTCTCACACTCCAGAGAATCCTGTCCACATCCTCAGGCTCTACAAGCTGAAAAGAATCCCAAATCGTAGGATAGACAGGTTCCCCAGGGACATCACTAGATATGCCCACAGTGGCGTCCAAGTCATGCCGGATCTGATCGACCTTGTCTGCAAAGTATTTTGCAAACTCGTCACAGCAAGCCTCCGTGTGCTCCTCCCCACCAATAGGGGGGGCCAGATGTAGAAGGTTGCGGACCACACGGAAGAGCTCAGCCGGACGGTTCTCTGCAGATGCAATGGTGGCAGAGAAGTGTGCCCTCTTAGCCGCCACCACTGCTCTAGAATAAACTTTTAAATGGGCCCTAGCCCGAGTCTGGTCAGACTCGGCATGAGTCTTTCGCCACCGACGCTCTAGTCGTGTTTTACTGTCATGTTTTACTGACATGTTCTTTGAGGCTGATGTTTATTTAGAAGGCTAGACAAAAATGGAATATCACTTATGATGTTTTGCATGTTTTCAGTGAAGATGCCTCTACTCCAGGCATAGGGTAGGTGTTCACGAACTCTTACGGTGGGCATTAGGACCCCTGAATTTTTTCAGGCTTGGAATAGATTCTGAGTTGGAGGAGAGTTCCCAGTTGCCCCAGCCCCCATATATCCCCTTAAAGCCTTTTTTATGTGGTGCTCCTCAGGCAGTGAGAAGGAAGTCTTTCCCTTCCCTCTCTGATTCTAGGTGCATTGTGTAGCACTGTGTCAGAATGAAGGTTCCAGGAGTGGAAAAACGTAGCTACTACATGTGAAACTGTCAACGATCCTTGGAGAAAGTACATTTTTCAAAGACCACCAGGACCCTCTTATCTTGGCACAGTGCTAGGAAGTGTGCCGAGCTCTGGCAAGAAGGGATTTCTTCCCTTCTCCCACTGCTGGAACATTGCCACAGAGGCTGCTGTTGCTAGCCCAGCTAACATGTGGGGTTTAAAGGAAAAGCAGAGGGTGGTTGGTGCATGAGGGAACCGTGCGAGCTGCAGACAGACCGACAGAGGAGTTGGGCTTTATGGTGAGAGAACCTTCAATTTTGGCTTGGAAATAAGTCAAGCAACCTCTTGGTTTGGTGGCAAGTAATTCAACTTATTTCAAAGCCAGCCTCAGCCAAGCGGGATTGTACATATATCTTGTTTCAGTATATTACATTGGTGATAAATGTGGAAATGCATTATTAAAGAAGTGGTCAGCTATATAATCATGAGCAAAATATACGGAAACGTATAATCCAAAATTCATATTTTATTCTTTTAATAAGATGA
Source organism: Lerista edwardsae (assembly GCA_029204185.1). NCBI lineage: Eukaryota > Metazoa > Chordata > Lepidosauria > Squamata > Scincidae > Lerista > Lerista edwardsae. The sequence goes on along the minus strand of JAJKFI010000028.1, from coordinate 951,914 downwards.
AGCTTGGATGGAGCCCATTTGATGATGGGTTCTCTGTATATGTGAATAATGGCCCTGTTCTGCTCCCTAGTGGCAGAGGTGTTCACTGTAAAGAGGAATCCATAGATCTTGTGCTTATGTTACATTTAGGGCTGGGACTGGGAAGACCAGATAGTCTCCAACCTCTGTGCTACCGAAGCACACACCCATAAAAGGAGTGAAACACATTCTGTGCAGGAAGCCTAAATGAAAGGAAAGTTAAACTGCTTCCCTTAGTAGCTTGTTGCAGACAGATACCTTAGTTTGCTGTGAATGCAAGGAAGGGGAAACTCACAATCGCCATGGCAGGCTCACCTAGCCCAACTAACATGTGCTAGAGAACCCTGACATCCAGACGTTGGTTGGAAAGCAGATCCCAAGTCCTGTACACAGACAGTATAGAAATGGGGGTGTGGATTGCTAGGTTGGCATGCATGAGCAACGACGCCTGAAGGCCATGCATGAGGGCAATTGTGCTGACATTCCAACAACTGCGTAAATGCTGGACATGTACTAAGTGAAGTGAAAAGACTAGTGAACAGACATACAGTATGTGCTAAATTAATCTGCAGATTAGTGAACGTGGTCCTTTCCTTCCCTGTCACTGTGAGCGTAGTCCTAACCTAAAGTTCGGCTGGCACAGTTAGGCCAGCAAAGTTTGGCCGGCACAAGGGTCACCGTAAAGTGTGCTTGGACCACTCTCAGAGTCAGCGAAGGCGGCACAAGTCTGTGTGCTGCCCTCTCTGACTCCGAGAGTGGTCCAAACATACCTTATGGTGGCCCTTCTGCTGGCCTAACTGTGCCGGTCTAACTCAGGTTAGGATTGCACTCTGTGTTATAATTCAGAGGTCAAGTCCAAAAGTATTGCAGGGTAATTGGGATTAAAATACCAGGCCCTTTATCCTCTTCCATAGCCGAATACAATGTGTTTGGTAGCCTAATGAGGCCACAGAAAGCAGCCAATTAATACATCTGCATTTATCTGAGCCTTGGGATTCCTGCGTTTAATTTGGGTAAGCATTTGTGTCCAGGAAGAGAAACCATCTTCTGTTTTGTGTCATTCTTCCTTGGAATTTCTTGCTAGGGGCATCAGCCTGTAATTCCTGACACTGCAAAAACAAGTCTGCCCATAAACAAAGATAATGCAGTGACAACCCAGAAGGCAATGTCATGGTTAGGAGAGCGGAAGGGGTGGGCGGGTGATTGTACTTATCCAAGGAGCAGCCCAAGTGTATAGAACAGATGTCAGAGTAGCAGCTTATCAGAATGGGAAGGAAACAAGGCAGTTGAGAGAGGACATGGAAGTCAAGGCCCTTTTAAGAGCCAAGAGACATCACACTTGAACTAAAGCAATGGAAATCTTACAGATGCGTCAGTGCAATTCTAATACTTGTTCAGTCGTTGAACTATTGGCATCCAAACCATTCGTTACTTTGAAATTATCAAACATTGGGGTTTTTGGGTGTTTGTCAGAATGCTGATACGTCTTTGTTTCAAATTCTAATTAATTCAATTCCACAACTGAACTATGTAAATAATTCATCTGCTATTAACTTGGGTGCTGCTCTATAATTTTCAGCAAAATTGTGATGAGGTTGGCTGATTATTCACTTTGTTTTCCTCTGGATAGCCTCTAGTAAGCTTTATTTGCTGAACTATAAAATAAACTCAAAGTAAATAAAACAGTGATGCTTGACAGAATGGCAAATATATGTTGCAATGTATATTGTCAGCTGTTAGCCACATACAGGATGCAATCCTATACACTCTTACCTACGAGTAAGCCCCACTGACTATAATAGGACTTACTTCTGAGTAGACATGTATAGGCCTGGTCTGACAATGTTATAACTGCTTGTGAGACAACAGCTGAAAGTATAATAAAGAATACTTTCCACATAGCACCATATTTAGTACAAGTAACCAACATGTAGTGTACTTTGTGAAATTCAAGCACATGGGAAATATCTTCCCAATGACAGATCTACACGCAATAATAATAAAATGTCATTTACCACAGAGATTACACATTTTCCCTTCACATGTCAACATAAAATAGGAAATATTGTTGCTATCCAAAATTAATTGTTCAGGGTGCAATCCCAAGTTGCCCCGTTGCGTCGACAAACTCAGTTGGCACAGGAGTGGTTCTGGGAGGGCTGGAGGGCATTTTCTGGGTGGAGGGTAGGCAGAATTGGGCAGGGGGTGGGTGTGCAGGTAGGTGTGCTGACCCAGGGAGGGGGGTGGGCTTGGGGTGTGGCCTACCGGCCGCATCCAATGCCTTGTCCCTGGGCCGTGCTGCCCGACTTTGGGCTGTGCAGCTTCCTTGGACCTGCGCCTGTGATTTCATGGGCACAGATCCGAGGAAGCCATTGGGAAGGCAGGAGCCTCCTATGGTGTAAGGGCGCAAACATGCCCTTGCGCCTGGGAGGCTCCTGTATGCTCCAATGCTGCATTGGAGGCTATGCAGGCTTGCAGGCCTGCCTGCTCCAGCTCAGCATGAGATTGTGCTGCCTGTCACATGGCAGCGCAATCCTACCATGTCCCTTGCGTCGATGCGACATCATCGGCTCGATGCAAGGGCCGGAGCACCGGCGCGCATGCCGAGCATTACCCCCGTGTCGACGCTGAAGCTCTAAGCCGACGCTGCTCGCAGCATTGGCTTCAGAGTGCCAACGGAGCGCCTCCCTTGCGCCGACCGAAGACGGTCGGCACAAGGGATTCTCTGTCCTGTTTCGGGAGGGGAATTGGGGGGAATTGGGGGGGGAGGCGGGAGGCAGGACCTAGGTGGGCTTGGGAGGTGGCCGTACGGCCACTTCCTAAGCCCGTCACTGACGCTCTTTAGCGGGTGCAGGTCTGAGGAGCACATAGGGGAGGCTGGAGCCTCCCCTACGGTAAGGGAGCACATGCTCCCTTGCCGCGGGGAGGCTCCAGCCCATCCTGAACAGCATTGGATTTGGCACTGGCTGGCTGGCCTTGCTAATTCAGCGCTGTTCAGGATTGCGCCCTAAATAAGAATTACTTTCAATTACATCACTTGGGGTAAGGTAGTGTCAGTGTTCTGATCAACCCCCCAAAATCCAATATGTGACTGAATTCAATTTAAGAATGTATTTTGGACTTGGCAGATATCAAATATGGGCAGCAATTTCTTTTAAAGAGAATTGGGGTTAAAATAAGAGACTGCCTGTGTAAAGAACGTAGTGTGAATGAAACAGTACGTGGACCCTTAAAAGGTTTTCAGCAAATAACCTTAGCAGCAAATATTGAGGAGCTAAAATGGCTTAGGAGCTGTAGGAGGAATTTGGATCCTAATTTTCTTCTATTTCTTAGAAGGGGTGAACAGTTCTAATATGAAGGAAATTAAACAAGAAAATGATAAGCAAATCTCTTTTATGGACTAGTTTACTTCAGTGCCTGCCTCCCATATTCTGCTAACAAAAATAATACTGTCACTAAAAGCCAATTACACAATTGGCTTGAAGACAATACGGGACCATCTGACACAACAGCTGTAGTTTAAATATTACAGGGATCAGGCTCCAAAATCCCACAAAATCCCATACACCAAGTGATAATGACTGTTTCACTGTTTAAAATCTCTCTATAATCTTGAGGATATAGACAGCTACATAGTTTGGATTCAACCATAAATCAGATTTACGGCTACTTTTTAAAAAATGGTCCTTTATAGAAAAATCTCCCTTGCATGCAATCTGCCAAAGAATAAATGGGCTTGTCCTAAAGGATCAGATCATCAATCCATCTCCCTTCCCTCTTGCAATTTTGGACAAAAGGGAAAGGAAACTGCAATTATGCTGGTCAATGGAACAGTACAATGAGATAAGGGATTGTACTACATGGTCCAATAATTGCAAGACTTGTCACCAATAAACATCAACCAGGAAAGGGGGGAACCCAATCAGGACCATGGCAATGGGGCTTTACATCTTTTCCTTGGGGTCATTTCCCCATTGAAAACTGCCTGTCAGCTGACACGGTCTTGCTGCAAAAAGCAGCTGAGGGTGTGCAAACCAGTCTTTCAGTGTAAGAAAGCTATTGAAGACTAAACTGGTCTTAGTAGTCGTTTTTATGGAGAGGCCAAAGCTCAGTGATTAGAACATACCATTTATAGCAGAAGGTACCAAACTCACAGACTACTCCTATGGTGCAGGGCGCCCCTAGGAGCCTGCTGCATCCTATGGGTGCCACAGCAGCCATAGGAGGCACCTCGGGCGAAGGGAACTTCTATCCCCTTCTCCCGGGTAAGGGCGCTGGCCCGCCAATGGGCCTCCTCAAGTCTGCACTGGCTATTTGGTTGGCACAGACTTGAGAGCCTCCATGTCGGGCTGCATGGCCTGACACAGAGGATAGGATCCAGCAGTGAAAGCCACTGCCTTTCCCACTGACCCTGCCCTGTCCCTCTCCACGCCCAGTTCTGCCCTCCCCATGCCCTGAAAGAACTCACTGCCAGTGGTGGTGAGACTTACCACTGGGTGGCTCTGCGCTGACAAGCCCTTACCACGGGTGTGAGAAACGCCTCACGGCACTTTAATGACACTAGCGCTGGGGTAAGGGCTTACCGCAGGAGCTGGGCAGCGTAGGATTGGATCTTGCAGTTTCACTTAAAGGGGCCCTGGGTAGCAGGGCTGAAAGAAACCTAAGAAAGCTACTGGAAGTTGGAGTAGACAGCCCTGGGCTAGATGGACTCAGGGAGCAATCCAACCCAGTGCCGGAATGGCAAGGTTGGCTGGTCGGCCAGTCGGCCAGCCAGCGCCATATCCGACGCTGGGTTGGGGGAGGCTAGAGAGCGGGCGCAGATCCGAGGAGACCACGCGGCCTGAATCGGGGCCTTGCGGCCTTGCTGACGGGCTTAGGATGTAGCTGTACATCCACCTCCCAAGCCCGCCCAGGTCCCGCCTCCCCCCTCCCACCAATCCCCGTCCCGAAACGGGACAGAGAATCCCTTGCACCGAGTGTCTTCGGTCGGCGCAAGGGAGGCTCTCCGTTGGCGCTCTGAAGCCGACGCTGCTCATAGTGTTGGCTTCAGAGCTGAAGCCGCGACACAGGGGTGCTGCTCGGCGCCCACACACCAGCACTCCACCCCTTGCGTCGACGCAATGATGTCACGTTGGTGCAAGGGGCACGCTAGGGTTGTGCTGTCCGTTTTGCATGTTTAGATATTAAAATGGCCTCTTTCCTCACTGAAGCTTCTTAATGTCACTTTGCATAAGTCCACTATTCACATTACAACAATGCTTCCTCTTCCTGATCTTGTTGGTATGTTGGGAAATCAACATTACTTTGCAGCATTTTTAGCTGATGAGAACTGAAGTACTTTTGTACTTATCACTTGGTGGAAATCTGGAATAGATTTGCTGAAGACTCAGGAATCCAGCCTTTTATTTTCGTTCAAGGGCTGTTTCCGTTAAGAAAATAACTTACTTGGTTAACATACGCTTGCTATTTTTATGCTTGAGCTGAGAGTCAGGAATATGGATTTTGTTACACCTGGCCTGTTCCTTAATGGTGGTTTCAAAAATAAGCCATGCTTGGTTTTGAAGATAAAGCTGGCTGACGGACTATATGACTTAGCTCAGAGCAGGTACAAACAGGGACAGCCCAACATGGTCCACCAGACAACACTGTCCCTGACCTGCTGTTGCCACCACACACCCCAAAAACACCTGGGCAGAGGAATTCAGCCCTTCACTGCCTCATCTTACTCCATGATTCTTTTCCATCGCACAGGAAGTTTTATTTCCAGTGACTGCAAGGAAGGAGCAAAGCAAGTGGGTGGAGAAGAGGATTGATGCTGCTCCTTCCGTGGCAGGCTGGAGGGAGGTGGCAGCAGATGTGCAGCCCATTCCTAACCAGTGCTGGAACAGGAGGCCAGCCAGACTGCCCCGTATCCAGCATAGGGTTGAGGCTGGATGCTGCACAACTCAGAATTAACTCCTCTTACCCTGTGTTGCTCTGCAGCCATCCAAACAGGGCTCCCTGGATCTGCGCCAGCGAAATTGCTGACGCAAATCCAAGGGCCCCATAGAATGCTGACTGGCCAGGGGTGGGGATTTGGATCTGGCCTATGTCAACCTGGCTGTTACCACCACCCCTCCCCAGGCCGGTCTAACCATGAGTCTGCCCTCCCCCCACTTCCCTTCACCCCAATCCACCTACAGTCTACCCTCACCCTGCCCTCCTCAATCCTCTGCACCAGCCAACATCGCCCGGCCTAAACGTACCAGCCAAAGTCAGGAAGCTGCAATGGGAAGCCAACACATGTCCTCACATTGGCCTCCCTGACTCCAAGTCAATGCAAACATGCCTTATGGCAAGTTTGTGACTCTCCTGGGCTGGCACAAGGGACTTGTGCTGGCCCATCTCTAGGTAAGGATTGCAGTCTTAGAGACAACTCCTATTCATGTCTTCTCAGAATTATGTCCAATTATAGTCAATGGGGCTTTCTCCCAGGTAAGTGTAGACAGGACTGCAGCCTCAGAGTGAAGGACATCCTGAGCTTACTGCTCCCCTGGACACTTGACAAGAGCTGCATTATCTGCTTTGTGGATGGGCCTCCCTGACTTCAGGGCAAGAGGTTGATCTGACCATGGCTGGAACCGAAATACTATGAATTATCATATCTTCATTTCACTCTCTTATTAGTTTTTAATTTCAATGGCATAACCTTTTAGAGCACAATCCTAACCTGGAGTTTGGTCGGCACAGTTAGGCCAACAACGTTTAGCTGGCACCATGGCCACCGTAAAGCATGTGTATAGAATATTATAGACTATAGTTCTATAGTATAATATAGAACATTATAGAATATTAATGCATGTGCCCATTGGGTGGCTGGTTCAAAAAAGAACTTCAAAAGAAAAGGCAAGTTATTCAGTCTTTCTCATTATAATACAGTGAGACCACAATCCATTTCACTCAGCCCTGCATGGAACATGCGCTCCCATTCACATAGTAGCAGTTTCTTCGGTAGTTTCAGCCATAAAGCCTGAATTCTATAGCTTTCTATTCTATAGCTGAATTCTGTAGCTCCATCCTTGTAGGTACCAACAAACAAAACTAATTCATGAAAAGCATAAGACATGGACAAAACAACCCATTATCATACCACAGGTAATGGGGTACGGTTACCTCTACAGAGGGCCAAAAAAAAAAAAATTCTGGACCAAACAACCGATAAACAGAAATTAATTACTCTAACATTAATTAAAAGAACAGTAATGTAACTACCATGCATGATTTTGTATGTCTGAATCATGAGCCCCAAACGCTGTAGACTTTCTTCATAAGAAAAGTGCCCCAGCCCCATAACCATTTTTGTCGCTCTCTTCTGCACCTTTTCCAGCTCTATTATGTCCTTTTTGAGATGTGGTGACCAGAACTGTATGCAATACTCTAGATGTGGCCTTACATCGATTTGTACAAAGGCATGATAATATTGGCTGTTTTATTCTCAACCCCTTTTTTAATTACCCCAAGCATGGAATTGGCCTTCTTAATTGCTGCTGTACACTCAGTTGACACCTTCATTGAGTTGTCCACCAGCAATCCAAGATCTCTCTCCTGAGTTGTCACAGACAATTCAGAACCCATTAGCCTATCTGTGAAGTTCTGAATTTTTGCCCCAATGTGCATAACTTTACACTTTTCTACATTGAAATGCAATTTCATGAAATTAAATGCAATTTTAAATTAAAGTTTAATTTCCTACGATGAATGGTAAATAAAATGTGCAAGAATGTATACATTTTTCCTATGGCAGTAGTGGGCTCTGAACCTAAAGGGTATTGTGGCAAGGCATTGGTATGGCAAACCTGAGGAATCAATCCACTGGGAAGTGGAGAGAGTTCATTCATCAGGCATCAAGAGAACAGCTGTGCAGGAGCAGTTGGTGTCCATTTGAACTTGTGCATCTTTCCAGATGCTTTGAGGGCTGGATGCCATAAGGGAAAATATTCAATCACTGCCCCAATATCCACAAAGGTCTTTCACCCTAAAGAACGACTAAAGCACTCTTTAGCTCCCATGATTTTTTTAGCACCTGGATTTGTGGTGGCAAGGGCAGACTGACTGAAGCAGTCACCTGTATGCCTCCACTGCTCTTACTGATGCTCTAGCCCGCCACTCTCCTCTCCTTTCCTTCACACTTCCTCTTTTGCTCCACCCCTCCCCTCATTTTCCAGTCCATAGAGTGGGAGAAATAGAGGCTGGCACATGACCAGACCGGGGCGGGGGGGTGTAGTACAAGCATGCTCCAGTATCCACTGATTTGGTATCCACAGTTTCAGTTATCCATGGGTACTGGGACGCCTATTAAAAAAGACAGGGGAACATTACACAAATCTTTTTTCAGCCTTTTTGCAGCAAAACCACTGCTGTTCCCCTATCTTTAAAAAGGCAACGCTAGCATCCACAGTTTCAGGTATCCGGGGTTGGTGGTGTCTGGAATGGAACTCCAGTAGATACCGGAACGTACCTGTATTTGGCAAGCTGCCTCAGGCACTAGGAGGTCTTGGGCCAGTTCTCAGTGCCAGCTTTATATCAGGAGACCAGAACTTTGGAGAAACCGACAGTAATAATGACTTATTCCAAGCTCAATCATTCCTCCCACCCGCAATAGCAGTGACTTCAAATTTCAAACGTGTTGGGGGGGGGAGAGGTAACTTAGTTTGAAAGCACCTTCAGGTAAAATATCACATGTCATAGAAAAGGATTACATTTGCTAGCCTAGCCTCCTCTCTGATGTCTGACCATTGGGCCCAATGTGGATGCCAGAGGCACTTTTGGATTAGTGTGCATGAAATCTGAGCAGGTATGGATAACTTGTCCAAAGCGAATTCTCTCCAATGCCTAAAAATTAGCAGTAGACTTCTGACACTAACCATGAGGATTTGTAGGTGGATGCTATAAAAACGGACTATCAGCCTATCTAAATATCCCTCTCCAATGAAGAGAAACGCTGCTCCAAGTCCAAGCTAAAGGGTCTTTAGCAGCCCTGCCCCTCCTCCCAGAGTGAGTTTGATGCTCAGGTTAGCCAAAAACATTGCCAGCCATTCATACAAGTTCCTATTGACTGTTCTGATAAAGTAATTCACTCCAGCTGAGTCTAGACACAGTTTTCCCTCATCAGCAGTTGGTCTGCCAGGTAACATCTGCACTGAGAGGAGACACCTGTGTTGTGCATGGATGAGTTCAAAGGTTGGATGGTGATATTAATGCTTTCCTTGCCAAAAAGTAGCCAAGGACTTCCACTGCTACAGAAAAATGCATTAAGAACTGAGGGGCTGTAGAATTCAGAATATATAAGTGCCTGTCACATCTTCTTCTTCTGCAGATTGCTTGGGAGCATCCAACTCTAGGTTTTCTTGCTCATTCAAAAGGTGATCATATGTCAAATTGGGAGCTGGTTTCTAATTTGCTTCAAGTGTACATACACCACTTTCTTTCCAAATACGTTTTCATTTGGTCCTAAGAAATCAGATCGGCTTCCTTTCTGTTTGCTTGACTCTTCCGCAATGTATGGTTTTAATCTACAATCACCACTATGTGTCCTATGCCACAGCAATAGGAGAAAGTGAAACTGTACAATACTTGTTATGGGACTGGGGAGAAAATGATCGACACACAAAACTACATAAACCAGAAGGAAAATGATTAAACAGGACATAATTAAGTGTCAAACTTAGTCAGAGCATATCCTGCAGTTCTGTAGCCGCAATCCTATCCACACTTGCCTGGGAGTAAGCCCCATTGACTATAATGGGACTTACTTCTAAGTAAACATGCATAGAATTGGGCTCTCAGATTGCAATCCTTTCTACACTTGCCTGGGAGCAAGCCCCATTGACTATAATGGGGCTTCCTTCTGAGTAGACATGCATAGGATTGGGCTCTCATAAATGAATGCAGGGGATGGGTGGACTACAGCATATTTTCAGGCAAAAGGGCAAGCAGACAGGAGGGTAACTATTTATGCCTTCCTCTTTTCCCCTGGCCACTTCTAGCATCTCTTTTTCCCCAGCCAGTCTCCCAGACCAGAAGTGAGCCTTCCTGCAGGGCAGGCTTCCCAGACTGGGATTGATAAAGTAGTCCTGCCTGCCTGCCGAATCTTTTCTAGAAAGGCTTCCCATTCAAACATTCCTCATTTCAGCAAAACACTGGCTTGGGGACCTGTGTGTAGTTTATAGCTACCGATTCCAAAAATATTTAATCCTCCTGTCCTGAGGCTATTATGCTGTTCCTTGAAACTTCTGTGATATTATCACTACTTCTTTCTTCTGCAGTTGTTATGGCCAACTAGATGCAATGGCTGGAGATCTGTGGGCTTAATCTTGCATCCACCTGCCCCATTCAGCAATTAAAAGGAAGTGGGAAGGGGTGTCATATCCTGAGCAAGATGACTCACTCCTAGGTAGGCCCATTCTGGTACAGTCAGAAAACAAAGGGCAACACTGCTTTAGAAAATGAATAACAAAAGCCTCTTGAATGCAGGAATACTTGAATGGAAATGAGAGAGCCTCCAGTTCTTGAAATGAGGAGCCTGGCCAGAGGAAGAATCACCTTAGGGCACAGAGGGCAGACAGATAAGTAACAAGTAGGAAAGACTAATGAGTGGCCCCTATCTGTGCAGCCCTTTATGTTCTTTAACTCAGAGCCAACCTCCTGCTGTCAACGTGATTGAGGCAGCTCCAGGTTTTCAAAAATGGCTCTGCCGCCATTCCATCTAGAGTTTGGCCTCTAGTCTGATTGTGTTTTTGTGTCAATCTGTCTGCCAGCTCCTTGAGACACTGTTTGTGCTTGTCTTTTCGTTTGGAGAAGTACCTGGCGCAGGGGTGTATTGAAAGAGTAATGATTTACAAGAGCAGCCTGCCAGTCTTTTGCATTTTAATGAAGGGGAATGTCAGATGATTATCTCTAAAGCATATAATACACAGTCTTTCCAGTTCCAATCCAGAATGACTGTTTTTCACACTTGTCAGGACAATGCAGGTCAGTTTCAGCCTGACATTAAAGAAGCAGTGGAACTCTTTGTATCTTCAAGGGGTTCTTGCTTCATTTAATTCAATGGGCAGAATAGATATGAGAGGCAGCACAGTATGATAGAGAATCCCTTAATGGACAGAGAACCTGTTGTGCATACCGGCTCTGAGGATGCTATTGCAGCATGGGGTCACTTTAGGCTGAATTGTTTGGGATGTAGTTGGTAGATCTGCTCAATTCAAAGATTCGTCATCTATTGAGATCAATAAGATGTAAGCACTTCAGCTGAATTGATTCCAATGCAACTTGGTTGTGTTTAGCTGTTGCTGGCGAAATGTGTAACTCAACCTGGGTGGGCAAGGGGACAGCAATAGTTGCAGCAACAACATATGGTTGGCTGTTGGCAGGCAAAACAACTGCCAGTGAAGGTAGCAATTGTGAGGCAGTGAAGCCTCAGGTGGTAGAACAGGTCACTAGCTAGCTAATGAAAGTGTAGCCTGGTGCAGAGGGCAAAATGATACCCTGGAAATGATGTCACAGCAGAAGTGACATCACAGTTGTATTTTCATTGTTTAATATTTTTTGGCCATAACTTTTGATAGAATGAAGATATTACACTCTGATTTGTTTCGCTGCATTCTGCATTAAATTCTCATTGAATGGTATATAACATAGTATTATTCATACATATCAATGTTTTTACAATTTTGGCTACTATTGTCAAGCTCAGTTTGTTGCCCCCCTAAAGCTTGTAGCCCAGTGTAATTGCACCCACTTGCACTCCTTTAGCTACGCCCATGGAACAAGTGTCATAATTTTTCACATAGTAACTCATAGTGATGCATGACCCTGGTGAAAGGAGAAGGATTTGTGTGATCCTAATTTTTCACTAAACACTGAAGCTGAACGTAGTTGGGCTGCTTAGTCCATGACACCCAGATATAAATAATTGGAATAGACCCAGAGGCGTCATCCAGGCGGAACGGCCTGGTCCGCCGATCCGCTAGTTCTGTGGAGGCCCCGGGCCACGCCACCTCTCCGGAGGACAGGCGAGCTGCTGCTGGACCCACCTGCCCTCCCTTGCATCCTGAATCGCTCTAAAATGGAGCGATTCAGGCACTGTGAGGCTTGGGGAGGCGTGGCAGCCCTCCGCCATAGGGGCGGAGGGCTGTCAATCATCTGGGCGTTCCGGTTCCTGGCGTGCCTGGATGACATCACTGAATAGACCTATTAAGAGCATAATCCTAACCTGGAGTTAGACCGGCACCGTTAGGCCAGCAAAGTTTGGCTAGCACAAGGGCCACCGTAAAGTGTGTTTGGCCCCCTCTAAAGGTCAGGGAAGATGGTGCACATTTGTGTGCTGGCCTCTCTGACTCCAAGAGTGATCCAAACACACTTTACAGTGTCCCTTGTACCGGCAAATTTTTCTGGTCTAACTGTGCCAGCCTAACTCCAGGTTAGGATTGCATCCTAAATGAAAGTACTTTCCTTTGTATCATGAGGTTGTATGTCTTTATTTCCCTTGTATAATTAGATTGTATGTCTTGCTATGTTTGGAATGCTCCAAACATAGCAAGACAGAGACTGGCAATGGATGGATATTGGCCTGGATAATCCTGAACAGTCCAGGAATTTTTAGAGTGATTGTTGATGACTTGAAACCCCCCCCCCAACGTTTTTGGTCAGCAAATGTACTTGGTGGATCTTTTCCTCAACTGAGAACGATTTCAAAAGGTCAAATTTCTTTCTCATTTTAATGGCATAACCCTATGCATGTCTATTCAGAAGGAGGTTCTGCTGAATTCAGTGGGACTTACTTTCAGGTAAGTGCATACAAGACTGCTGCCTAAGAAATTGTACATAGGACATTTGTCAAAAATAATGGAGAAGGAATTAATTCCTATATTGGTGCTTTTATTTCCCTCCATCTGGAATAAGGCACTGATGGTTGTCTGGCTGCTGACATCTGGCAACAAGCAGCCGTGTTTACAGTAAACATGACTCATAGGCCCACCACGTTTTTAATTGCTTGTGGGTTTTGTTTTCTTTTTTGGTTATATGCAGTAATTATGAGCGTGGCATCGTGTTTCCATTTTGGTAATGAAAACTTCAGGTTTTGAAAATACTGCAAGAATTAACCCAGCATCTATTAATATGCTACTGTTCTAAATCAAACAAGTTAATGACGAGCCCAGCTAGGAGAAATCTCTGGAAGATGGAGTTCCAATCGTCCTCCTGGCTTTGTTGGTTTAAGATTTGATGGTGCAGAGCATGCTGCTACTAGGTTTAGAGTTCGCTTCCAGCAGCTGGAGTGAGATCAGAGCTGTAATGTGCCTGCAGTTTATTGTTAGCCAGCACAATGGAAGTTAGTAGATCCAGCATTCATTGGTTAGTGCTAGAGGCAAAATCTAGTGGGACCAGAAGTGGGAGGAGGGAAATTAAATTATGAAAGACGACTTAAGCACCCAGGATTGTGAGCTATTTCTCATGATGATTGGTTGTTTCACATGTTCTCATTCTTGCTCTGTTTCCCTCCTATTATTTATTTTTAAAGCGTTGAAGTTATCTGCAGCTCTTTGGGTTATATCCTAAAGTTTCCTTATACCTGCGGAAGGAGTCTTCTCTGCCGCAGGTGGAAAACACGTACTGATGATGGAAGGAAACCACAGGATACAACACTTTGTCCTTTTGAATGGTTTTTAATTGTTTGCTCTTAAAGTTTGAGCTTCCCTGAGGTAGCCACAGTCGGTTGAAGTGTAAACTGCAAGCCATCTTGTGGCACCTGAAAGACTAACACATTTCTTGAAACATGTTGGACTCCAGCCCATCTGATATGATAATAAATGTGTTAGTCTTTCAGGTGCCACATGACCCTTGGCTGTTTTTGGTGCATTAAAATCAGTGACTAAAGGCATGGCTGCTCATCTACCAGCTTAAACTCCAGGATGTCTCCTTTCTGATCCCTGTATCCTCCTCCCTCTTTTTTGGTTTTCTTCCATTAAAAAATATACACCACTTATGCTGATTGTCCTTTTGTCTGAGAAGGAATATAAATAATTGACAAATGACCTGCATGTATGTAAATTGTAAGTGATCTTTTCAAAGAGAGGATTATTTTTGTAATTTGGCAGAAGGAGGTTATTCTTGAAAGGTAATGATTCTTGCTTGTTTGATGCTTTTAAGTATAAAAATTAAATACTAGAAAAAAAATCTAGTACATGAGGACTTTATAGAAATGTTCTCATAACTGTTCCCTTTGTATTGTTGCACAGCCATGGATTTATAGTTGCAAAGCACCTTAAAGAACATTTAGCCCAATAAAAAGCCTGTGTAGTGGTTAGAGTGCTGGACTAGGATTTGGAAGATCTAGGTTCAAATCTTCACTCAGACACTGGGCGTTCTTGGGCCAATCGCTCTCTCTTAGACTCAACTACCTTATAGGGCTGTTGTAGGAATGAAATTGGAAGTTATGGATAAGTAAGAATGTCACCTGGAGTTCCTTTTATAGCAGAGATGGCCAAACTTGCTTAATGTAAACACCACATAAATATGATTGGTTTATATGATAAATGTGATTCAGACAAGAGAGAGCTGCAAGAGAGATGTTTGAGAGCTGGTATATTTAAGAAGCATTCACATTCTTAAATATATTTACTCACTATGATCATTAAACTTATGTTTTAATCCAGTGGGCTCTTAGTTTATACCTGGTAAATAATTATAAAGCTTGAACATTTATTTACCTTTTATTATGTGATGCAAAAAGGAGCTCAGCCAACATATTTCTGAGAGCAGCATATTATATGTCAAAGAGCTGAATGTGGCTAGTAAACCACGGTTTGGCCACCACTGTTGTATAGGAAGGGTGAGTTGAAAATTTCAAAAAAGAAAAAAAAGTCGAACGTCCTAGACAGCCACCATTAACTAGATTGAAACTAGTACAGCCATATGCTTCTTTAAAATCCACAAGGATTATGATTTTACAACTTACCTATTCCTTCTGCCAATTTCTTTTATAGCTTTTTCCCCCTAAACATGTCTTGCACTTTAAACCTGTGCTATCTTTTATATTAGCCAAGGAACTATATCATCGTATGGATCATATCATTGGATTGATGATGTTAGTTGAAGAGTAATATATACTACTCTGCTACTTGATACTTTGCATTTTTAATTGAAATTTATTTTCAATTTCAGTGCACTCACTCTTTGGTTTTTTAAAGATTTAGATCATTGGTATTCAAACTGTTTAGCACCGGGACCCGCTTTTTAGAATGACAATCTCTCAGGACCCACTAGAAGTGATATCATTAACCTGGAAGAGATGTCATGGCCAGAAGTGACATCATCAAGCAGGAACATTTTTAACACAAAATGTTAAAATTTTGCCCCATATGACAAAATCAAAATCAATTAAGTTTACAATGTAGAAGTTTAAACATTTATTTAAAATAAAGATTCCTCCTAAACCTTCCAGGCAGTTGCTGATCTGTTAAAAAAAAAATCCCTAAACATCCCAAAAGCTGCAATGCTATCCACACTTGCCCGGGAGTAAGCCCCATTGACAATCATTGTTAAAGGCGTATATATAGTATATTAAAAGTACAGATCTGTAACATTTCCCCAACTGCAATCATCAAGTCTAATATCTAAAAAATAAAATACACATTGAAATAAATAGGGACCTACCTGAAATCGGCTCACGACCCACTTAGTGGGTCCTGACCCACAGTTTGAGAAACACTGATTTAGACAGAAGGATATATAAGCCTGAATATGTGCTTATAATCAGTGGTGGCATCCTACCGGTACGCTGGGCAGTTACGATTTGCGTAACCAGTTACGCCGCTTGCGTACGTTACGCAAACGGCGTAACGCTGCAGTACGTGATGGGCGGGCTGCTGATCACCCGGATGTCCCGCCCAGCGTACCGGTAGGATGACACCACTGCTTATAATAAGTCAAGGCAGCTAACAAAATGTTTAAAAATCCATCAAAAAATGTAAAAAAAAATCCATCATTACTCTAAGATTATCAAAAGTAACATAGTGTAGAAGAACTGGGTTAACTGCTGAGTGGATATAGAAGGGACGTGGTGGCGCAGCGGGTTAAACCGCTGCTGCTGGGCTTTCCAATCGGAAGGTTGGGAGTTCAAGACTGTGCGATGGAGTGAGCTCCCATTGCTTGTCCCAGCTCGTGCCAACCTAGCAGTTTGAAAGCACCTAAATGCAAGTAGATAAATAGGGACCACTTTGGTGGAAAGGTAATGGCGTTCCATGCGCTACAGCGTATAGTCATGCCGGCCACATGACCACGGAAGCTTGTCCTCCGACAAAACGCCGGCTCTACAGGCTTTGAAACAGAGATGAGCACCGCCCCCTAAGATGAGCACCGGTTGTGGGGAAACCTTTACCTTTATGTACATTCTGTGTGTCATATCTTACTGGTTGAAATATCTTCCCTAGTTAGCAGATAAAGTTGGAACTCATGTGCAGAAAAACTATAACTGTGGGAAACGTAATAGAGATATGTAATATTCTGTCCAGCATGAAAAAGGAGAACTGGCAGGTCTTCTGCAAAAAACCCAAGGTCAGACAATGACATTGATTGACAAACACTTAATCCTTTTGTGGAATTAATTACTACAAGATGTGTGGATGGCGACTGTCCTAGATGCCTCTAGACAAAGCAGCCTAATCAGGATGAGTACATCTCTGTGGCTATTAGCTACAGTCAGTTCTCATTACGGTATATGCGAATTAGAAGCTACTGTATAAGTGAATTTGCTTATCTGGAAGGGGCAGAATTGCCAGGTACCTCTCATTATCTCTGACTCTGTTCTTATCAACAAATACTGTGCCTGGTAGAGGGGATACAATGCAGCTATGGGCAGGGGCAAGATAGGTTGCGGGAGGAGAAGAGATAGTGGCTTCCGTGTGAACAGAAAACAGTGTTGGCACCATTTAAGGGGAAAGAGGAAGACATGTCTATATGGCCGACAGGTGAGGTGGTTGTGGCAATTGCGTCTCCTTGGGTTTTTTAGAAAGTTATTTTTCAACTGGTTCGGATTTCTGCATCAAATTGGTATTGGCCCATGGAGAATCATTGGACACATTTGTGTACATTTCCAGACTTGCCCCACCATCTTGGGAGCTCCAGCTGAACCTTCACAACTCTGGCAGTGATGAGAAACCAAGTATAAGAGGTCTCTGGAAGGCTACCTGAGGGCTGCTCTGGGGAATGGGAAAGCCCAGGGAAGGGCCCAGCAATGGGATCTACAAACGACCTGGGGGAACGGAGGGTGGGACTTAGGCGGGAGTACCGTTTGATTGGCAGCCTGTCCGTGCACTTCCGCTTTCGTTCCGCTCGCCCCGCAGCCGTCCCTGGCCTTGGAGGGGGTGCCTGCTCGCCCGGGGGACCCTTCCCCCCCAGGGTCCTACCTCTGTCAAGTGGGCCTTTTCTGGTCTACTGGTGTGTGCAAGGAAGCTCCAGCAGGGCTCTTATTATGTTCTTATGTTCTCATGGACACCCCTGCTAACTGGGCAAGAGGCACTTTTTCTAAGTGGTGTCCTCTTATATTTAGCAGGGGGAGAGTAATTGTCCCTCCTCACCCCTGCACAGTGTCTCTTCTAGTAGCTGTTGCTGGTGGTGTTCTGCTCTTTTTAGATTGTGAGCCCTTTTGGGACAGGGAGCCATTTACCTTTATTATTATTACTTCCCTGTAAACAGTTTTGTGAACTTTGTGTTGGAAAGCGGTATATAAATACGATTGATTGATTGATTTGATTTGATTGATTGACTGTGCATGTTGTTAGAATGTGTTTTATGCTGGTGGCATGCTTGGTCCACCAGCGGGACAACCTGATTGGATTGGGTTACTTGTTCTAATCCAGCAAGTCAGGATGCTGAAGCAGGAGTGAAAGATCAATGGATAAGAGGTATTCCAGTGAAAAGATTATACACATTCGGAATGATGCCACCATTGTGAAGAGCTCTAGAGTCAGGATTAAGAAACATCTGCTGCTCTTGGCATCCATTTGATAGTTAGGGGTAGTTGCTGCTGTTTCCTCGGCTGAGAGCGTGATCTTATGGGGGTGTATGTAAGAAGTTGCAATGTTTGCTTTGGTTTTGTTATGTTCATGCTGTTGAGAATGTTTGAGACACAGTAGGTGGATTCAGATGCTCCGCTGCTGAAGTCAAATACTCCTGAAAGTTCACTAACAGTAGGAAGGTTGAAAGATTTTATTTGGGCAGGCACCAAAAAAGGTGTGATGTCAACTTGCCTTTTATCCAATTTCTTCTGTACTTTTGGCTGAAGTGTATTAGGTTAACAATCATGACAGGATAAATTTTTCTCATGAGACTTAGGGCTAGTTTACACAGGTGGTCTCCAGGAAATCCATCTCCTACTGGTCCCCAGTTATAGGGGTTTGTGTGGAGAAATCTATGAAGCAATGAGTGGTTGCAGAAATCACAGTAGGAATGTATTTGTGGAGTACCAATTTGTATACAATTCTACATGCCAGCCCTGGCTGGAAGAGATTTCATTGAGTCCCTTCACCTCTGTTAACTGGATCTTATTTCCAACCATCTGTTCTCCTTATCAGGAATGTAGTTTATGCATCCTTATCAATGAAATGTTGCTTATCAATGAAATGGAATGTGGTGACATTAGTAAAGAATGGGAAGAACAAAGGCAGACTTTGGCTGCATTTCTGTGTGTGCATCAGGTGAATGAACTATGGTGAAATGTTGTGTGGAACAGACCAAACCCATTGCCAGGTAGATTTCATGGTCCTTAGGAGGAAAAAACAATCCCCTCACTCAGTGCTTCTCAAACTTTTTAGACTGGGACCCACTTTTTAGAATGACTCTCATGTTGGGACCCACTGGAAGTAATGTCATTAAGCTAGAGCGGATGGCGTAGCTGAAAGTGACATAATCAAGCAGGAAGGGCCGTTAGTGTGACGTAATCAAGCGACACTCCTAGAATGCAAACTGGCATTTTTGGACTGAAGCAAATGCACAACCATAAAACATCTTCGATAGAAAGAAAAATTAGGACAAAATATTATGTAAAAGCACTGAACTAAAAACATTTTTTTTAAAAAAAATCGCACTTGAAAATTCAAACTGTTCACTCACAAAAAGAATATAGAAAGAGTAAGGTCTGCAGTTTCCAAGTTGACAGCTCCCAGCTTTCCACGACACACCTGACATCAGGTTGTTACCCACAAAGTGGGTCCCAACCCACAGTTTGAATAACACTGCCCTAACTGAAACAAGGGACCTGGTGGCGCAGTGGGTTAAACCGCTGCTGCTGGGCTTTCCGACCGGAAGGTTGGGAGTTCAAGACTGCGCGACGAAGTGAGCTCCTGTTGCTTGTCCCAGCTCCTGCCAACCTTGCAGTTCAAAAGCACCTAAATGCAAGTAGATAAATAGGGACCACTTCGGTGGGAAGGTAACGGCGTTCCGTGCGCTACGGCGTAGAGTCATGCCAGCCACATGACCACGGAAACTTGTCCTCGGACAAAACGCCGGCTCTACAGGCTTTGAAACAGAGATGGGCACCACCCCCTACAGTCGGTCACGACTAGACCATTCGGTCGTGGGGAAACCTTTACCTTTACCTTTAACTGAAAGAATGAACCTATAAAGAGAAATCTGCAGAAGGACACGCCATAGTTCTCCCGGATGTCAGCAGTAAGGCTTCAATTGACTTCAATGTTTGACTAATCCGGAGTGCTTTGGAGACTCACACTGTACTGTTTTTGGCCCACTTTCCAGACAAAAAGAGGTTCTGATACATTTGGCAAGGCATCAAAAACATTGGCTACTCACCGCAACCAAGTGTAACCGTCAAACTATTTCAGCTTTGCCTGGCATCTTTCAGAGAAGTATTTGCCAAGCAAAACCATCTCACTGCAGATGTGAGATGTGTGATAAATTTTAGTAGTAAAGTGGTTGCCTGGATATTCTCCAGGCCTTTTTTTTCTGATTTAAGGCCATTTGAAAATTTTGTGTACAAGCCTATGCATATACATTTTCAGACGTTTGGTTCAGCTTAGTGAATCTGCTTGATTGATGGGCTTATAAATGATAGCAAAAACAGGCCGCAAATCCTTCTGGGTTTCTCTCTGTTTATCCTGTTCAGGACTAGAAACTATCACAATTTTATCTTCTGCATTTTTAAAGAATTTTATAGCTTCCATGGAATGATATTTATGGGTGTTATTCAAATTACATATTAAATGTCAAACATTTGCATATTCTGAAATATCAGATCAGAAAATAAGACGCCAGATCTTTTACCTCTCAAAATTAATGGGATTTTGTTTGTAGTTGGTGCAAGATCAGATCTTTTTAGCGACTCTCGTAACTACTACTTAATGCAAGAACCTACACACTGAAGAACTACAATATTTCCATCTACCATTGCTTGAAAGCGACTGCATTTTTGAACATTGTATGTAAAGTAGGGGCAGTTTGGGTCCACTGAGCACCAGGGATGCATTGCTCTGGCCCATCCCCTCTCCTTAACTACCCTCAATTTCTCATGCAGGCAAGTTTGCCAGGAGGTGAGTGAGCAATGTCATCCTTCCTACCTCCAGCATATTGGCCTCATTAGCCTATGAGCAGAGGTAGGAGGAAATTCCTGGCCAGGAAGTGACCGGCCAAGATGCTTCTAGCAGCTTGGATTCTTCGGCCACTCAAGGTGCATTCCTAACCCTGAGCTGGTGTAGACAGGCCAACAGGCCTGCCCCATTTCCAGCCTGGGGTTGGGCTGGCTGCAGCACAACCTGGGGCAAGGGGAACAGATTCCTCTTCCCTGGGTAATGCGGCACAGGTCCGAATGGAGCTACTTGGATCTGCGCCGCTGAAATCAGAGGTGCAAATCCGAACAGCCTGGATCAGGGCCAATTTGGCCAGGGACAGGGATTTGGATCCAACCCAAGTGCCAGATCCTGCCTCCACCTCCCTCCATAGGCTGGTCTGCCCTGGTCTGCCCTCCATAGGCCATTCCCTAACTTCCCCTGCCCTGTTCTGTCTTGTCCCCTGCCCTCAACTAAACTCCGCACTGGCCAAGCTTGGCCAGACTTACCGGGAGCTTCCAGGCCCAAGTATTGGCTTGTGTAGGCCACGCATGTCCATTCGCTGGCCTTTCTCCTCCTATGTAGTCACAAACATGCTTTACAACACATTTGTGACAATACTGAGAGCAACATTGAACACCCTGGATTCCGCTCTCAAGAGTATTCTGGCAATATTGGCCTTTAGGGGAAAGAGCAGTGCTCAGCCAGGCTCTTCCTCCCCTGACAAGAGGCCAGTAGGGGTTCTCCCAGAGTTCCAAAAGTGTTCCTAGGGGAATCTCCTCATCTGTTCTGGAGCCACGGCAACTTTGAAATTCACTTAGGAAAATCTCAAACCATCTGATTTCCCAATATGAACTTGGAGGCCACCATACTCCTGTAACCATCAGTGAGGAAGTGTGGTCGCTGGTGTCCTACAGGAATGGCCTACAATGCCTAGGTAGGACCTAGGCTTTCTCCAGAGCCAGCCCTGAACAAAGTAAATATGCACAGTTTATACATGCACAATTTTTCTAACTATGAACTAGAATTTCTTTCATTGTTCTTGCTGAGTGCCTCTGATGGTTTCCCAGACAGAGATTAATGAGGAGTGAAACAGGCCCAGTGCACCAGCCCTTTTCAGTATTACTCTCTTCCAGTCCCCAAACTATTTTTACTCACTCTGTGTTTGCCCAAAAGCATTGAAGCATGGCTTTCTGTTGTTCCCGGAGTCTTTCAAGCATATGGTAAATAGACTTCCAACGAGGTGGAACTCATAGCTTCAGGAAATGTTGTTAGGTTTTTTTCTTCTTTTTTTGAGCGTATACGCAGTGTTGTTTTTCATTTCAGCACGCTTCATTTTTTTATGCCATCTCCAAGCATGTTCTCAAAAATCCAAGTGATTATCAGGGAAAGAGGAATCCCAGAAGGTAACACACTATAGCAGTGTTATTCAAACTGTGGGTCGGGACCCACTTGGTGGGTTGTGACCTGATGTCAGGTGGGTTGCAGAAAGCTGGGAGCAGCCATCTTGGAAACTGCAGATCTTACTCTTGTTATATTCCTTTTGTAAGTGTTAACAGCGTGAATTTTCAAGTGAGGTTTTTTTAAAAAGTTTGTTTTTAGTTCAGTGATTTTACATTGTATTTTGTCCTAATCTTGCTTTCTGTCAGGGACGTTTCATGATTGTACAATTGCTGCAGTCCAAGAATGCTAATTTACATTTCTGGGGTGTCATTTTATTACATTACAATAACAGTACTTCCTGCTTGATGATGTTACTTCCTGCCACAACATCACTTCCAAGTTAATGTCATCACTTCCGGTGGGTCCTGACTCGAGTGCCATTCTAAAAAGTGGGTCCCTGTCTAAAAAGTTTGAATACCACTGCACTCTACAGTAATATGAAATTGTAGGCAGAGTTGCAAAGGTGACTTTCCATCCTCTTTGAGTCCAGGTGCTCAGAATTTAGGGAAATAAAGTTTCTCTGGCTGATCAGATTAGTTTACATCTCAAGACACAGAAAAAAATAGAATCAACTTTGCAATCAGCCATATTTTTTGAACTAAGAAGAAATGCATTCCCATTTGTAGAACTGAAGAAAAAAAGGACAAAGCACTAAACAGGCCCCCTCCCTTTAAAAAAAAAATGCTTCTTTCAGGTTTCATTATTCCTCCCGGATCCTTTGCTTTTTTAAAGGATTCACATTTTTATATCAGTAGAAATGTTGGGCTCTTGTACAAGTGATATATCTGACTGTATATTGAGAATCTCAGTGGGGAACAATGTCCCCGTTTTTTGAACACAAATAAAAAAAAGTTTCTGCACATGCAAAATGAGCATGTCAGGGACAAGGTCCAGTTTTTTCTCTGACATGCTATTTTTGAGGGTTTTTTAAAACCTGAGTTAAAAATCAAAAGAGGAAGTATGGGTCGTGCTAGGAACTCCCAGTGTGCACTGCACTTTCTATTGTCTTTCAAGGGAGTGACAAGAAGAGCCAGATAACTGGATTCTTCCTCACCCCCTTGCACCACTCCTTCCTTGCACAGTTAAGTCCCTTTATGTTTAAAGGGACAAAATGAGGAAGCAGTGAGATAAGTGAAAGGGATTTCCCCACATGTTTTTTTCAGGTGTGGGTAATGGCAATCCACCTCTTCCCCCTCATGGTGTGCCTTCCTTGGGCACTTCCTTTCAGTTTTAGAGTCCATACAAGGGAAAGAGCATGCTGAGGGGAGGAGAAGTGGATTATCTGCTTCTCACTCACGAAAAGCTGCTTGGACCCCCTGCCCCCTGTAGCTGATGCAAGCTAGGCAGGCCTACAGCTTACACTCTATTTTTCTTGAGTTCTAGTAGTTTACAATGGTAATCCATTCCGGAAACAACATTGTATTGTGAAAATATTGTAATGTGTGAACCCAATAACACATTTTTTTGGGGAGGGGTAATTTATTCCAAGACCTCAGAAGTTTCCACCAAGATACCATCCTAAATCTGCCCAAAGCAAAAGTCTCGCATATGTTACATGACATTAAAGGTGCAATCCTAACCTGGAGTTAGGCCGGCGCAGTTAGGTCAGCAAGGTTTGGTTGGCACAAGGGACACTGTAAAGTATGTTTGGACTACTCTATGAGTCAGAGAGGCCAGCACACAAACGCGCACCATTCTCCCTGACTCCGAGAGCAGTCCAAATGTGCTTTATGGTGGCCCTGGTGCCAGCCAAACTTTGCTGGCCTAACTGTGCCGGCCTAACGCCAGGTTAGGATTGTGCTTTAAGCATAGTGTCATGTTAGCAAACATGGCATACAAGGGGACAACATTCTCCTAAGCTTATTAAAACTAAGAACTTGTCTAAATCATTGTCTAAACCATTCTTTATCATGTGCCAAAACAGCGTCTTGTAGGCATTAGTCAAGACAAAGTTTTTTATACTGTCCTCACAGTGTAGACAACATTGACAGGGGTAGGAACTGGTAGTGTAGCCCAGTCATGAAAAACAGTAAAACAGGTACTCAGAAATGTTCCGGAAATGAAGAGCAGGCATAATAAAACTGGAGTAGAAAGAAAGGATCCCTGGGGATGAGGCTGTAATTAAATAAATAAGGAGAATACATCTACCTTGAATGGCTGCTGGACTCCAAATAGGAAGCAGATGGGAGATATTTCGAAGAAATCCAGGCTGCCTGGACTGTGTTCAGGAAGATAAAAGCCATCGCAGAGACCATTTCTCTTAGCGTGGGGAGGAAGTCCGACAACTCAAGTGAGCAGCAAGTGATGACACATGGTTCTAGTAACATGGTCCTCTGTGAAGAAAATGGGCAGAGCCTTGTCACCACCCTGAAAAAAACATGCCAACGGCTAACTCTATTTTACTTAGCAAGATGAAAAGAAGAGGCAATTAATGTGATGGCTAATGATCAGATCACTTGACAAAGAGAAGTCACTTTCAGGCAGTGACCCCTACATTGGTGTTGAAAAGGTGAACGGACCCTAGTCAGTCTGGAGTTAATGCCTGCCTTAAACCAAATGATTCAGGTTCTCAGCTGGTGCACATTAGCTTAAGTCTTTTGAGTCTAACTAGTTTAACCCACCATATTACAAGGAAAGCACACTTCTTTTGCTTTAAGCATCTAATATGTGCTTCATAGATCATTGAAACAAGCTAAATAATGGGTGGTGGTGATTGTTGCTGTTCAAAATAATAAAAGCAACTCCTTCTCTGTTGCCTACACCAAGGAATTCGGCTTTAACAAAGAACGAACCAAAAAAGTATGACTTCCATTTGAGAGATCTTCAAGAGACGCATATTGCATATGAATTAATCCTGATTTTCAGGCCTATCATTCAACTGCATTTGAGCAATGGAATTTTAAAAGTTACCTTTGCTAGAAAAGTAGCTTACATGATGTGTATCCCAGCAGAATACAATGGGTTAAGAATGGGTGATGTTGAGTGATGGATAGTATAAAGGCAACTGAGCAACTGTGGCATTTTGGAATTTGGCCCTGGAGAATTGCAATCAAATAACTGCAACCTCACTTAACTCCTGGAGATCAGGAAAATCCTCACATCGATTTGACCTTTGCTTTATAAAGGGGCTGCTCATTCTTCCTGTCCCAGTGGACCTGTCAGAAATGCTAATCTGCCTCTCTCGATTTCTAAACTGGAGCCATTGGGGCAAAGCTTTTCTGTTTTGCTGTAACAAAAAAACAAACAAACCCAAACCCTGTCAAGTGTTGGAGCTTATTAAAAAATGTGTGCGTTACACATGTGTGGAATTCACATTCTTTCTTTGAGAGTGGATGTGAAAGTGCGAGGGCAGAATTTGAAACAGAACGGTTTCCGCTTATAAAAATTTGGCTTGGCTCAGAAAGAGTGTATGTAAGCAGAGGATTAATTGACTTCTGCTGGTTAGGATGGGCCTCTGCCAGTCAAGCTAGATCGACAGGCTGTCACATAATCCATTCAGGAACATGGAGGGGGGAAGAGCGTTGGTGGGTAGGGGACAGACCAACCTCAGAAAATCAGGCTTTAATCACTTCAAAGGGCATTATCAATCAATAAAAGACTCCCCTGTGACAAAGACCATTTACCTGTGCTATCTTTTGCCATCATCAATCCTATTTAATTTGCAGATTGTCTAGGGTGGGGGCCTTTGACTGTGGTCTTCTGCTATATTTATTGCAGTTCCTTTTATATTTTCTCCACCACTTGTTCAATCAACATCCTCCCACATTTACTAGAGTGTATCACTGGAGAATTATGAGGTTTTAAAACAATCATAAGTTATGGTAAAAGGAAAGCTGTGTTTAAAATATCGCGTCCACTTGAGAAACACCAGATAAATGCTGTGCACAACCCCACAGGTAAAAAAAAAAAAGAATAAGAATTTGCATTGAATGGAGACTGACTCAATTGATAGAATTCAAGATTGTAATCCCTTGGGGCAGGGAACTGTCATTAAAAAGAAAAAACTCTATGTAAAGCATCATATACATTGATGATGCTATATAAATAAACAATAAAAATAACTTCGTATTAGGGATGCACACAACCTTCCCAATTACTTTCATGGATACCGAATTTCTGGTGTTGCTTAGCTGGTGCACAGATGCATTGTTTCCCATTGAAAGTTCTTAGCAGCTCGCTCTTGCTCATAGTGGAGGCTATTGCTTATTAAATGTAAAACAATACACTTGTTTCACTTGGCACTGTGATTTTTCAAAAGACTGGGCTATTACCCATCTTTTTCCATTCTGTTTTGCATCTTTGACATGTAATTTCCATTGTATCAAACAGTGCTATTCAGTATATCCCTACCTTCTACTTACTTGCAAACATTTTTCCAAATGCATAAATACTTTGCATTAGATCCCCTGATGGCCTTAACTTTAATGGTATATTGATCATCATAGGTACTGCTATTGACAAATTGGGCTACTTTTATCTGCAACAGCTGATTTTTAAAGCTCAGGAAACATTGCAGAGCACAAGGATTTTACCCCATAAAACATCAGGACACACAAGTTGCATTTCCAGAGAATGGTGATCTCTGTAAATAATGTTGGCTGTTGTAGAACACTCCCATGTTCTCTTCTTTTGGGAGAGGAGGAGAGGACCTGCACTACTTAGACAACCAGTGCCTGAAAGATAGGTTTAAGTACATTGTTGAGATTATTGTGTTAGATGCCCCTCTTCTTGTACCAAAAACCTCTGAGATTCTCAAGAGAGGAAGAGAAAATAAACTGAAATGGTAATGTGCAAGGTTACACAATCAATGTCAGAGTCTTCTGACCTCTGTGCTAATATTTTATGGGCAGCAATGAATGGCAGGCTGGTATTTTTAAGAGATGCTCAGATATAAATTATCAGTGCAGTTAAAAAGTAAAGGTTTTCCCAAGACCAAATGTCTAGTTGTGACCGACTTTAGGGGGTGGTGCTCATCTCCGTTTCTAAGCCTGTAGAGCTGATGTTTGTCCAAGGACAAGTTTCCGTGGTCATGTGGCCGGCATGAGTATACGCCGTAGCACACAGAATGACGTTACCTTCCCACCAAAGTGGTACCTATTTATCTACTTGCATTTTTTTCACATGCTTTCGAACTGCTAGGTTGGCAGGAGCTGGGACAAGCAACGGGAGCTCACTCCGTCACATGGTCTCAAACTCCCAACCTTCTGGTCAGAAAGCCCAGTAGCAGTAGTTTAACCCGCAGCGCCACCATGTCCCTTATCAGTACAGTACAACTTTAGAAAATTCTTCATTTTGACATAACTTAAGAAGTTGCGGCAACTTTTCTCAGATTTATTTCTCAGCCATTATTAAAGGGATGTTATTAAAAACTTTTTAATATTTCCGTTTCATACATGGTGTGAGATTCATTGTTAATACAGCTTACATCTTCAGTATCTGTCATTTTTCCTTTTTCCTTTTTTTTTTTTGCCTTGAAGAAAAGTAAAAAAAAAAAAGGAATGAATAGGTGGGAAAGAAAACTATTCAGTGCTTTTTTTTTTTTTTACATAATTCCAATCCAGCAAGGGAATTCTCCATTAAAGGATGGTATTACATGGGCTACTAGCATTCTGATAGATGTGGATTTCCAATCATGCTGCTTATCCACTTCGGTCTTCCAACACATTTACGTTGGAGTGGGGGCGGACAACAACCAGTTATTCTCAGAGCTGGATTGGGGCTATTATCTGTTGGTCTACAATATTATTTTGACCTTTGGTTTCTTGACATTTTCACTATGTTAATTTATTTGAAAAATAAAAATGGGAAATTCTATTGGAAAAAAATACTCTCATTGAAAAAGTAGTTGCACTAATGCAACTAATGAGTTGCACAAGCACTGCCTTTGAATTCATTTTGGACTAGATCTGGGCTTACTGGAGAAAACCATGTTTCTCTTTCACTGTCCCTCTCTAAGGATGCAATCCTATGCAGACTCTCCTAGGAAAAAGCCCCATTGAACTCAATGGAATGTACGGCTGAGTAGGCACTCCTAGGATTACATGGTTACACCCTAAGAACATCTTTTGGCATGAATCTAGCCAGGCAGCCTGTACAGCCCACCCACACTGATTTCCTAATAAACCCTGACACCTAGCAGACCATCCGTGCAAAGTGCCCTATTAATTTTTGCTGCTGAACTTCGATGCTCAGGCATTGTGCATTGTGTAGAAGAAAAAATGCCAGCAGGTGCGATTCTTTTGACCCCTGCTGGCAAAGCTGCCGCTACCAGAGAAGCTGGACCAAAGTTCCCACTTTTGCACAACTGTTAAAAGCACAGAAACCCTGCCATTTTTTGGTCTCAGATCATCCTGCTGGGTGTGCAGAAACAGTGTGTTCGATCGCTTAAGGTTAGGATTGTGCCCTGGATGCCCTGATTATGAGCCAGGGAGAGTGCTATGACTTAGGAAGGGGCGTTGGCACAGTTCGTCAGGTACTGTGTGCAGCATGACATAATGTAAAAATGGTGCAGCCACAAGGCCTCCTGGGAGAGAAAGTGAGAGCAAGTAGCCAGGTGTTGTGGTAAGGAAGGATTTAATCAGCAGCATGTGTCATTAGTAAATATTTACAGTGTGTTAAAGTCTCTCGCATGATGTGCCGGATGCAGCCTTGTGTGACTCTCATCAGCTCTGAAGTGAGGTGTGTTATTAAGGCTCACTGTTCTGCAAATGGAATGCTGTGTTTTTAGTTCAGTGTATTATTAAGGGTGTTCCCCCTCCCCCCCGCACAAAGACATAATGAAAAACACATATAAGAAGGAACAGTTGTGATGAACATACAGTGAAACGGGCCCTAGGGAAGAGCCCTTACTGGCAATCTGTGTCTTAAACAGCGACTTGAAAGCCTTCCCAAAACTTTCCAGTGCAATTTCATTTGACCCTTCTTTAATGGCCATCTCTACTGGGCAATCAATTTGGCTGGTCCCTTGGGTCATCAGGAGCAATGCTGTCTGTGAAATAGACCAGGCAATATGAAATAGTCTTAGACTGTACCAGAGAACAAGAAATCACAAGGCCCTAATTTGGCCAATCAAGGCAACAGAGGGGAACACTATCTTTTTAGCAAAGCGATTCACAAATTATGTCAAAACCAGTGCTTAAAATATTTAAAATATGTGCATGAATATATTGTGCCCCCCCCCAATTTACCTTAGCCAGACTCCAGGCTGTGCAACCAAAAGCGTACTGAATTTTAACAATTTGAACCTTTTAACATCAGCAGCAACCCTTTAAAGTCACAAGTATCACTGATGGTGGGATCCAAAACAATTTAGATGGCTACCATGGAGCTCAGGACCCTTGTTTTACTGTACAGTGTAGAATTTCTCTCTAGATTGGGTTGAAATACTCAAATCCTGAGTAATGCCTAATCTATTACAGTATTCAGATAAATTGCTATATTGGACTAATCTTAGAAACCAAGAGCACAATCCTCCAGGTTAGGACTGCAGTCTAAGAATCTACCTTCTAAAATTTGCAGTCTTATGGTCAAGCTTATTAGACACCGTCTTCTTGTCATATACTGCATAATCAAATAATATGTGATATGATATCATTGTACTGTATGTCTCCCTGTCCTTCCTCACATCATTGACTGGCAGAGATAAGTTAAGCACATGGTACTATAATAACACATCATAACAAAACATGCTTTCTCATATAATGCCTACTTTCTTTTTGACTATTATGTTAATGGCATTGTTAAATTCTAGAACCAAATAAAATAAGATACTACAAGCTGGTTTTGCATGAAAGTGGTGCTCCTATGGAGGGGCAAAATGCTAAGTGTTGCAGGAGCCTGAGCTCCTGGGTACCACACTCCCTCCCCCTAAGCTCCAGAACCATTTGTGGTTTGGAAAAATGGCTTGGAGGCTTTGCTCTCTGAGCCACAAATCACTCTGGAGGCAAGGGGGAGGGACTGTGTTACAAGGCATTCATGCTCCTGCAATACATAGTGTTTTGACCCCCCCTTTAGGAATGCCACTGTTGCATGAAAAACCATCAGTTCATTTCCTACTCTTGATATTTTCAACTTTAGGCTGAAATTGAGAATGCCAACCTACACTGGTTTGCTATCTATCCAGTGATATATGTCTGAGGGGTTTTTACTGACTTACAATTCACAAGTAAAGCTGTTGTCGTTCTCCTTTAGCTGAAGGTGCTGAATTATGATTTTGGTGCTGAAGGTCTTTGTAAACTTCCATAGCCTATGCATTTACAGCAGACATCAAATATACCATCTGGATTAAGGCTTTGTAGCTATGGTAAACGGAGCCCAAAACATGGACTTAAGTGTTTCCAGACTTTGGGGGATTTGGGTCCAAACCTTGCTCACCTGGCCAGTGTATTTTGATGGTTCCTCAGGCAGCAGCAACAAAGGATTAGGCAGCTCGAGGAGACTGTTGTTTTGGATACCTTTTGTATTTGCTTTGGGTTTGGGAGAAAGCAGAAACTGTGGTGATTTCCCATACAGTTATTCACGGCCTTTTATTAGCCACTATAAACAAGGACTGGGAACTGAACAGGACTTCATTCTTTGCACTTCAATTAAGAACAAGCCCTTTATAGTCACAAATTGAGTGCTTCTGGATTACACAATCGGAAGTGGAGAACATATGCTGGTATAGAGAGGTCAGGACATAGCAATGAACTTTTGGCATCTGCTGCCTCTTGGTGTCAGAGTTTCCCCATATGTCGTCAGACAAAGATGCTTTGTTCTGGAGTGGATTTCTTCAACTTTCTTTTCTTTGTTTTTCATTTCTTAGTTTTGTCCCAAAGGTTTCAATGGAAACTAAAGAGTGACTCCTCAGTCTGAAACAAGGTGCAACATTCTTCTCTGAATGTGCAATATACAAGGGGCTGAATTCCTTTCTGAAAACCATGCACATAAGGAGCACACTTGTTGGTGTTAACGCTTACTTGGCTTAAGAGGTCAAGTTGCTCCACGTGAACATCTTATTGTACTGAGGCAGCCGCCTTTGGGAATTGACTGAAAGCAGCCTTCAGGTTGCCGAGACATCACCCTGCCAACAAAGGTTCACATAGTCAAAGCTATAGTTTTCCCAGTAGCAATGTATGGCTGTGAGAGCTGGACTATACGAAAGGCAGAGTGCCGAAGAATAGAGGCTTTTGAATTATGGTGTTGGAGAAGACTCTTGAGAGTCCCCTGGACTGCAAGGAGATCCAACTGGTCAATCCTCCAGGAAGTCAAGCCTGATTGCTCCCTGGAAGGACAAATCCTGAAGCTGAAGCTCAAATACTTTGGCCACCTCATGAGAAGAGAGGACTCTTTAGAAAAGACCCTCATGCTGGGAAAGATTGAAGGCAAAAGGAGAAGGGAGCGGCAGAGGATGAGATGGCTAGATAGTGTCACAGAAGCAATGAACATGAAGTTGGGTGAACTCCAGAAGCTAGTGGAGGACAGGGAGGCCTGGCGTGCTGTGGTCCATGGGGTCACAAAGAGTCAGACACGACTTAGCGACTGAACAACAAGCCTTCAGGTGGGGTCTGGTTTGATGCATTGACACTTTCATAAGGGTTTGATGCATTGACACTTTCATAAGGGAGGTGCCCCAGCCCTGTAATCATTTTTGTCGCTCTCTTCTGCACCTTTTCCAGCTCCACTATGTCCTTTTTGAGGTGCAGTGACCAGAACTGTACATAGTACTCCAGATGTGGCCTTACCATCGATTTGTACACCCTCAGAGAGAGTCTAGAAAATATTTGCAATGATAAAAAACATTGAAAGAATATTTAATATCCAGCATTCTAAGGCAGGGGTTCTCAAACGTTTTGCACTGGGATCTACTTTTAGAATGGCACTCATGTTGGGATCTACCAGAAATGATGTCATGTCCAAAAGTGACATCATCAAGCAAGCTGTCATTGTGGCATAATCAAACGACACTCCAGGAATGCAAACTGGCATTCTTGGACTGAAGCAATTGCACAACCATGAAACATCCCTGACAGAAAGCAAGATTAGGACAAAATATTATGTTAAAGCACTGAACTAAAAACAATTTTTTAAAAAAAAACCTCACTTGAAAATTCAAACTGTCACAAAACTGTCACAAAAAAAAAAAAACACTCACAAAAGGAATATAGCAACAGTAAGATTTGCAGCTTCCAAGATGTCTGCTCCCAGCTTTCCACAACCCACCTGACATCAGGTCTTGACCCACAGATTAAGAAACACCAGTATAACACATCACTACACTTTTTGTTTCACTCTGACAGCAGAGCTAATGCTATCCCCCGAAAAAAATCCATTTGTGTTACTTAACTATGAAGTAATCATATTGCTGTTCATTTAATGTGTATTTCAGACGTCCCCTGGGTTTGAGAGGGTTAGTTTTCACCTTGTGAGGTTCTAAAGTGCACACGCAAAGGATATAATTGAGGAAAATTGGCGACCATGGCCGTCTCCTCTGGGTGGGCAGAACACAGCCTCTTGCGAAATATTTTATTTTTCTTCTCAGTCTTCTTCCAAGAGTCTTTGTGAGAGTGACCTGGGAGGAAGCTTTCAATTTTATTATATCCTGCAATCATATTTGTTCATCTAGCTTGGTTCTCTGCTCCAAGACCACCCTGATGATTGCAGTCCCCCCTCCACTTTGATTGGCAAAGTTTTATACGTAGAAATAAAGGAGGAAATCTTTCAGCAGCAATGGGTAAAACAGTGAAATACCACAGCTGTATTCAGTGAAATGTGTGCAACTTGGTCAAAAATTGTATTTTTCTCATCTATTTACTATCCTCCTCCTCCTCCTCCTCCAGCTTTTCCTACTTCTACTGAACTACTAATTATTATTATTATGGAACAGATAATGGTATGAGGCAGAGTGGAGGATCAGTGGTTCCCAAACTGTAGGTCGAGACTAACCAGTGGGTCGCAAACCAATTTCAGGTGGGTTGCAAAGCACCTAGAGCAGCCATATTGAAAATATGGGAAGATGGGATGCTGGAAAGTGGTAGAGCTTTGTGGTTATTTTGCTTGTGTCAAGGCTGTAAATCAGCTTTTTGTTTTCTGAATCACTTTGCAATTGGAAAATAGCTGAGAAACAACCCAACTTATAGCTACTTTCTCAGGAACTTTCTCAATACTTTCTCAACGACGGCACTTCCAGCCATGTCATCACTTCTGCTGGGTCTCAGACAGATTGTCATTCTAAAAAGTGGGTTCCAGCACTAAAAAGTTTGAGAACTACTGCTTTAGATAATTGGGAACGGCACATGAATCACTCTGAAAAAATATAGTTCTTTTCTCCTGTGTATGTAATGCAAGTGCCTGATTCAGCTCTCATTGTGAACGCATCACATTGAACTGTGTTTCATACTTAAAGGCCTATTTTGCTTCCGTCATGGCTACTTCAAGCACAGATGTCTAAAGGAAAGGAAATGATAATTCACTTTTTGAGACCTCTAAAATGGGTCCCAGATAACTTGGTAATGCTCTGGGCTGGAAAACAGAGCCACTCTATAAAGCTTTGCAAGGGCTGCTGTCCTAGTTTTAATAAAATTAAGCTGCTGTATGCTTTCAGTTAAGAGACCCAGAATGTCCCCCACTCAGGCTGTTTCTGGACAAAGTTGTGCAATGGAGCTGGTAGATGCTTGAATGAAACAGAAGTTACAACCATCACACAAATTTACATTTCAAGCCTAGCAATTTAATGGTCTTCAACACTCAAATAATCCACAGCAGTCAACCATTAAGTCCTCATGAAAATCCTGGCTTTCCAGAAAAAAAGTCTTAATGATATTGAGAGTGCAATCCTTCACTATGCCAGCCTGGTAAGGCCGACAGAGCAGGGCCATATACCAGGGCCCATTAGGAGGCAGCAGCAGCAATGTGCAGGACAAGGGGATGTTTTCCCCTTACACCTGCATAAGCCCCAGTCACCCCTATGGGCCTGCTCAGATCTGCACCGGCAAAATAGCAGGCGCAGAGGAACATGGACAGGAGCGGCCTGAATTGGGGCCGACCTGGCTGGGAACCGGCATTAGCTATGGCACTACAGCTGTCCTGTGTCACAACCGCGTCACAACCCCCTTCTCCGCCCACTTCGCCGCCCAGTTACACCCCCGGAACGCCTCTGGAATGCCCTCGCGGAGGCCCTGCACTGACCAAGCAATGCCAACGCTTGACTGGCACACGGCCGGCGCTGCCGACGGTCGCAGTGGCACCCGAGCGCTGGCGCTGCCTCTTGCGCCGGCCGAGCGCCATAGTGCCGATGCGGATGCACTTTATGGCACGTTTGCGACGGTGTTCAGCCAGCGCAACAGCGCAGCGCCAGCACTATAGGATTGCGCTGTAAGAAAGTTATACAGGCATGCCCTGGTATCTGTGGGGATTCCGTTCCGGGCCCCCTTGTGGATAACGGGGATCCACAAATCCTGGGGATGCCACATTAAAAGATAAAAGGTTAGAAAACAGAAAAAATAGCTTATTTACCTTATTGCAACTGCCGCATTTTTCAGAGCTTCTGGCAGCCTTCCAAGCTGCCTACAGCCTCCTCCACATTGCTCTGAGGCTCCTTCTTTGTCCCAGAAAGCAGGAATTCTCTTCCTGGTCCAGATAGGATTGCGTTCTAAGTTTGATTGCTCCTGGGAAGTGCCCCCGAACGCATAAAGTGTAGTCTTTTAATGCTGCATACCTTTTTATAATAAAAGTGTTATGGAATCTCTGACAAAGAGTCAAACTGAAGCCATTGGGTTATGATGCTTTTGCATCATGGCAGCTCTGCTTTCATTGAAGTCAGTGTAAGTTTAACTACTAGAGTGTAAAGCCAAAATCCAGAAGCCAGCTAACTTGGATTTATTCTTGTGGAGTTGACATGAAAGACTGGATATATTCCAAGAACATTCTGGAGGAAATGGTCTGTAGTGAAAAGCAAGTCCATGCATTCACAAGTGTTTGTGCTAAAACAGAAATAATATATATTTGATTTAGTGGCACTGACTGATATATTACCACAGATGTATTACTACTGATTATCTTGGAACACACATATCAGGTTTTGTGGGGGAAGAGGAAAGGGCGCTTACTACTGTTGTGTTATTTTATTTTATTGTGACAGCCAACATAAGAAGTTTCACTGCAAAAGTTTCATTGCAAAAGAAGATGCTACAGACGACTTCCATTACTTGAATTTGTACTCAGCTGTATTGAGGCATTGAAAGAAAAATGAAAACGTGCAGGTCAAACATTTGCATAATTGGGTGGTAGTGGATATCACTTAGATGTGATGTAAATGGTGACCTAGATGTGTGACATAGATACTGCATGTGATATCTTAGCTCAATAATAATAAGCTCAATAACATACATTAGTGTGAGCAAGGAACTACAGCATAGGCATTTTTATAGTGACAGCGTCTAGTAATCTTTTTCAGATGCTTCCTCGTCATCTGTTTCACTGTCAACTATATATTTTGGGCAGACTATGAGTGAAGATAATCAAAACCAGAAGAAAACAACGTAGCAACATTCGGCATGAAGTGATGGAAATTCACGGGTGAGAAGGGCCTTGATTTTTCAGTTGGAGACTATATTTTCCACTGCTCGGTTATGATTGATGAGGCTTAAAATATGATAAATTTATACAATGCTTCCAATAAAGCAGTGCCTTCGAAGCATTATATAACCTTGGAACCATTATTCAGCCTTGGGGTCAGGACTCCAATGGAGTTGCGAAGCCTCAGTTGTGGGGTCGCAGAAACTTATGGGAATGAAAAGGGTTGAAAACCACTAGACTAGAGCACCATCAGGTAAAGGGGGAGGCATCTGGTATACCCCTTCAGGTACCAGGAGATGGTGTCCCAGTCCTGCTCAAGTTCTTAAGTTCTTAGTAATTGTGCTAAAATAGATTTTGCTAGTGTCAGGCTTCGTGGTAACCTTTTCTGTTCTCTCTAATCACAGTGAACAGTGCTGGGAGTGTGCAGTGATGAGGGTGTGTGTGGGTGGATAGCGTCCTGGGATGGGGCAGGATCTACAGTGCAGTCCCCAGTCTCAAACGTTATTTATTTATATATTGGGGTTGTGGCATGAAAAAAGGTTGAAGACAGTGGTGTCATTCAAATGATTTAGGAACAGGAACTCACTTTTGATTGGCACTTGTCGGGAACCCGGAACCAGCCACGGAGCCCGTTAGGATCCGGAACACCCATTCTGGTCCGTTCCCCCTGAATGATATCACTGGTTGAATACCATTGCAATAAAGCGTTATAAATAAAAGTGTTTGTATAGAAATAAAATAAAAGAAGCCTGTATAAGCTTCTAGACCAGGGATGGCGAACCTAGCAGAACCTTCTTTGCGAGATAGCAGAACCTTCTTTGCGAGTGGGGACGCGAGCGGCGAGTGCTGTCCTGCGACGAAGTGCCTCGTCCGAGACCAAGTGCCAGGTAACAAGCGAGTTACGCATCTGTGCGAGGAGGGGGATCCTTGGAAAAATAAGGTAAGTGTTCTCACCTGTAAAACTACTCTAAGTTTAGGTTTAAGGCTGAGTTCAGTTTAAGGAAAGGGTTAAATTTAAGTCTGTGTAAAATTCAGCTTAAAGGAGCTGATTCTGTAGAGAATTACAGCTACTCTAAGTAAGACCAGAGTCTACTTGTGAGTAAGAACCCAAATTAAACATAGGGAAGGGTAGAAACTGAGTAGAAACTGAATCTGAAGAGTAGAAACTGAAATAAGACAGAGGTGAAATCTCAACCTCACAGTCTCAGCACAGGAAAGGTAGCAGTCTTAGTGTTTGGAACACTTTGGTGTTTATCTTAGTGTTTAAACTAAACTAAGCTAAATTAAACCACTTAACTAATTTTAAACTACTTACACTAAATTAAACTAAAGTTGTAGTGTTTTAAACTATTTGGGGTCTAAAATACAGTGTGCCACAAAGCTCAGGCATATACTAAGACAGATAGTAATTCTAAGTAGGGTGGGAACCAAGCTAGCCAGGGAGTGACCCTTTCAGAGGGAAATTGAGCTACCTTAGGAGGGCAATTGTGTTATCTGGTTGCCTAGACAGCAATAACCCTCTATTGTTCAGGTGAGGCTAGCCGCTTTTCAGGCAGGCAGAGGAGGAGGGGCTTCTAGCAAAGGAAGGAAGGCAGGCAGACTTCCTGTATATAGCAGAACCTTCTTTGCGAGTGGGGACGCGAGCGGCGAGTGCTGTCCTGCGACGAAGTGCCTCGTCCGAGACCAAGTGCCAGGTAACAAGCAAGTTACGCATCTGTGCGAGTTAAGCAGCAGGGCGAGGAAGCCAGGGCCCCAGACTCTGCCCTCTCTCTGAGAAGCAGGGCAGCTCATCCCTAAATAAACAGAGAGATGGAGCCAGGTAGCCAGCAGTTGGGCGGGGGCTATCCAGTGTTTTGCACAGAGTGCCACATGTATGACTATATGCCTCTGGGGCATAAGTCCTGGGTGTGTCCTCGGTGCAAGGAGCTCCAGGCACTCAGGGAACGCATCTGCTCCCTAGAGGCCTTGGTTGCGGACCTGGAGAAGCAGAGGCAGGCAGTGAGGGTCCATTGTGAGACATCCGGGGACTTGCAGGATTCGTCCCACCCTCAGAAGGGCAGCTCCTCAGCTGCTGGGGAAAGGAGTCTCACGGCTGGAGGATGTCAGCTTGGAACAGAGGGAATCAATCCCCCAGTGGGGGGCCCTTCTTCTAGTGACGAGCCCGCATCCAGTCGCACTAAGGATGCTCCTCGGCGGGAGGGGGGTTGCGGTCTCCTTGTTGTGGGCGATTCTATAGTTAGGAATATAGAGAGGGGGGTCTGCGACGGATGTGTGGACCGCACGGTGACTTGCCTGCCTGGTGTGAAGGTTGCGGACATCACGTCTCGTCTAGATAGGCTGGTTAGGAGTGCTGGGGAGGAGGTAGCGGTCGTGGTGCATGTTGGCACCAACGATGTGGGGAAATGTAGCCGGGAGGTCCTGGAAGCCAAATTTAGGTTGCTAGGCAGGACGCTGAAGGCCAGGACCCCCAAGGTAGCGTTCTCAGAAGTGCTACCCGTTCCACGTGCAGCGCCAGCTAGGCAGGCGGAGATCAGGGGTCTCAATGCGTGGATGAGACGGTGGTGTCGGGATGAAGGGTTTAGATTTGTTAGGCACTGGGGGACATTCTGGAACAAGCCAGGCCTGTACAAGAGGGACGGGCTTCACTTGAACCAAAATGGAACCAGGCTGCTGGCGCTTAATATTAAAAAGGTGGCAGAGCAGCTTTTAAACTGATCCCTGGGGAAAAGCCGACAGGAGCCGAGCGGCGTCCGGTTCGGAACTCCTCATCCCTAAGGGAAGAGGAGGGTGGAGGAATACCAAAGAGTAATGGAGGAGTAGGAAATAGAACTTCTAAGCTGAGTGTAAGTGACAGTTTGTCCAGTAAAAAGAGAGGAGGGGAAAAAGGATCAAAAAACAGTCCCTCTTTAGAGAACCCCATATATAGGTGTTATTATGCGAATGCTCGAAGTCTCCGAGCCAAGATGGGGGAACTGGAATGTTTGGTGGCTAGGGAAAACATTGATATAGTAGGCATAACGGAAACCTGGTGGAGTGCACAGAACCAGTGGGATACTGCCATCCCAGGCTATAAACTCTATAGGAGGGACAGGGAAGGGCGTGTTGGCGGAGGGGTGGCCATCTACATCAAAGAAGGGATTGAATCCAGCAGAGTAGAAACTGAAGGTGGGCCAGACTCCACCATGGAGTCACTGTGGGTTAAACTGCCGGGCCGTAAGAGCAATGTAATAGTGGGGGTGTGCTATCGTCCTCCTGATCAAAAACTTGAAGGTGACCTTGAAATGAGGAAACAAATCAGAGCAGTGACCAAGAGAGGCAGGATTGTAATCATGGGGGACTTCAATTATCCTCATATTGACTGGGTCAACTGCTGCTCTGGTCAAGAAAGAGAGACCGGATTCCTTGACGAGCTGAATGACTGTGCCTTAGAGCAACTAGTCATGGAGCCGACCAGAGGACAGGCGACTCTGGATTTAATATTGTGTGGTACTCGGGACCTAGTTAGGGATGTAAGTGTTACTGAGCCATTGGGGAACAGTGACCATGCTGCGATTGGTTTTGCCATGCATGTCCAGGATAGAGTGCAGAGCAAATCTGACACAAGAACCCTTGACTTTCGAAGGGCAGATTTCCCTCAGATGAGGAGACTAGTTAGACAGAAATTGAAAGGGAAGGTAAAAAGAGTCCAATCCCTCCAGGCTGCATGGAGGCTGTTTAAAAAAACAGTAGTAGAGGCCCAGCGGAAGTGTATACCGCAAAGAAAGAAGAGTTCGACAAGGTCCAGGAGGGTGCCTGCATGGCTGACAAACAAAGTTAGAGAAGCTGTAAAGAGCAAAGAAGCTTCTTTCCGTAAATGGAAGTCTTGCCCCAGTGAGGAGAATAAAAAGGAACATAAACTCTGGCAAAAGACAAGTAAGAAGGTGATACGGGAGGCCAAGAAAGCGTTTGAGGAACGCATGGCTAGCAACATAAAAGGGAATAATAAAAGCTTCTTCAAATATGTTAGAAGCAGAAAACCTGCCAGAGAGGCGGTTGGCCCACTGGATGGTGAGGGAGGGAAAGATGAGATAAAAGGGGACTTGGAGATTGCAGAGAAATTAAATGAATTCTTTGCATCTGTCTTCACAGCAGAAGAACTTGGGCAGATACCACAGCCCGAACAGCCCTTCCTAATGAAGGAATTAAATCAGATACTGGTTAATAAAGAAGATGTTTTAGATCAAATTGATAAACTACATTTAAATAAGTCACCAGGCCCAGATGGTATACACCCAAGAGTAATTAAGGAACTAAAGAATGAAGTTGCTGACCTCTTAACTAGAGTATGCAACTTGTCCCTTCAAACGGCCACGGTACCAGAGGATAGCCAATGTCACGCCAATCTTTAAAAAAGGGAGAAGGGGGGACCCTGGAAACTACAGGCCGGTCAGCCTAACGTCTGTTCCGGGTAAGATGGTGGAAAACCTCATCAAAGATAAAATCCTAAAACACGTAGAGGAGCAAGTACTGCTAAAGGAAAGTCAGCATGGCTTCTGTAAGGGTAGGTCTTGCCTCACAAACCTTTTGGAATTCTTTGAAAAGGTCAGCAGGCACGTGGATGTGGGTGAACCTGTGGATATCATATACCTAGATTTTCAGAAGGCATTTGACAAGGTCCCCCACCAAAGACTGCTAAAGAAACTTCACAGTCAGGGAATAAGAGGGCAGGTCCTCTTATGGATCCAGAATTGGTTGAGGGCCAGGAAACAGAGAGTGGGGGTCAATGGGCAATTTTCAGAATGGAGATAGGTGAAAAGTGGAGTGCCCCAGGGATCTGTCTTGGGGCCCGTGCTTTTCAACTTGTTCATAAATGACCTGGAGACAGGGATAAGCAGTGAGGTGGCCAAGTTTGCGGATGACACAAAACTTTTCCGGGTGGTAAAAACCAGAAAGGATTGTGAAGAGCTCCAGAAGGATCTCTCCCAGTTGGGGGAATGGGCAGCCAAATGGCAGATGTGTTTCAACATAGACAAATGTAAAGTGATGCACGTTGGGGCAAAAAACCAAAACTTTACCTATAGGCTAATGGGTTCTGAGCTGTCTGTGACAGCTCAGGAGAGAGATCTTGGGGTGCTGGTGGACAATTCAATGAAGGTATCGACCCAGTGTGCGTCAGCAATTAAGAAGGCCAATTCCATGCTTGGGGTAATTAAAAAAGGGGTTGAGAATAAAACAGCCAATATTATCATGCCATTGTACAAATCGATGGTAAGGCCACACCTGGAATATTGTGTCCAGTTCTGGTCGCCGCATCTCAAAAAGGACATAGTGGAGTTGGAAAAGGTGCAGAAGAGAGCGACAAA
>JAJKFI010000028.1:869925-910953 GCA_029204185.1 Lerista edwardsae | reverse complement strand
CATGATTGAGACATACAAAATTATGCATGGAAGGGATAGAGTCGATAGAGGGATGTTCTTTTCCCTCTCTCAAAACACCAGAACCAGGGGGCATCCGCTAAAACTGAGGGTTGGGAGAGTTAAAACAGATAAAAGGAAGTACTTTTTTACCCAGCGGGTAGTTAATCTGTGGAACTCCTTGCCACAGGAGGTGGTGATGGCATCTAGTCTTGATGCCTTCAAGAGGGGATTGGACAGATATCTGGAGGAAAGGTCCATCGTGGGCTATAGGCAATGATGGATTGTGCAACCTCCTTACATAGGAGATGGGCTACTGGTACCAGGTGCAAGGGAGTGGCAACAGGATGCAAGCATCTTGTAGTCTCATGCCTTCCTGGGGCACCTGGTGGGCCGCTGTGAGATACAGGAAGCTGGACTAGATGGGCCTTGGCCTGATCCAGCAGGGCTCTTCTTATGTTCTTATGTTCTTATGACACGCATGTCAAAGATGACACATCACAGCATTGGGTGGGACACACCCGCATTCACCCATACCTGACAAAAACTGAGTTAGTTTTATTCATTTTTCATTTTTGTTATTAGTTGATGTTTCTCTATGTAATATGTAGCACCACACATGATTGGACTGTATTTTTTGTTTAAATAAATGAAGATAATGAATTGTTTCTCTTTTGTTTGGGAAGGGGATTGACAAGTAGAGTCAAGTTAAGCATTTTCCTAAGTTTTGACACACTGAGCCCAAAAGGTTCACCATCACTGTTCTAGACAATACTAGTTTTTTTTTTTTTAAATGTGTTTCGGAAGAGGGGGGAGGGAGGGAGGGGGGGAGGGAGCGAGAAAGAGAGAATTCATGAGACTGCCTTCCTGGGCCTGGATCTTACTGCATGCCACTGCTTACAGCCCCGTCTTGAAATTGAAAATGGGCTCTTCACCACTGCTATTGGAAGGATGTGCATTCTTTTTTAGATGCTCTTTAGCCACTTCAAATAACACATAGAATGGATAGCACAAAAAAATGATCCTGAGTCAAACTTGTAAAAACTTTGGTCTGAGCCAAAGTTGATTCACATGTTTGTTACAAAAGGACTCTTGGTACTTTTATTGCTCCTAAAGATGCCTTCATGGAGAGAACTATAGTATGTGAACCAAGTATGTGAACTATAGTATGTGAACCAAGGCCCTGATAGCTAGAGATGCAACAAGTTTTGTTATCACCGAGGAGCAAGAATGTATCTGTGAAGGGTTTGATTCATAAGCTACTGTCTGTATCCTATTCCACCTAGCCTTTAGAGACTGAATTGATGAGAGGCTTCCTAGACTGCTGAATCCTTGTGGCTTTTTTTTTTTTTTTTTTTTTGGACATGGTTTTGTTAGTCTTTGTGTTATGCTTAAATGATGTCATACTGCTTTGTTGTAGAGAAGGGCAAGCTTTCCCCTGCTCACTCTGCATTAACTCAGAAGGAAGTCAGTGCAAATCTTAAAAAGTGACACCCCTCCCACCAGCTAATCAGCCCACCAGTATT
Organism: Lerista edwardsae; assembly: GCA_029204185.1. Lineage (NCBI taxonomy): Eukaryota > Metazoa > Chordata > Lepidosauria > Squamata > Scincidae > Lerista > Lerista edwardsae. Next base: position 909,430 of record JAJKFI010000028.1, on the reverse strand, counting down.
CCAAAAAGACTTTCAGCTGTTCCCAGCATCACTGTTTCCCCCTCTCTTGTCGTGGCATCTATTATATTCCAAGGAACAGGGTTTTTGTTTTTGTTTTTTTAAGTGAAAGGGTAAAAGCACATTTTCCTTTGCAGAAAACTCCCAGATTGGGTATGAGTCCTTTTCTGTGGAAAAAACTTGATCGAATAATTTATCCAGCCCTGATCCTATCTCTGATCATTTTGTATGGCAACAGCTGACATCTTCCAGTAGCTCTCCGTGAAAGTGGGTAGGAAGTCCAATGTGGCAGCATTTTAAAAGAACCCTCTGAGTCCAGAAGATGCTCAAAATAGCCTGATTTACCTTTAATATTGATTGATTAGATTTCAGTAGCTTGTATTGTTATCAATGATGAATGGATTGTCTTCTGGATTTGTATTTTATAGTCAGTGCTGTGATAGCTGCAGTTGACCTCTTGCAGTATGGTCATGCACTGGGGAGCAGATCTCTTCAAATAGAACCCTTTGTGGTTTTCTCTCACTGTACTTATAATAGTGTACATAAATAAAGGAATGTGGAGGGGAGGAGTTCCTGCATACTCTCCTGGGCCTCTAAAATCTGACTCTCAGGACTCTCCTCCCCTTTCTTTCCTCACATCAGCCTTTCAGTATTCATGAGCTGCAAAACCAATCTGATTATGACCTCTATTTCCCTGAAGTGTATTTAATTTCCCTTTACTGTTGTCATCATGCCCAATCCTGAACCACCTTTCATCTGCCCCGACCACTCAACATCTTTTCATGTGCAGCCTGTGATGCATTGCTTTCTTAAATAGAATATTCCTCATAGGATCTTATATCAAAATCTTCTTGACCTCGTGCCTTAGAGCTTACCAAGAAATTGGTGTGCATTAGCAGCTTAAAAGGCCCTCCATTCCAGCACAAGAATCTGCAGGAGAGAGCATGAATGAATGCTGACGTGGATAGGTTATCTTGATTGCACTTTTATTCCAAGGGCTTAATGGTTTGTTTGTTTTTAAAGGCAGTCCTGAAAGAAAGGGTTTATTCCTGCGAAAGGAGATGCAAAAGATTCTGTAAGAAGGTTTTGTCAGTCTGCACAGAGTGTCAAGTGCTAAATGGAGGTAAAGTGGATAGGCTTCTGCAGAATCAAGGTATGTGCCTTGGAGGAAATTAAATAACTAACTAGGACTGGGCCGGTTCAGTGGCATACCTGGGAGGGTCAGGGGGGCAAGTACCCTGGGGTAGAAGGGGCAGCAAATTTGCCCTCTCCCATCCTTGATGGCACCCCCATCACCACTCTGCTCCAGGGGCCACTCTCCTGGAGTGTTTTGGAGTATGTTTTGAGTACATACAAAATTATGCACGGAAGGGATAGAGTCAATAGAGGGATGTTCTTTTCCCTCTCTCACAATACCAGAGGAGGCTAGTTAGAAAGAAATTGCAAGGGAAGGTAAAAAGAGTCCAGTCTCTCCAGGCTGCGTGGAGGCTGTTTGAAATAACAGTAGTAGAGGCCCAGCGGATGTGTATACCACAAAGAAAGAAGGGCTCGACTAGGTCCAGGGGGGTGCCTGCATGGCTGACAAAGTGAGAGAGGCTGTAAAAAGCAAGGAAGCTTCCTTCCAGAAATGGAAGCCTTGCCCAAATGAAGAGAATAAAAAAGAGCATAAACTCTGGCAGAAGACATGTAAGAGGGTAATACTGGAGGCCAAGAAAGACTTCGAGGAACACATGGCCAGCAACATAAAGGGGAACAATAAAAGCTTCTTCAAATATGTTAGAAGCAGGAAACCTGCCAGAGAGGCTGTTGGCCTGTTGGATGGAGAGGGAGGGAGAGAGAAGATAAAAGGAACTAAGTCAGATAATGGTTACTAAAGAAGATGTTTTAGATCAATTTGATAAATTAAATACAAATAAGTCACAAGGCCCAGATGGCATTCACCCAAGAGTTATCAAGGAACTAAAGAATGAAGTTGCTGACCTCTTAACTAGAGTATGCAACTTGTCCCTTCAAACAGCCATGGTGCCAGAGGATTGGAGAATAGCCAATGTAACACCAATCTTTAAAAAAAGGAGGAGGGGGGACCCTGGAAACTACAAGCCGGTCAGCCTAACTTCTGTTCCAGGTAAGATGGTGGAAAGCTTCATCAAAGATAAAATCCTAAAACACATGAGGAACAAGTGTTGCTGAAGGAAAGTTAGCATGGCTTCTGTAAGAGTAAGTCTTGCCTCACAAACCTTTAAGAATTCTTTAAAAAGGTCAATAGGCACGTGGATGTGGGAGAACCTGTGGATATCATATACCTGGATTTTCAGAAAGTGTCTGACAAAGTCCCCCACCAAAGGCTGCTGAGGAAACTTCACAGTCAGGGAATAAAAGGGCAGGTCCTCTTATGGATTCAGAATTGGTTGAGGGCCAGGAAACAGAGAGTGGTGGTCAATGGGCAGTTTTCACAATGGAGATAGGTGAAAAGCAGGGTGCCCCAAGGATCTGACTTGGGGGCGGTCCTTTTCAACTTGTTCATAAATGACCTGGAAACAGGCATAAGTAGTGAGATGGCCAAGTTTGTGGATGACACAAATCTTTTCCGGGTGGTGAAAACCAGAAGGGATTGTGAAGAGCTCCAGAAGGATCTCTCCAAGTTGGGGGAATGGGCAGCAAAATGGCAGATACGGTTCAATGTAGAAAAAAATGTAGAAAAAACTGTAGAAAAAATGTAGGATGAAAAAAAAACCACCCAAAACTTCACCTATAGGCTTATGGGTTCTGAGCTGTCTGTGACAGCTCAAGAGAGAGATCTTGGGGTGCTGGTGGACAATTCAATGAAGGTATCGACCCAGTGTGTGGCAGCAATTAAGAAGGCCAACTCCATGCTTGGGGTAATTAAAAAAGGGGTTGAGAAAAAAACAGCCAATATTATCAAATCAATGTACAAATCGATGGTAAGGCCGCACCTGGAATATTGTGTGCAGTTCTGGTCGCCGCACCTCAAAAAGGACATAGTGCAGAAGAGAGCGACAAAAATGATTATGGGGCTGGGGTACCTCCCTTATGAAGACAGACTGCAGGCTCTTCAGTCTGGAAAAAAGGCGCCTGAGGGGGGACATGATTGAGACCTACAAAATCATGCACGGGAGGGATAGAATCGATAGAGGGATGTTCTTTTCCCTCTCTCATATACTAGAACCAGGGGACATCCACTGAAATTGAATATTGGGAGAGTTAAAACTGATAAAAGGAAAAACTTTTTTACCCGGCGGGAAATTAAGCTATGGAACTCCTTGCCACAGGAGGTGGTGATGGCATTTGGCCTAGATGCCTTTAAAAGAGGACTGGACAGATTTCTGGAGGAAAAAAATTTGTTTTTGTTTTGTTTTTTTTAAATTGTTTTTAAATTGTTTTTTAAATTGTGTTTTTATTTTGTTTGCTATTGTTGTTTAATACTGTTTTAACTGTTTTTAATGTTAATTGTTATGCTGTATTTTTAATATATATTTTGTAATGCCGCCTTGGGTGCCTTCGGGCACAAAAGGCGGGGTAAAAATCTATTAATAAATAAATAAATAAATAAATAAAACTCCATTGTGGGCTATATGCCATGATGGACAGTGCAACCTCCTTACATTAATAGTAGGCTACTTCAGAATGCCAGTGCAAGGGAGTGGCAACAGGATGCAAGCATCTTGTTGTCTACTGAGCTCCCTTAGGCACCTGGTGGGCCACTGTGAGATACAGGAAGCTGGACTAGATGGGCCTTTGGCCTGATCCAGTGGGGCTCTTCTTATGTTCTTATGTTCCTCTTCCTCTGCTTAAAAAAAAAAAATGTGGAGGAGTTGGGTGGCAGCCTTTTAGGATCTTCTGAGAGCTGGGGAAGCCGGGATGCAATGAGCTCTCCCACTGGGTGATGCCAACCCTAGTGATGCCTCTGTGTAATCCTAGGTTTGTAAAGAGACTCAATAGTGTCATCTGCAAAGGAGACACCAGGTTGGTGTTGATATACAGAAGCGTAACTAGACAAAAAGGTGCCTGAGGCAAGGAAGTATATGCGGCGCCCCGGCAAACAAAAGGGCCTCCATGCAACCTGGAAGAGGCAGCAGGGACCTCAGAAAACTGCCTGGAGAGCACTCCAAATTCAGCAATTTTGCTATGCAACAGTGGGGGAAGCTATCTGGGGCTTTTTTCTTTACTTTTTCACATATGAGTCTGTAGCAAAATTGTGCCCCCCTTGATCTACCGCCCTGGGGCAAGAGCCCCTCAGGCCCCACCCTTGTTATATCACTGTTGATGTGTAATGAATTCTTGCATAGTACAACAGTGTGTGGAATGGATTATTCATTGCGAGGGAGGCTCCATGCCTGTTCGGGAGGCCGCGTAGCCCTGATTTGGGCAGCGCAGTCTCCTCAGATCTGCACCTGCTATTTAGCAGGCACAGATCCGAGGAGCACACAGGGGAAGCTGGAGCCTCCCCTACGGTAAGGGAGCGCATGCTCCTTTGCCGTGGGGAGGCTCCAGCCTTTTCTAAGCAGCGTTGGATATGGCGCTGGCCTGTCAGCCTCGCCAGTCTGGTGCTGCTTAGGTTTGCTCAAAGTCAATTCTTGTGGAAAACAATTGAGACTTGGAACATGACCATCTTGCACTATCTATGACGAATTCTGAATCGTCTAGTTTAGCTCAGTTAAATTACAGATTTGCTAGTGCTTGCTTCTAATTGCCTAACCTAGACCTTTTTGTTTGATCAAAACTCTCTAGAGAACTGAAAAATAGTTTCCAAACTATTGACTTATATCTCCCCTAGCCACAAGCACTTCCTAAAACAAATGAGGCTCAGAGAGGGCTAGAACTTTCTCATAGATTTCCAGCCCAACCACTTTTTCATCCCACCAGTCAAGTTTTATAACATTCTAAAAGTATTTGGGTTTTGCTTAAGAGTTTTTCCAGTCAGTAAAACTGTTGGTAATATAGTTTGGCATTCAGTATTTCAGAGCATTCTGTTCAATGCAGGGTGGTCAAAGCAGCTTGAAGAAAATAACTCCACCATAAAGATTCTGAACCACACAAAAAACCAATCTGGTCCTCTGACGTCTGTAAAATATTGATTCAATTTCCCACCCCCAGCATGTACTTCTGTCCTTTCCCCCACTCCCCACAAAAACTTCAGTTTTGTTCTCACTTCAGTATAGATTAAGAACAAAATCAGAGAGCGTAAAATTAGTGTGAATGGACACTCCTGATTAAGGGCCTGAGCCTATTTTTGGCAGTTCCAGTCTCCTGCACACTGCCCTGGTAATGCCCATTGCAGACATGCCATAAGGTATGTTGTGGCAGCTACTTAAGTTGCTTCTGGGCCTCTGTGTCGGTGGGATGACTTCCAGAAGCCTCCAGCACTGAGTATCCCACTGAGGGGACATTGGACTGTCTCCTTGGCCCCACAGAATACAGCAGGGGCCATTACGGCTGTACTGTGCAGCAGCAACCATCATGGGATTGGGTTGCCATCCCATGGGTTGCCATAAGGATTGGGTTGCCATCCCATGGGTTGCCATAAGGATTGGGCTGCCATTGGGTTGCCATAAGGCCTAATCCAAGGCCTCATCACGAGGCCGCATGGCCCCAATTCAGGCCATGTGATCTCCTCGGCTCTGTGCCTGCTGTTTAGCAGGCACAAAGCCAAGGAGCACCTAGGGGAGGCTGGAGCCTCCCCTACGGTAAGGGCATGAACGTGCCCTGGCTGCAGGGAGGCACCAGCCCCCCCCCAACCCAGTGTCAGATATGGCGATGGCCGACTGGCCTCACCATTCCGGCGCTGAGTAGGATTGCGCCCTGCATTACAGTGCTGGAGAATGCAATAACACTTCTGTTGGCAAGAATATTCGTATAGAGTTCTGTTTTTTTCTGCCTTTTATAACTAAACAAAAACAATGCTGAACGTTTCCTCTGCTATGTTTAGCATTAATGTGACCGTTTTCCAGAAAATAGAGCACACAGGACAGTAACCAGAAAGGATTCCATGCTTATCCCTACGTGCCAAGATGGTTTCAGACAATCATCTCTTCAGAAAACCCAATCCTATGGGTAGCGACCAGATAGTTCTCATTCGCGTGGGAATGTGTTATCTGGAGAGATATGCTGGAGACACATGCTGGAATGTGATGCTCTCACACTTTGAACCAGCTTCAAATTCTTGCCTGCTGAAAGTGTGGTGGCACCAGAAGCCATTTGTCTGGACCACACGCTTCCATGTATAGACCCTACTGTGAAATGTCTGGAAAAGGACAGTGTGGCTGCATAAAATCAGCATCCATCATTATATGAATAATGGCTGTCAGTTCCAAATGGAGGGGGTGTGGTGTTAAATCAACTCTCATTGATGGAGTCCAACTATTAAAACAGAAGAAGCCACCCATGCAGCCAAACATGCAATGTTTATTTCTGATGCTCCAAAGGGACCTAAGAGATTTAAAAATGAATCTGAAACAGAGATTTTTTTTCCTTGCTTCAGTACGATACCATTTTTTAAAAAAAGGAAAAAGAAAACTTATTGAGTTTCAGGCCCATGTTTGGCCCATCCAAAGATTTTTGTGGTTCATTTTGCCTGACTTGCTGTGATTAGTTTTCCTGGCAAAATGATTACATGACATTGTGACCTAACCACACAAAAGCATTTGCTATTTGTAGCCATTTAAAATTTGCAGTTTTTGTCGTCATAATTTCATTTAGTGTGTTGATTTCTCTGCTCATTTTATTCCATACAGACATTTAGACTGGTAAATAAGCAATAAGAATTACCTTGAGAAACTCACATGATCAGAGGTGTCTTCCCAAGCTGCAGTGGGTCCACCACATTTCTTGGCTTTTGTGAGGCTCCTTGTAGCATCTCCTGCCTGTCTCCGTATAGTACATTGTCCGCTACGATTGCCCCCTAGTAGCCAGGGTTCAAGGGTTGGCCTGCCCACTTGGGCCCTTGATGGCCGTGAGCCATAGTCTAGTGTCCAGCCTGGACAATCTGGATACCATCCCTGCCAAGACAATGCATCCTGTCATGTTAAGGGATTTATATTTAAAACAAACAAACAAACAAATAAGAAATGAGGCAAATGAATATTATGAAATTCATTGTTATCAATATTGGAATGATACGGATTCCGTTTTAGTCTCTTTGTACTGTTCCTCCAATTTACAGTATTTGGCAGATTCTGTCCTTGTTCTTGTGCTTAGGTGTGAATAACATTGTCCAGATTAAGTGAAAACCAATTAACATTAATATAGTTTCAAGTCCATGAACATATTAATATTAGAAATATAGATTATTATTTTTTTAGGAATATATATTTTTTTTATTTGAAAATTTTTCTTACTGCTTCTTTGTTTTACATCCCCGAGCGCGAAAAACTGTCACATTTCGGATTTTCTTTACTCATCTGACTAATACAAAATCTCTTACCTCTCTATCCTACCACTAATACATTTTTTTAACACCCTATTACTATATTGTTGTTCAAGTCCAAGATATCATTCATGTGATTGGTGGAGTGCTTCCTTGGTCCTAGGGCCAAAATTTGGCCCATCTCATTTTAGATAACCTTTCTTTTTCGAATCTGCTGAAAGCTCTTATCTCACTTTGAACAAAATGAGTTCTACTGCATGGTTAGTTCCACTTTCTTTCCCTGTTTTTACCTCTCTGCTCCTTTGGATATTAATATTAATATTAGGGCACAATCCTAATCAACTTTCCAGCACTGACATAGCTGTGCCAATGGGGCATGTGCTGTATCCTGCAGTTGGGAGGGGGGCAGTCACAGAGGCCTCCTCAAGGTAAGGGAATGTTTGTTCCCCCACCTCAGAGCATCAGTGCAACTTACCAAGTGCTGGAAACATGGTTAGGATTGCGCCCTTCAATGTCAAGCAAGACTTCATAATGATACATTGTTTGAAATTGATGTGATGCTTTACTTGTTAATTATCAGCATTATGTTACGAAGCATAAACAAGTGTGATACTCCCTGGGAAAGTTCACCTTTAACAACAATAAATGGCATACATGACGCTGAAGTCCCGTAGACAAAATCATTTCTGTAAAGAGATGGAAACATTTCTGGAAACAGAAAACATTTCTGTTTTCCTTGCTACTGAAAATATATCAGTGTGAACTAGAAGAAAACTAATGAAGGAGACTGTTGAATACAATTGTCAATGCAGTCTATAAGTAAAATAAGAATCTTCCTGCTAAGGAACTTCTACAGGTTTTAATGCTCTTTTTGTGGAAATCGGACTGGAGATTAGATCCTCAAAATTTCAAAAACTCTCGTAGATCAAAAGCAGATGCTCTCCAAAGACATTTTGGCTGAGGCAGGATGTCTGGGGACATTGTTACAGCAGGAGAAGACAATTTATTATTAAAACATGAAAGGTTCCATTCAATAATAACCAGATGTAAATTTAACATGAAAAAGAATTAAGATGGGTGTCGCTTGATTCATTTTTTTCCTCCAAAGTCCACCTTAATTCATACATAGGGGCAAAGTGGAGATACCTTTGATGCTGGGATGTAATATCAAGAAACTTGAAATAGTTCACGTTGTAAATCCATTGAAATTTTCAAAGAAATATTAATTGTAAAATCTGAGTTTCCTTCAATTAAGTTAAACAGCCAGAAAGAGCAAATTTATAGACTTATGCTTGTAAAAGTACAGGAACAACTTCCAACACATTGTTCCTTCTTTATCACATGTACTTTTCTTCTTGGGGTTTTTTTTTGGGGGGGGGGTCGGAATTAAACTTAAAAATGTTCTGCACCATACCACTTCTTTATTTTTCTTATCATAAAAAAACATTTTTTAATGAGGAAATATTTCAGATATTCAGATATAATCTTTTAGCAGTGGCATTGCTAGGGGGTGCAGGGGTTGTGGAACGCAACAGGTGACACAATCGGGTGGGTGGCGACACCACTTGTGGCCAAAATTATGAAAATCTTGGTATTTTCCAATATACCTTCATTTTATACATAATTTGATGTGTTATTTAATGTGCAATGCCATGAAACAAACCACTTTGAAATATCTGTATTCTATCTAAAGTTATAGCCAAATAACCCAAAAAGGGACATGCAACTGCCTTATATCACAAAAAGTGAATTTTTCTTCATTCAAAACTGACCAATGACACTGATTGTTCTGAGACCCAATGAAGTCTTATTATGACACAACAGGGAACCAATAAGGTGTTATACCTTAATGAGTCAGCTCTCATGTCCATGTATCAGAACTAATACTCTTTATACCATGTATCAGAGCTAGAACTCTTATTCAGTGGTGTGAATGTCATCAAGTTGGCCACTGGTTTTTTGTTGATTACTGATTACCTGTACTGTTATATATTAAAATGGGGGTTACACCAACCCTAATGATGCCACTGTATTTAGGTTGTGGGTATGATATTGTAATTTATTATGTACAGTCTGGTATAGGAGGAGGTCCATCGTAGGGGTGACGCAATGAGCTCTTGCACTGGGTGATGCAAACCCTAGTGTTGCTTCTACCTTTAGGGCACAATCCTAAGCAGCGCCGGACTGGCGAGGCTTATCCAGCTCTGCTTAGGACAGGCTGGAGCCTCCCCATGGCAAGGGAGCATTTGCTCCCTTACCGTAGGGAGGCTCCAACCTCCCCTATGGACTCCTCGGATCTGCGCCCACTAAATAGCCTCGGATCTGCGCCCGCTAAATAGCCGCGCGGCCTCCCAAACAGGTCTAGGATTTGGCCTTATGGCTAAATCCTGGACCCGCCCACGTCCCGCCTTCCTCCCACCAATCCCTGAGCCGCCCTGTCATGGCACCTCCCTTGCACCGGCTGGCTTCAGCTGATGCAAGAGAGGCGCTGCACGAGCTCAACAGGGCTGGTGTTGCCTGCAGCATCGGTTCTGTTGCCTTTGCACCGATGCTATAATCAATTATATAATCAATTATATATTGCCGATCGGCGTTCCCGTGTCGATCGGTGCTTCCGTGTCGGCACTAAGGGCGCAGTGTCGACTCGATCCCGTTGCACCAATGCTGCGCAGGGTTTAGGATTACGCTGACTGTCTGTTTGTATATTTTCTAATGGGACATGCTGAAAGACATGTGGTCTTTGTTTCTCAAATCTGTATTGATGGAAGTGGCATAATGTATTGGCCTATATCTCAATATTTTCAGTCCTGGCACACTTTTGTGATCTAGGTAGGATGCCGCAAAACATGTCAGAAAATCTCAGATATGACTTGTCTGTAAATGGATTAGAGAAGGTGATTGCTGGCAATCCATATAATTGATTAATACAATTAATTATATTAATTATATTAATTATTGATTTTATTAATTTGTACTTTAGTAAATCTGCCACATGGATCCTATTGTGACACCAGAAGTCACTTCGGCTGTTGTAAAATGGTTGCTGATGGCGTGTACCGCGCTCCATTGGTGGCCATTTTGCAAGCAATGCCACATGACATGGAAGCACTACATCTCCACTGCCAGCAGTAGGGGTAGAGCATGGGCAGGGAGTGGGAGGACTAGAGGTGCAACTGGGTGGGGAAGGGAAGGAATGAGGTGGGGAGTCTGCAGGAGGGGGAGGATTTGGGTTAGTGGGAAGTATATGATTACCCCCTGTAAGCCCTCAAGTGTCTATACTGCCATAATCATGTTATTATCTATAATTTTTTAAATGAGTAAATATTACATCTGTTTCTTTGAACAATGTTCTTGAAATGGGTGTAATACAATAACAGGAGTTTCTAATGAAAGCAGTATTCTAAATTCTAATATATATGGGTCCGCTGTTTCCTTGGTATTCCTCTGTTGGTCATTCAGTGGGTTTTAATGAAGGAGAGTATATTCTAACACTCCATATGAAAACCAAAGCTAGAACGAGTTCATTCTTCCTGCCATCATCTCGAACCTCAAAACCACTGTGATTAGGTTGCTTCTCACCCACTTTCCACATCTAGCTGGAATACCAACATGTAAACCAGAGGAATTTCCTGTCATTCGCACCATTTCTGTGTTCACTGTACAAATGGGAAAAATAACAAAGGCATTTACAACTCCAGTTCTGGAACAACTTGTTACAGAATTGCTTCTGAAGCAAAGGAGCAATGTTCGGTCTGTATTTAGTTGCATGTATTACTGTTGTGTTGGGGATTCGCTGCATAACCGCAAACATGGACGTCTTCACTATATTCTGCTTAAGAGCAATCACACATATTTTTTCTTGTGCCAGAATGGTTTGTAAGAGCAAGGTCCAGTGGAAAATCATGGTTTTCTGCTATACTGATAAGTCAATTTATGCCGTGGACTAAATAAAAATATTCCTGTGCCCATTCTCTTCTCTTTTGCATACATGAGGAGGTGCGAGAAAGTATTTATTTTCACTTGCAGGTAAACTACAGTTCCCTGTTACATCTTAATTTATGAAACAAACCTAGCTGTAAATCCATAGTTGTTCTTGGTTTTCCCCTAACTTGGTTTGTTTCCCTGTTTCCCAAGTCCTATGAGGAAAGGTTGAAGGACCTTGGTATGTTTAGCCTGGAGAAGAGAAGGCTGAGAGGGGATATGATAGCACTCTTCCAATAATTGAAGGACTGCCATAAGGAAGGAGAGACAAATTTGTTCTCACCTGCTTCTAACAGTAGAACTAAGCCCAATGGGTACAAACTGTAAGAGGAGATTCCAGTTGGACATCAGGAAGAATTTCTTGATGATAAGGGCTATTCGATAGTGGAACAGGTGGTGGATTCTCCTGCATGAAGACCTTCATGCAGAGGTTTGACAGGCACCTGGACTTCCTGCTACAGGCAGGGGGGTGGACTAGATGACCTTTTAGATAACTTACAACTATATGATTCTATGATTCCTGTATTGTTATAATGCACAACTGTGCTTTAGCAAAACTGTGTTCAGATTCAAAGACTTAATTTTCATGAAACGTTTAAGAACATAGAACAGTAGCTCCCAAATTCTGGGTCATGACTTGACTAGTGGTTTGCGATCTGTGGTTTTTTTTGTTTGTTTGTTTGTTTGTTTTTTTGGTGGGTCACAAAACAGATAATCGGTATCTGATAAGGAAGTTGTATTGAGCCCTGTGGAAACGGATTGAGGGCGCAATCCTAAACAGCGCCGAACTGGCAAGGCTGATGGGCCAGCGCCATATCCGACGCTGTTTAGGAGAGGCTGGAGGCTCCCCTATGTGCTCCTTGGATCTGCGCCTGCTCTTTAGCGGGCGCAGATCCGAGGAGACCATGCAGCCTGAATCGGGGCCGCGTGGACTCATGGCCAGGCTTAGGATGTGGCCTTACGGCCACCTTCCGAGCCCTCCCACATCCCGCCCAAGTCTCGCCCCCACATCCCTCCCTCCCACCAATCCCCATGCTGCCTCAGCACAGAGCCTCCCTCATGCTGACTGGCTTACGTCAGCGCAAGGGAGGCTCTATGAGTAGCATCACCTTCAGAGCTTTAGCGCCAACACGTGGGTGCTGCTTGGCACCCCTGCATCGGTGCTAAGCATGTAGCACTGATGCAACGACATTGCGTCAGCTCTGTGTGCCTTCTAGGATTATGCTGTGAGAAGCATGTGCACATTCACTCATGAATAGACAACCATGACATGGTGGCACTGAGGGTTAAATACCTGAGCTGAACTTGTTGATCGGAAGGTTGGCAGTTCGAGATCATGAAATGGGGTGAGCTCCCATTGCTTGTCCCAGCACCTGCAGACCTAGCAGTTCAAAAGCACATAAAAATGCGAGTAGATAAATAGGGACCACTTCAGTGGGAAGGTAACGGTGTTCAGTGCAACTTGGCGTATAGTCATGACCACATGATCACAGAAGCTTGTCCTTGGACAAACGCCGGCTCTTCATCTTAGAAATGGAGCTGAGCACCGCCCCCTACAGTCGGTCACGACTAGACCATTCGGTCGTGGGGAAACCTTTACTTTTAGGCAACCATAACATGGTCCACTTCAAAGGGCAGGCCAAGGGGAATGCAATGCCACAAGAATGGTCCTGATCCTATGAACACGTGCCCCAACAAACTCTTGGGAAGTCTCCCTCTATCTGAAAAAGAAAATGTATTGAGCCTCATTGGAAAGTGAAACTGAGCCGCATGTGTGTGTTTACTTGTGAGTAGGCAATTATGCCTGGGCTCAATTGCCTACTTGGTAATGCAAGGCCACCAGAATGGTTCCAATCCAATGCATATTTAGCTCAGCAAGCATCCCAGACTGTAGTCCTCCCCCACCATAGCAAAAAAATAAAAATAAAAACAGAGGCATGAGCAGCTGGCTAAGTGAAAGCAAGGTGGGCCCCCAATAGGCTGTTGTTTTTAAAAGTGGATTTCAGTGCTAAAACATTTGGGAACCACTGACATAGAGCACATTAAGCCAGGGCCTGTAGGCAAATAGGAATTTTCTTATGCTAGTTCCAGGTATTCCAATTCAGCAGTGTTTTTTATAAGTTTTAAATTAAAGTTACTGAAGAATGTTCATATCATCTTTTACCAAATAATGTTTTTACTCATTTTTGGGGGGAACAATTTCTACTCAAAACCTTGGCCTGCAGCATTTTATAGTATTTCATGTTCACACACACACACACACACACACACACACACACACACACACACACATTCTTGCTGACACACTGGAAAGTATGACATGCCCTCTTCTGCCTGTTTAAATCTCCAGCCCAATCTGTGACAGGGAGCTGTGGTATTACTAATCCAAAATGTCCAAAATCGGAAGTGAGTTCCTTCATCGTAACATTTGAAAATATTAGGCCATAGGTTATAGTGTGGTTTTAAAACATTACTTTTTTAATCCTTGTGCCTCTGCAGTGAAACCGGTATTGCATTATCAAATTCTTTCCTTTCCAGATACCAGGACAAAACATTGACCACAGGTTTGACCACAATATGTGCCACAGGTTACACAAATAGGCCCTGAGAGTGTTATATCTTTTATAGGATTTTGTTAACACTGTTTGCCAAACTGTAATATTGTGGCTTTGTGGTACATGTGGTGGTGCCAGTGAAATTCCTGTTGAGAAGGTTGATGGACATGAGCTTTGGTTTCACCATGTTTTCATGGTAGAAGTAGATGTGAATTAAAAGATGTGTGATGCACAAACACAGTTACATGAGATTGCCACAGTCTCAATTTAGTGGTCATGTGTAAATATAGAGAAATAAATGTGTTTTAGTTGATGCCCCTTAATAAAGAACTCAAAGAAAACCAGAAGGTTTTTTTTACTATTTTTCTGGGGAGAAATGGGAAAGGAAGAAGAGCATTAGGGTTGCCTCATTAAAAGAAATGGATGGTTTTTTGGTTGTTGTTGTTGTTTTTTTGTAAATAAAGACATAAATAAAAATATTACTTGCAAATAAGTAAATTCTAGTTTTTTTAAATGTCTCTTAAAACTAAATGTGTCCCAATTGAGTGTCATTTTAAAAAGTGGTCCTAGTGCTGAAAAGTTTGGGAATCACTGATCTAGAGTCAGTTGTTTTCTACATGGCACAGTGATATCACAGTGGACAAACTATAGAAATGGATGCTTTAATTTTTCACTTGTCAATATTGAAATACAGGTGTACCCTGGTATCCAGTGATTCGGTAGCCATGGTTTCAGTTATCCATGGATACTGGGACGCCTATTAAAAAAATAGGGGGACATTAAACAATTATCTTTTTTTTACCTTGTTGCAGCAAAACCACTGATGTTTTCCTATCTTTAAAAAGGTGTCCCCAGTATCCACGGTTTCAGGTATCCACAAGGGGAGCCCAGAATGGAACCCCAGCAGATACTGGTGTATGCCTGTATTTAAATATTGAAATCCCTTATAAACATTAGTTTTGGCATTTATTGCATTTTTCATATCCGTAAGATCCATGCATGGCATACCTACTCCCTGCAGAGTGTCCCAATGAATCATTATTGGATAGTCAAGTGACAGCTGCTGTTTGATTTTACATTGCAAATTAGTGTGTGTGCATAGTTTGTCACTGGCGTGTCACTGGCAAGAATTTCAGTATGGATTAGTTCTTTGACCCTATATTTGACTCACCAAGCATATATTTGAGCAAGCAGCCTGATTCAGAGTGCAATCCAAACCCCGGGCTGGAATAGGCAGGCCAACGCACATATCACATATCCACAAATATTCTCCTTCTCCCAGGTAGTGTGCAGCAGCCTGGATGGGGCTACTCGGAGCTGCACCACCAAAATCGGCAGCATAACTCAGAGCAACTGAACCGGGGCTGCCCGGTGCCCAAAGGCCGATCCTGTTTTCACCTTTACTTCCTCCCCAGGCTGGGTCACTTACGGGCTAGCCCATCCCCTACCTCCCCCTGCCATTTCCGCCCATCCCCCTGCCCTGTTCTGCCTCCCAGAATCTGTTCAGGCTTCCAAGCCTGGAAGTTGAGGTAGTGAGGCCAGCACACATCTGTGCACCGGCCAATCTCCTTGCAAAATGGTGCAAACACACTTTACCGCGTGTTTGCACATGGAACTTGTGCTGGCCCAAGTAAGGGCTTGGATTGTGCTCTCAGTGAGGAACCATGAGGACAACAGAGGATAGACTTCTTTGCTTAGACCTTTGCTAAGTTCTCAAGCTTATCTCATGAGATTTGGGTGCCACCGTCTTGGATTTCACTGTCCAAGATGGCAGTGCCCAGGGAAAAGTTAGGAGTGGTGACCAAGGACACTCCACCGTGCCCCTGTGAGCCTAAGGCTGAGTGAGAACCTCTGAGTTAATTGAACCTTGTGAGATAAGACTACGGGCCCATCCCATCCAATATTCCAGAGCTGAAGCCGCCAGGCCAATGGGGCGTGTACAGTACTACATCCTGTGTTGGGAGAGCAGGCGTGGAGGCTTCCTGAAGGTAAGAGAATTTTGTTCCCTTGCCTTGGGATGTATTGCAGCTGCATCAGTGTTGGAAAGTTGGACAGGGTCAGGCCCTAAATCAGGTCACTGTGTATTAATACGTAATCAGGAAAGAAAATGCTTTCTCCCCTTGTCAAAGCCAGGTTGGATCAGTACAATCAGGAATGCATATGTTAAAACCAATACAAAAATATTTGTGTTGAAGACAAGAATTTTGGAATGTTTTGGAGATTACTTGCATGTCTTGTGAAGAATCAGAATTAAACTTGACAGCTTAGATTTTACAAAATCCTCAGTTGTCCAGCCAGGGATGTGCCTTCAAAGTAAATACATTTTTTCCCAGTTTGCTCCATGGAACTGATGGAGTGTTTGGGAGGGTTGATCATCATCTTCTGATTCATTTGCACGGGAAATATGTAACTAATAGAAATTGTGTCTGAATAGTGGAGCTTATGTCCAAGTTTTTTAATACAATCTCTTGTTACACAAGAATATTTTGGTTGGAAAGATCACTATCAATTCCTTTTTTCAGCCATGCCAATTATGAAGTGGCCCTGATGTCTGCTTTTTAAATGGCTCCATGCAATACATAGATTCCCCCCCCCCAAAAAAAAAACAAGAGGAGGAATACAATTTTTGTCCTTCAGCAGTAGAACCATTACCTATAAACAAAGAAATGACCAGGCAGTTTTTAAGTAGATCTTTAGTTCTCACATACATAAATGCAGTTTGTGCTCAAAGTTGAAACCATGTCAATTTAGTCCATCATTTTATAGCCTCTGACTGTTGATTTATAGAAGAAATTGACAAGGAAACTGACAGACTAATTCTATCTAAGCCCCTGCAGGAAGATGCAGAAGCACCAACATGGCGTCTGCTGAATCCCAGTGCAGAGTTTTGGCTTCAGGGCACCTCCTTGGGGTAAACAAACATCTATTCCCTTTCCCCATGCAGAGGACAGGGAGGAGGGAGGTGGGCAGATCAGCAAAGGAGTCAAGTTCAGGTGCCCGCCTAACCCTAACCTCTTCCCACCTGATCCACCTTCAAGGGTCAACACGGATTTGTGCCAGTGATATTGCTTGCACAGGTCGAAGTTGACCCACCGGACTGGAAGCGTGCGAAAAGCACTTCCTCTTTTCATATGAAAATAGGAAGTGCTTTTTGCATGCCAAACGGGGCTGTTTACAACATCAGGAGGCTTGCAGAGGGAACTGTGGACCTCCCAGACTGTTCCAGAGGCCAGTGCAACCCCCCCCCCCATAGAAGGGGTGTCCGCCTGCCCCAGTCCCCGCCCTTGCCAATATCTACAGCAGTCCCAATGTCCGAGTAGGATGTTGGGAAAAGCTGATTTAAGTTAATTTAGAAATTAAGCATTAGAGTGGAAGCTTATTGCAGCACCTTACTAGATGACAGGTTTTCATAGTATAAAGTTTAGGACTCACCGCCACAGATGCACAGAAATTGTCTGCTAGAGACAGCAACTTAGTGAATGTTAGAACCATTTAGAATGTTCGGTTGTAAAGCACTGTGTAATTTATTCATCTTTAGTGTAACAAAGTTGCATGTGTTTTTTCCTATTCTATGATTGTGCTGTTCCAACTGACTCCATTACAAGCTACAAGGAACAATCAAGCTGCTTTTGAATCAGGGACTTTTTCTCCCTAAATGACTAAAATTCAGTGGTGCACTTTACAACTGGTAGGTATAAGAAGTACAGCATACAAAGAAGAACCTATATCTCCTGGAATGTTTGGTTTCAGTCCATATCAGGACAAGATAATCTTCACACTATGACGTTACAATGGGCACAGTCAATGCTGATTATTAAACATGAATTACGGGCAAAATTCTTTTGATGATGAAAGCTGTTCCTTTGTGACTTATGTACTTGGTATGTTGCATAGATCAACAGCTATAATATAATATAATAATAATAAGATACCTTTATTGGCATATACTATAATACAATATAATTTGTTTTAGTGGCTTGTGCTTGTTTTAATGATTCTTGTCAAGTATTATAGTAGTATACTTGAAATATTGATGCACATACTTTTTTGTCGTTTCCCCTGAATGAGAGCAACGTTCAAACCATGTGTTTCCACTACAGAAAAATATGAATCCCCTCTCCTTTACATTATATCCCTCTGTTGTTTTTTAAC
Source organism: Lerista edwardsae (assembly GCA_029204185.1). Classification (NCBI taxonomy): domain Eukaryota; kingdom Metazoa; phylum Chordata; class Lepidosauria; order Squamata; family Scincidae; genus Lerista; species Lerista edwardsae. The sequence goes on along the minus strand of JAJKFI010000028.1, from coordinate 891,361 downwards.
CATAGTCTTGTGAAGCTTTTTGACAGGTTGCTTTCACTATCCTAAAAATAGCAATTGTTTTTGTGTTTTTTTGGCAGAGACATGCATATGACCCAGTCAAAGTTAAGGATTTTAAGACCCACTGAGAGAGATATGAAAGGTTCCACTCGTGTCCCTTGCTCCGTAGTCGTCCCAAGGCCAGGGTTATGGATGGCTCACACCCACCCCTTATCTGGTAGTAGTGTGGAAGCTTTCTCTATCTCTCAATGAGGAGTGGGCCACTGTGAGATACAGGAAGCTGGACTAGATGGGCCTTTGGCCTGATCCAGCAGGGTTCTTCTGGGAAACTCTCTTTCCCATCAAAATGCCTGGGGAAATGCAGGCCTCCCAAAGATGCATCTTACCTGTTCAGGCATCTTGAACACTACATGTTCCTGGTCTCCTGGTGCCAGCAAGACCTTTCTGTCATTACTGTTGTTGCCATTAGGACTGCATAGTGGAAGCAAATGTTGGGGGACTTGTAGGGAAGGCCGTCAGACTCCATCATAGTCTTAGGGCCAAATCCTGTCCTATTTTCCAGTGCTGGTGCAGGCGTGCCAATGGGGCATGTGTAGCATCCTGCAATAGGGGGACAGTCATGGAGACTCCTCCAGGTAAGCAAACATTTGTTCCCTTTCCTCAAGGTTTCATTGCGGCTGCACCAGCACTGGGAAATTGGATAGGATTGGGCCCTGACATCACTGAGTGCATGAGAGTGTCAAGACTGGGCTTGAGAGAAACCGATTTATATCTCATAGTCTTGGAAAAAGAATAACTCTGTCACCCCCAGTTCTGAATGGAACAAGTGTGGGTTGACTATTACTACTCTTGAAAGTGCTTCATTTTTTATTGAATCATGATCTTGAAATTGCATGCTAGATTTGGAAACAAGAATTGGATGGCGTTCATTCGGTTCCCAGTTTCTCTTTATGAGCGGTGCCACATGTTCATTTTTAGTTCTTCAGTACCAACTTCTCACTCTTAACACCCCAAGCTTCTTTCTATTTACCATACTACCTATTTGAAAACTATGAATTTTGGAAAGATAATGCAAGTTTTGTACCTCAAATGAAGTGCATCAGTTAACAAAATGCAAACCAATATGCTTGATTTACATTATAAATTCCAATTCCGATGTTCCCTAGTTACAATTTGGTCATTTAAAATACAGAATTCTAGGATCTTTCCCTACTTTTTTTTTCTGTAGCCAAAACATCTGGTTCTTTGCCTCCACCCCCCAATTCAATAAACTCAGAGATTCAGGAAGAAAAAGAAATAATGTGAAAAAGAGGAAATGGTTGCATTTGAAGAGATGGACAGTGAATAATTCATGAATCCCTATTCAAATTATGTCTTTAAAATAATCCTCCATTATAAAGAGAACATATGGGCCAGCTGGCTCGCAGATGACCAGAAATTTGTGATACGCTACTTGGAAGAGATTTTAATTAAGATTTAATTTTTAAAATGTTCTCCTGGTTTTAAGTCTTTAAACCACACATGGCATTGATCTGAATTAAATAAAATAATAATAAATAGCAATCACCATCATAATAGCATGCATATATAGGGCTTGATCAAAAGCCAAGTGACATGAAATGGGAAGGGGAGAGCTTTGCTGTAATGGAGTAAATAAAAATTCCTGACAATGGAACAAGATTGTCACCCAATGGGCACCCGTCTGTTTGTGTTGATGGACTCTGATTATTTTTTTAATGTGACTTTTTGCAAACCTTTTCAAGCCCACTAGAGAACACTGGTTAATTTGTGGGAGAGGGAACAAGAGAGCATATATGATGCACAACAATTGTTCATCATTTTTATTCCAGGGTATAAGCTTGGGGGACAACAAAATGCAAAAAGCTTGTTCCCTCACCACCTTTGCATACTTACATACTGCATTCTGTTACTTGTGACATGTGTGGTCTATGGGAAATAAAAATAAGTTATGTGTCCTGCCTGCTGTGTGGACATCCCATTGTCTTGCCCCTGCTAACTGGGCAAGAGGCACTTTTCCAAGTGGTGTCCTCTTATATTTAGCAAGGGGAAAGCAATTGTCCCTCTTCAGTGCTTGAAAAATAAAGAACAGTTTTCGGTAGCATTGTTTGCATACTCAGTTTGCATTGTGTCACATGTGCTGACCTCACAGTTCCCTGGGGCTCTCATCCTGCCCACAGTTAAGGGATGGAGATTTAGAGTGCAATCCTAACCTGGAATTAGGCTGGCACAGTTAGACCAGCAAAGTTTGGCTGGCACAAGGGCCACCATAAAGTGTGTTTGGACCACTCTCTGAGCCAGGGAGGATGGTGCCCGTCTGTGCGCTGGCATTGTGCATAGAATTCTGCATTGAAGCAGCCCAAGTATGCACAAGATTTCATCCTTGGTTTGTAGGGCTGATTGCCAGATATTCAACATGGTAGTTGGAAAAAAAGAAAACAAAAAAGCATGCATTTATAGTCTCCTTTTTCTGTTTGCTTTTTTGTTTCTGTTATCACTTTTTAAATGAAGAAAAAGTGAGAGTTGCACTTGAAAGTAACCCCTTGGAAAGAGTTTACTGAAGGCTGAGATTCATCGAACAATAGAATCATAGAGTTGGAAGGGACCTACAAGGTCATCTAATCCAACCCCCTGCCTGTAGCAGGAAATCCTCCTAGAGCATCTAGAATATCCTCCTCTGCTTGAAAGTCTCCAGTGAGGGAGAATCCACCACCTCCCTTGGCAATCTATTTCACCATCTATTCAAACATTCCTAATTTGGGAATGGCCAAGAGCTTGCCTGATGAGACTTTCCCCCCCCAATTTTTTAAAAAATCTTGGAACAGCGCATCCCCATGCCATATTGCAAATTACTTTTTAATTCCCCTCAAATTTAGAAATAGTTTGCCATCTGGTGCAGGGCACTCCAGTTCAAGAAACACACATCCAGAGTCCTGCACACAAAATCTCGGCAGGCAGAACTAGGTTGCACGGTTCGTTGGATTCTGGCCCATGTTCGTAAAAGCTCAATAGCATTTATTGAAGCAAGTATGTCTGTGGTTTGAAGCTCTCTTCCCAATTTTATTAGCAGGGAAATAGACACTCCTAATTTTTCTGCAGAATATCTATTCTTGATTAAAGACACCGGACCGATGGTCTGTCGGGCCAACCAACAGTGTCCAACGTGAATTTAATCCCACAAAGATGGTTTAATTTCTTTCGGCAAGATGGTTGGTTTGGCCAGAGAACACTTCTCTAAAGGGCAAAAGAGATTATTGCATATTTGCTAAGCAATACATTTTGAGCCTGGAACAAACCAGTCTAGACAGACACAGAGCTGTTATGCTAATAGATACTTCTTACCCTCAAAACAGGGCATTGACTGAAAAATGAGCGTTTCCATTCTCTTCCATGGCTTTTGGATTATTCTTCAGCCAGTTTGTATTTCTTCCCTGCTCCAAATCAGGTTTTAATTCAGCTAGGGCAAGATAAATGGGAATTTCTCCAATGACTTCTTAGAGAGTTCTGGGCTGATGTGTTTTGGAGAGATTTGTAGAGGCAGTAAAGTGAGTGGAAGAGCCAAGAGGCTTACTTGTGCTTGCAAACACTAGCTTTCAAGTTCCAATATGCTGCTTTCATGGCTGGACAGGTTAGTAGCAGTTATGGGGGAGCCAGCTGTCACAGATGCAATGTTTCTGGGCCATCTTAACATTTTCTACAAGGTTATGTGGTTTGTTTGTTCTTCAGATCCAGCTGAGTAATTGTGTAGTAATTGCACGGTTTTGAACACCAGTGATAACACCATCAGTTCGTATGATCTCATAGAGTTGGAAAAGAGAAAAAGCACCAGTCAAAATAATCAAGAGGTTGAAATGCTTTCCCTATGAGGAATGGCTAAAATGCAGGAAAAACAGGCAAATAAAGGAGGACATGATAGAAGTGTATCACACTTTAAATGGTGTGGAAAAGATCCATAGATGCTATTTTTCTCCTCTCATAACACTAGCAGGGCTTCTCAAGATAAATTATTAGCCTTAGATTCAGGACAAAGGACAGTGCTTCTTCACCCAATTCATTTAGTAGCCACTAGCTGAGATAGCGGTACAAGAAGATTCAACATATTCATGGAGGATATTAGGTCTGTCAACAGCTGTTAGCTGTGTTAGCCTATTAGGCTTCCACTAAGAGGGTATTTGCATCCTGGATGAGTGGGCCCTGTTCAAATGCATCCTGGTCATTAGTATCCCTGGAGATTTGCGCCTTTTTTTTGTAGCCCAGTTATTTGCATCCTACTATAACTGGGTAACAAACAAAACTGGGCCAAAACAACGCATGTTATATATCCTAAGTCTCTTATCATAGCCCTAACCCCACCTTTGCATTTAAAAAAAAAGTACATTAATATAAATATACATATATTGGGACACAAATGACTAGGGTGCAAAAAAAAGGAAAAAGGAGAGGCATATCCAATACTGGGATACATTTGACTGCGACACAGTTGTCCAGAGTGCAATGGTCCTGTCACTGAAGCTTCCTTCTAAGAGACAGAATGTCCTTGAATGCCTGTTGGTAGGCGGTACAAGCAAGGAACCCTGGGACGTGGTGGCACTGTGGGTTAAACTGCTGCTGCTAGGCTTTCTGACCAGAAGGTTGGGAGTTCGAGACCACACGACAGAGTGAGCTCCCATCGCTTGTCCCAGCTCCTGCCAACCCAGTAGTTTGAAAGCACCTAAAAATGTGAGTAGATAAATAGGTACCACTTTGGTGGGAAGGTAACGGCGTTCCGTGCGCTAAGGCGTAAAGTCATGCTGGCCACATGACCATGGAAGCTTGTCCTTGGACAAATGCAGGCTCTACAGTCTTAGAAACGGCAATGAGCACTCCCCCCTACAATTGGTCACATCTATACCATTCAGTCATGGGGAAACCTTTACCTTTGCAAGCAAGGAAGAATGATTGCCATTATGTCCTATTTTTGTGCTCTTTGGATAGAGCTTGTTGGCTTTGGTGGAAAACAAGATTCTAAACAAGATGGGTCTTTGGATTGATCCAGCTCTTCTGGGGTTGTGACCCCTAAGGGAACAGGGAAAAAGGGCGATTTCCTTTTAAAGGGAATGGCACAGCAACCAGCAGCAGCCCAATCTCCATGATCAGGCTGCTGCTGGACAGGGAGGGAATATTTCAGCTTACTATACCTAGTGTTGTAATGTCTCTCTGGAGTGTTGGCTCTCTGGAGGGTCTTGGGAGTCTGCGACCCTCTCTGCAGTCTTCCCAGGGGCTTGAAAACCTTGTAAAGAGTTTTTTTTTAAATCACTTCCGGTTTTTGGCCCGAACGAGGAAGTGTTTTTTTTAACTTTTAACAAGATTTTCAAGACTCTGGGAAGGCTGCTGAGGGGAGCACAAGCTCCCCAGAACCCCTAGAGAGAAATAGCAACCTCCAGGTAAACTGAAAAAATCCCTTTCCTGCCCAGCAGCAGCACAATTGTTGAGATTGTGCTGCTACTTTCCACCACCACTCCTCCCATACCAACGCTTACAGGGGGCCCAACATCCAAAGAGAAGTTTGGGAATCACTTCTCTAAGTTGGTTTGCTTTTGCACGTGAGGAGGCTACCTCCACCTTTTCTTTTGCTTGACTTTCTGGGTGCTTTCTAGGCATGCCTTCTATATTTTATTGCTGCTGAAACAGGTTCAAAAATTAATCACTGAGATTTTTATCAACTTTATTTGAAGAATCAGGCGATCAAGTGCTGTGAATGGGTTTTTGCTGCACTACTCCTAGAAATAATATTTCCATAGCCATTTTCAGTGTTTCAGGTACTTTACAATCCATGCCTCATTTATGAAAATGAAAATCTACTTTCTTTTGCCATAGTCAGCCAAGAAACCAAGAAGTGGATGATGTTCTGTCAGATAGTCTGATGAGTGCATAGAGGCTGTTTTAGGCTCAGCTCCAGGTTGTTCTTTTTTAAAGCAGTGTGTAGGTTTTGATATACAGGAACAACTGGATCAACATCACTAGCTGATGGAACTGCCTCCTGTCTGCTGACTAATGCAAAAAGTGGTTATGTGACTTCATCTGAGATATCTTTCATTCCTGTATTTTTCTAGACGGTATATGAGTTATGAGTTCCTTTTATAAGTCTTTGAATTACTGGGGAAGATGTAGAACAGCCATAATATGTGTTTCTGGTATGTCAGGACATATCAAAAAGGAGCATGAAAGGATATCTCCTGTGGCCTCCTCCAGTCCTGCAATAATTCCTAGGCTCGAAAGACATGGAATTCTATTCTTATATTCCCAAGTAAGATCATACATTCATCCATACAGGAGCCTCCTGTAGGTTCTGCTGACACAATCCCAACCACAGTGTATTATAAACAGAACTGGAGCAACAAGATGCTCACGGAAGGCGCCCATGGTGCAAATAGCTATACATGGCTGAAACAAGTCAGCCACACCACAACTGTATGGAGAAATAATGGTGATCCAGATCACAGGTGGCTAGTCTGAGTCAGCATTCAGATGCACGTGTGCGGGAGCAGCCTGAATTGGAGCCGCCGAGACTGGGGACGGGGTTCAGGATTTCGCACTACGACAATCCTGCATCATAACCCTTGTCTCTGCCTACTGCGCCGCCCAATTATGCCCCCGGCACGCCTCTGGAACGCCCTCGGCAAGGCCCAGCGCTGCCTATGTGTCGCTGACACTCGACCGGCACAAGGCTGGCGCTGCTGGCGGTTGTGGCGGCACCCGAGTGCTGGTGCTGCTGCTTGCACCGGTCCAACGCTGTTCTGCCAACGCTGATGCACTTTACGGCACGTTTGCGACAACGTTCAGCCAGCGCAAGAGTTTGCAAGTTTGCGCTGGCTTGTGCTCTAAGGCAGAAAAGTAGAAGGAGAGCTCCTACCTCTTCCATCTCACCTCCTCACCTCTTATTTGATCCCCATTATATACCTTCTTTGCTTTGCTGTTTTTGCTCACATAGATGTTATGGTGATGTGAATCTATTTGTAATGAAGGAGGCAACAAAGTTGTTAACTATCTTTCTGCCTGTTAGAAAGAAATGCATCCCCCTCTCTCTCTCTCTCTCTCTCTCTCTCTCTCTCTCTCACACACACACACACACACACACACACACACACACACACTTGCTTTGGGGAATGTTATGGTATTTTAAACAAAATACTATAATTTTAACAGACAGAAAGAAAGAATCTGGATACTAGAAAACAGAGCAATTTTTTTTTACTCTTAATGCACCATAACAACAAACATGTTTTGTTAAGTGCACATAGATTTGCCATTTAGGAAGTCTGAGCCAAAACAATTTCAGCGGAAACAGATGCCAAGTGTCTAACTTAATCTTAAAACATGCGAGTCATTGCACATGGTAATTCATTCAGAGATTTGCGGGTGGGAGAACGCATTGAAAGCAGGAGTCTTATTAAGTTTTACCAGGTTGTTAAAGGCATAGAAATGTCATTAAGGCTTGAGATTATCACCATGAACAACCTGCTTATGGAATAGCATGCTGGGGCCTACAGCAATAGGAGCAACAGTGTCATTGACGTAAAATGACCCTTGTGGGCCACCTTTTTTGTTGTATTGCTATTAGTTCAGTGTTCCTATTTTTCAACCTTTTCCCCTTTTCAGTTGCTGCCTCTGGCCACAGTGTTTCTGCATAGGGCCAACAAGTGTGTGATTTTCATTTTTAAAGTGAAAGGTGTGAAAATGGAATTGTACTTTTATAAATGTGAGTGACGATGTGCATTGTTTGTCCCAAAAAGTGGAATACAAATTTAGGGCGCAATCCTAACCAACTTTCCAGCACTGGGGTAAGAGCAATGCAGCTCTGAGATAAGGGAACAAACATTTCCTTACCTTGAAGAGGCATCTGTGACTGCCTCGCAACTGCAGGATGTAGCATATGTTATGCCCCATTGGCACAGCCAGGTCAGTGCTGGAAAGTTGGTTAGGATTGTACTCTTAGACAATGGCAGTGATCCAGGGAAGGGCTTTTTGTGTGCGCATGTGCATGTGTATTCAGTGATGTCATTCAGGGGGAACGGACCAGAACGGGCGTTCCGGATCCTAACGGGCTCCGTGGCTGGTTCCGGGTTCCCGAAAAGTGCCAATCAAAAGTGAGTTCCTGTTCCTAAATCATTTGAATGACACCACTGTGTGTATTCACCTCCGTGTGTATCTATATGCACCTATATCTGCTTGCATATCCAATTCCCATTTCCTGCAGAAGCCCTTTGTATCTCACAGGTACCCTAAGAGGTGGATCGTCCTGGAAGAGAATCCTCAGGATTGCCTGAGCTTTGGGGATGCTTTGTGTGTTGTGTGCATGCATGCAAAGGACTGGATAGGGTAATTAAAGCAGCTCTGTTTGTTTATGGCAGGGACACTTTGCATCCTGGACAACATAATTAGCACTGCCCTTGCAGCAGGAAGATTCCAATGTCGCTAACCCATCTCTGCCACCGTGCTTCAGTGTGAGGGAACATAATGATGCTGTACCATGCAAAGCCGGAACACTGTGCTTCTGGAGGACGTTACAGCAATATCGCTCAGTCCTTCACCAGGCAAGGCAGCAGCAACTGTACTTCTCTGCCATCTGGATATCCTGCCTTGGCTTCCACTCAAAACCACACCACTCCACAGAACCCCTGGGATGGTTGCACAATGACACAAAGCTGAAGCAAATAACCTGCAAAAAACCAAACAAAACCACTGCTCTGGCAGGCATCCATACAGCCTCCTCTTAAGAACCTCTAGAGAAAAATAGTCTACAGCCTAACAGGGCAGCTTGTTCTAATTCCCAGCCCTTTTTACAGATTCATGTTGTTTCCTGATGGCCTAAATCTGGGGGGGGGGGGTAACAATTTTAAAGCATTATTTCTTGCACTTCGCTGAGCAGCCTTAGGGCGCAATTCTAACCAAATTTCCAGAACAAACTTTCCCTTACCTTGAGGAGGCCTCCATGCCACTGCAGAACTCAGCACATGCCCCATTGCCACAACTATGTCAATGCTGAAAAGTTGGTTAAAATTGCAGCCTTAGTAATATATTGTTGCTTCTTTTCTCTGTGGAAGCCTTGAGATATTTCAAACTGCTATCATGTATTCCCTCTAAACTTTTCTGGTCCCGGGATAAATCATGCCCATGTCTTTGACGTTCCCAATAGACTTTGCTACTATCGTATTTAGGGGTACTCTATTAAGATTGCAACATATAGGGGAACAGTTCAGTCAAGGAAACTACCCTGATCCTCCAGGTAGTTAGAGAAGAGAAGGAGCCAGAACCTGCACACAGCATGATCACACATGTATGTTATCCTGTAGGGCCACTTTGGGATAGAAATATAAGAACATAATAAAAACATAAAAAGAGTGTTGTTGGATTAGACTAGGGGGCATCACATTATCACCCGAGGGCCACATCTGGCCTGCCACAAGATTTTATCTGGCCACATCAACTTACAGTGCAATCCTACCCCTGCCCTTGCGTCGATGCTATATCATAGCGTTGACGCAAGGGGCAGAGCTCCAGTGCATGGGCGCCGAGCAGCACCCCTTCGTTGGTGCTCCAGCTCTGAAATGCCGACGGAGAGCCAACAGAGAGCCTCCCTTGCGCCAACCGAAGCCGGTCAGTGCAAGGGAGGCTCTGTCCCATATCAGGACGGGGATTGGTGGGAGGGAGGGAGGAGGGGGGCAGGACATAGGCGGGCTTGGGAGGTGGCCATACAGCCACATCCTAAGCTCATCCGCGAGGCAGCATGGCCCCAATTCAGGCCATGCGGTCTCCTCAGTTCTGCGCCCGCTCTTTAGTGGGCACAGATCCAAGGAGCACATGGGGAGGCTGGAGCCGCCCCTACTGTAAGGGAGCGAACACTCCCTTGCCATGGGGAGGGGACGACACTCCAGCTTCTCCTATGCAGCGTCAGATATGGCGCTGCCAAGTCGGCCTCGCCATTCCGGCGCCGCATAGGATTGCGCGCTTAGGTTTTTTTTTGTCAGAACATCTGCTAACGTTTGACATTTTTGCTCATTATATATCATCTCTCAGTTTAAGCGGGGGCATTGTTTCTTTGTAATTGTCACATTTCTCTTTTGTTCTGAAATTATAACATGCTGATTACAAAAAAATTTTTTTTGAAAAAAATTAAATTTTTCAGCCTCCAAAAATGTGCATAAAATATACAATGTGGCCCTTGTACTGAAACGTTTGGAGACACCTGGATTAGGCCAAAGGTTCATCTGGTCCCGTTTCCTGTATTTCACAATGGCCCAACAGATGCCTCTGGAAGCACAGATGCCTCTGGGAACAAGATACCTGTATATGCTATCTTGGTATGGTATGGTGTGGTATGGTATAGGTGCCTGCATCTGGTATTCAAAGATAGACATTGCATACTGTTGCACACAGTCATTATAACTTCTAACCTGTGATGGACTTTTCCTCCATAAATAGTCTCATCCTGTTTTAAAAAGTATCTAGGCCAGGTGTCATAACAACATCCTGTGGCAATGAGTTCCACAGATTAATTAAATGCATATTAATGAATATGTCATCCAAACCAGTCCTCTGATGGTAGATTATCTGTCGTTCAGAAACAAGTGTAATGATGCTATTCAGCTAGAGCATATTCATCTAGACAGCTAGAGGAACTCTTCAGCCAAATCCTATCTAACTTTCCAGCACTGGTGCAGCCGTGCCTGTGGGGTTTGTGCTGCATCCTGCAGTGGAGGGGCACTCATGGAGGCCTCCCCCAGTTAAGGGAACATTTGTTCCCCTTCCTCAGAGTTGCATTGTGTTTGTACCGGCACTAGAAATTTAGATAAGATTGGGCCCTTAGTCTGCCCTGGCAGAACTCTGGATACTGCTGTTTCCACTTTGAACTGTGTTTTGGTGCATGATGCTATAACCCACTCACCCAGGGCCCAATCCTATTCAGGATAATTTCCAATAGTTCCCTATGGCTGGGAACCATAGCACATGGTTGACCTCAGAGGAAACACCGAATGGGCCGGTCTCTGGGCTAGAATGTGGCACTAGAATGTACACAGGGCATCTCCTGCAGTAGCCTGCCCAACTAGCCACACCCGCAAATGTGCCATGCCCCTTTGCTGTTTTGCTGGCGCGTGTTGATGCCCACCATGAACCACAGCACCAGAGTGTAGGGGGCTCATGATTACTGAACAGTGTCCCCCACTTGGAGCCCAAGAAAAAAGGAGGGAAGGTGATGCACGATGCACACCCTGAGAGCAGAGAGGCCCCTCTTCTCACAGAGTCCCACCCAAAGGCCACTGAAGTAAGAAACAATACTGGCAGGGCAGCAGTTACACAAGTATACATGGAGATGCACTGGGATTTGGCTGTCCTACTCTACCTACACTTGGGCTGCAGTCCTATACCTGCTTTCCTGGGAGTAAGCCCCATTGAAAATAATGGGACTTACATCTGAGTAGACACGCATAGGATTGTGCTGTTGGTCTTCTTCCAGTCATACTTATTTGCTTATTAGAGGCAATTGTTTTCTATTGTTGAGAAGGCGCTAAGGCTACAGAAAGACAAATGATTCAGACTGTTTTGCATTATGGTTAACATTAACAGTTGGACTAGAATGTGGTGTTGCCTATATTAATTATAGTATATGTTTTATTGTGCATGAACAGCAAAATCAGTCATTCTCCTGGAAAATGTACTAAATCTTGCCCCCCCCCAATCCATGTTTGTTTGTAATAATTGCTAGGAATTTTATTTCAGGCAATTCTAGGAAAACTGTCTGTGATATTTACCAGAAGGAAAAATTATTTTGAGAGCCTGAATATATTATAAACGATCCTTTCTCTGGTTTCATTCTGGATAAATCTGGTTAGCTAACCACATATTAGAATACAGCATTTGGGGAAAGTATGGGCATCTTGTTGCATTGTAAAATGGAGGGAAGAAATTCAATTAATTTTTGTTCAGAACTTCTGAGTGGGAAGATTTCAATAGTCAGAAGTAGCAATTGATTATATCTATGCTTCATAGAGATGGAGGGGATTTAGAACAAGCAGCCATATCAGATTTGAGCCAGTTTGGCACCAGAACTATTGAAGCTAGATTTTATTTTTAAAAGAAAAACCAATTAGGTTCATTTACATGTCTTTGGCAGAACCTTTGAAATGCAAAGCAGAGAGTCCATACTGGAAGTGACAGCTGTGCCAAACAGTATGGAACATTTTGAAAATGCATATTGTTGGCATATGACTGCCATTGAACTGAAATTAAGGGGAAAAGGAGAGGATATGAAGAATCATTCTTGTGAGACTCTTGGAAAGCATGTCAAGATATATCTAATCTAATCTGCAGCAATGCAGTAGGGCATTGGTATTTTTTAGACCAGGACCCACTTTTTAGATTGGTACTCGCGTCAGGACCCACCAGAAGTGATGTCATTAACCTAGAAGTGATGTTGTGGCAGGAAGTGCTGTCATTGTAACATAATAAAATGACACTCCTGAAATGCAAATTGGCATTCTTGGATTGCAGCAAGTGTACAACCATGAAACATACCTGACAGAAACTAAGATGGGACAAAATATTATGTAAAAGCACTGAATTAAAACACAATTAAAAAAAACCTCCCCTTTCATGGATCACTGCCTTGTCGTGGCGAACGGGCTTGAGTAGCTCAATGAAGCTGTGAACTATGCCATGTAGGGTTACCCAAGATGGACAGGTCATAGTAGAGAGTTCTGACTAAACGTGATCCGCTGGAGAAGGAAATGGCAACCCACTCCAGTACTCTTGCCAAGAAAACCCCATGGATTACAAAACTAAAAGGCTAAACGATATGACACTGGAAGATGAGACCCTCAGGTCGGAAGGTGTCCATTATGCTACTGGGGAAGAGCAGAACACGAGTACTAGTAGCTCCAGAAAGAGTGAAGTAGCTGGGCCAAAACCGGAAGGAAGCTCAGCTGTGGATGTGTCTGGAAGTGAAAGGAAAGTGTGATGCTGCAAAGAACAATACTGCATAGGAACCTGGAATGTCAGATCTATGAATCAAGGTAAGCTAGATGTGGTCAAACATGAGATGTCAAGGCTGAACATCGACATCATGGGAGTTAGTGAACTAAAATGGACAGGAATGGGAGAATTTAGTTCAGATGACCATTATATGTGCTACTGTGGGCAGGAATCCCTTAGAAGAAATGGAGTAGGCTTCATCGTGAACAAGAGAGTGAGAACAGCAGTACAGTACAGTTCTCAAAAATGATAGAATGATTTCAATTCGGATCCAAGGCAAACCTTTCAACATCACAGTAATTCAAGTCTACGCCCCAACCACTGGTGCTGAAGAGGAAGAAGTTGACCGTTTCTATGAAGACCTAGAACAGCTTCTAGAATTAACACCCAAAAAAGATGTCCTCCTCATCATAGGGGATTGGAATGCTAAAGTAGGCAGTCAAGAGGTAATAGGAATAACAGGCAAGTTTGGTCTTGGAGTACAAAATGAAGCAGGGCAAAGACTGGTAGAGTTTTGTCAGGAGAACACATTAGTCATAGCAAACATGCTTTTCCAGCAACACAAACGGCGACTGTACGCATGGACTTCACCAGATGGTCTACATCGAAATCAGATTGATTACATTCTTTGCAGCCAAAGATGGAGAAGTTCTATACAGGCAGTCAAAACAAGACCTGGAGCTGACTGTGGCTCAGATCATGAGCTTCTTATTGCCAAATTCAGGCTTAAACTTAAAAAAATAGGGAAAACCACTAGGCCCTCCACGTATGACCTAAATCAGATCCCATACGAATATACAGTGGAGGTGACAAATAGATTTAGGGGCTTAGATTTGGTAGACAGAATGCCTGAAGAACTTAGGACGGAGGTCTGTAACATTGTACAGGAGGCAGCAACTAAAACCATCCCAAAGAGAAAGAAATGCAAGAAGGCAAAGTGGCTGTCTGAAGAGGCTTTACAAATAGCTGAGGAAAGAAGGGAAGCCAAAAGCAAGGGAGAAAGGGAAAGATATACCCAACTGAATGCAGATTTCCAGGGAACAGCAAGGAGAGATAGGAAGGCCTTCCTAAATGAGCAATGCAAAGAAATAGAGGAAAACAATAGAATGGGAAAGACTAGAGATCTTTTCAAGAAAATAGGAGATGTCAAAGGACAATTCCGTGCAAAGGTAGGCACAATAAAGGACAAGAACGGCAAGGATCTAACAGAAGCAGATGAAATTAAGAAGAGGTGGCAAGAATACACAGAGGAACTATATAAGGCCAATCTAAATGTTCCTGATAACCACAATGGTGCAGTCACTGAGCTCGAACCTGACATCCTGGAGTGTGAAGTCAAGTGGGCTTTAGAAAGCATCACTAACAACAAAGCTAGTGGAGCTGACAGCATTCCAGTGGAATTACTCAAAATCTTAAAAGATGATGCTGTCAAAGTGCTGCTCTCCATATGCCAGCAAATTTGGAAAACCCAACAGTGGCCGCAAGACTGGAAAAGATCAGTTTACATTCCAATCCCAAAGAAGGGCAATGCCAAAGATTGCTCGAACTACTGCACCATTGCACTCATTTCATATGCTAGCAAGGTGATGCTCAAAGTCCTACAAGCTAGGCTTCAGCAGTATGTGAATCGAGAACTACCAGATGTACAAGCTGGTTGCTGAAGAGGCAGAGGAACTAGAGATCAAATTGCCAACATTCGCTGGATCATGGAGAAAGCAAGAGAGTTCCAGAAAAACATCTACCTCTGCTTCATTGACAATGCTAAAGCCTTTGATTGTGTGGATCACAACAAACTGTGGCAAGTTCTTGAAGAGATGGGAGTACCAGACCACCTTATCTGCCCTCTGAGAAACCTGTATGCAGGTCAGGAAGCAACAGTTAGAACTGGACATGGAACAACCGACTGGTTTAAAATTGGGAAAGGAGTACGACAAGGCTGTATACTGTCACCCTGCTTATTTAACTTATATGCAGAGTACATCATGAGGAAGGCAGGGCTGGATGATTCACAAGCTGGAATCAAAATTGCTGGGAGAAATATCAACAACCTCAGATATGCAGACGATACCACTCTAACGGCAGAAAGTGAGGAAGACCTAAAGAACCTTCTGATGAGGGTGAAAGAGGAAAGTGCAAAAATTGGCTTGAAGCTCAACATTAAAAAAACTAAGATCATGGCCACCACTCCCATCACTTCCTGGCAAATAGAAGGGGAAGAAATGGAAGCAGTGACAGACTTTATTTTCCTGGGCTCCAAGATCACCGCAGATGGTGACTGCAGCCCTGAAATTAAAAGACATTTACTTCTTGGGAGGAAAGCTATGGCAAACCTAGACAACTTAATCAAAAGCTGAGGTATCACCCTGCCAACAAAGGTTCGCCTAGTCAAAGCTATGGTTTTCCCAGTAGCTATGTATGGCTGTGAGAGCTGGACCATAAGAAAGGCAGAACGCCGAAGAATAGATGCTTTCGAATTATGGCATTGGAGAAGACTCTTGAGAGTCCCCTAGACTACAAGGAGATCCAATCGGTCAATCCTCCAGGAAGTCAAGCCTGATTGCTCCCTGGAAGGACAAATCCTGAAGCTGAAGCTCAAGTACTTTGGCCACCTCATGAGAAGAGAGGACTCTTTAGAAAAGACCCTGATGCTGGGAAAGATTGAAGGCAAAAGGAGAAGGGGGCGGCAGAGGATGAGATGGTTAGATAGTGTCACCAAAGCAATGAACATGAAATTGGGTGAACTCAGGAAGCTAGTGGAGGACAGGGAGGCCTGGTGTGCTGTGGTCCATGGGGTTGCGAAGAGTCGGACACGACTTAGCGACTGAACAACAACAAAAAAAACCTCACTTGAAAATTCAAATTGTTAACACTCACAAAAAGAATATAACAAGAGTAAGGTCTGCAGCTTCCAAGATGGCTGCTTCCAACTTTCCACAACCCACCTGCTATCAGGACCTGACCCACTAAGTGGGTCCCGACTCCCGGCACACAGTTTGAGTAACACTGCAGTAGGGCTCACTGTATGCAAAGTATGCCTTGCAGGTATAGTGAAAGCTTTGCTGATCTGAAGTCCTTCTCATGGCTAAGGAGTTGCGTCTCTCTAAGCAGAATGCCAGAAATCAAGAAGGCGGCTGCAGCAGAAACAACTGATCTCGGAGGCGATAACTATGGAGTCCAATCTCTTTAAGCCCATAGATCAGTACAAGCCAGTAAAAATAACATTGTGGTAGTTAGGAAATGAGCAGTGGGAAGGCCACAGACAAACCACATCCTAGCCAGTGCCATCACCTTGATGTTTCCTTGGCTTCTCAAAGCCGTGGTGTTATTAGGACGGCTTCCACATTGTCCAAAAGTATTTGTCCAGCTCATGCAATCTTGCTATCATGTCATTAACTTTATGAGATCTAATGCTGAATTCTGGATGGGTTTAGTCGTTTAAATAGATAGGATTGTGTCCAATATTTCCAGCTATATTCTGGTTTGTGTGTTATTAGGGAGAAGTGTTTTAGTGTCTTCAGTGGCCTTTACAAACCCACACATCAATCAAGGCTGCACACATGTTCAGAAATCTATCAGGAATGTGCATTGACTTTTGAGAAATCGGTTTTCTGATGGTTAAATTTTCATTTCAGAACTGGCACTTTATTATACAGTCTCATTCCAAATTTGGCAGTAATTAGGAATATTGTGCAATATGATAGGATGGTGTATTTTTAAAGACATTATTTTACTATGTAAGCTTTCAAAATCCAATTCTATCAACCCTTAGGTGAGGTTACCTAGTAAGGTAAAAAATGTTCTTAATAGATGTAGACAAAGTTCTTCCAAGCACTCTGGCTCTTTAGAATGTATCATGGATGTCAACATGTTCCTGCTGCTTACCCCATGGGTAGTTTTAAGTTTTAACCATTTCTTGTCCTTAAGAGTAAAAATCTTAACAGAAAAGGGTGGGGGAGGGCAGCAAAGTAGGCAAGGATGGGCGTATTGAGCCCAGGAGGGGGTGGGATCAGCAATGCTGGCATGCGCCACATCCATCCCCCTTCCTGGACCCAATCCTTCAGCAAGGGACAATGCAGACTTGTGCCAGCAATTGAGCTAGCGCAGGTCCAGTTTGCCCCATTGAGGGTGCTGGGGCTTATCGCAGGACAAGGTGAGAAATGGGTATTTACCTCAGGTGCTGCTGCATTGGCACAGGGGATTTTGTGCTGAATTGGGCTGCCCGTTTATTAAGTATTGGTATGGGGTGTGTGAATTTCTTGACTCCCCTTAGGAAAGCAAACATGTCACTGACAAGAATATCAGAACTCTCTAGGAGAGTTTATCGAGGAAAGGAAAGAAGAATGGAAAGAAGCCACTGCTGACCTACTGACCTTTTGTTCAGCAGTAATCTGTACAGTAGGTGGCTTGGATGTGTGGGGATGGGGGAGTGTGAAAGTTAAAGGGTTTATATACAGTAACATTGCCTAGTAAGAGTGTCAGACGTTTTTTCTTGTCAGTGCTCAAACCCTGAATTCAGCAAATGGTTAACCACGTCTATTCCCTGGATTTTTTTTATATAATAAACCACAAGAGCCTCAACATTTTGCAGTGCAATAAATCTCTGTCATGGCAATGGATTGTGATATACAGAGCCGGGTGGGTGGGAGAAAGACATGAATAAAATAAAGCAACACGCACACAAAAATGCTGGGAGATGCTGAGGAATGTTCACCACAATGCTGAAATAGCAGGAGTGTTGTCTTTGTTACAGCCCAAGACGGCTTTTGGGTTGAAGCGAGGCCATCACTAACAAGGTATTTGGCCAGGGAGCAAATGTCCCTAATGAGCACAGTGAATGGAGGCTTTTGGATGCTGCATTTCACTCTGTGGAATTGTACATGTAGCTGAAGGAGGAGAAATACAATTCCGACACCACTGCCAATGCACACAACGTGCCATGGTACATGTCCAGATGCCAAAGTCTGACCACAGGGCTGCTGGACTGGAACAGAAACCATTTTCTTGTGTTGGTAAAAAAAAAAAAAAAAGATAGGTTGGCAGATAAGTAAACCCAATCTGAAGGGAATCCAAAATGAGTGGCACAAGATACATTTTGCACCATTTTATGATTTCTCCTATGACATTTTTCTTTTCTGAGAAGTATGTTGATTTCCGCCTTGGGTGCTCTTCAGGGAGAATGGCAGGGTAAAAATCAAATAATAATACATTACAGGCTCTTTTACTGGCTGGCACAAAGTCGTGTCAGACCTAAATGAGTTCAGAATGCAGTTGGTGTAAATCAGTAGCTCCCAACCTCTACATGGAACCATTGTGTAGTTGTGGGGCTCAGCATGTGTGTGCGTGTGTGTGTGTGTGTGTGTGTGTGTGTGTGTGTGTGTGTGTAGACTCGGAAGCAACAATCCTTTTGCATTTGCGCCACTCCCAATTTAAAAAGGGCGGCTTTGACCCTTACTGGGGGTTGCTATGGCCCTCTGGAGGATGTGGGTGGTGGTGGCTGTGGCCCCCTGTGTGGGCCTCCCTGTGCTGCAGAACAGCTCAAAAATAATATGGTGAACCACTTCCGGATTTGCAATGAAAACTGGAAGTGGGTTGCAATCTCATCTTGGAGTAATTCTGCAGTGTGGGGAGGCCTGCAGAAGGGGAGCCACAGCCCCACTGCACCCCCAGTAAGTGTCAACCCCCTTTATAAAATCAGTGGCAGCATAATTGTGAGTCGCCACGTCATCCTTGTTTCCACCCGTCCCCACTCTCCTTAACGGGGAGTTGGATGTTTCCAGTTGACTTGGGGGGTTGTGACCCCCAGGTTGAGAAACATGTATTGTCTAATTTTCTGAACTGCCTTTGTGGACATGGACAGGCTTCATCCTCTTTGACATATAGCTGGTCCTGGAGAACGTCTTGAACTCCATACATCCTGTACGTATTTCCCTTTAGATGGAGATAAAGAATTGCAAGTTAAAGATAAACTGACCATTCTTCTTTACTGAGATATTGTTCATTGACTTCAGTATTGATATTACTTTCATGCAGAGTGGGAATGACCTGTGGTTACTCAGGCCCAGACTTAGGATGACCTGGCTGAACAGAATGCTTGACTGAGCTGGGAGACCGGTTGGGCCAGGGAAAGAAACTTGGGAAACCCAAATTATCCATATTTCTGATTCCCCACTCTTTACCTGATGTATGACAAGACCTAATCCTATCCCTCACTAGTCTAGACCAGAGATCTCCAAACCCAGAGATCTGGAGCTGGATACACCCTTCCCCTGTATAAGTGGTGTTTACTGTTCCATGGAAGTGCTGCTCCATTTTCAGGCTGCCCATCATCCTGCACAACAGGATGCTGGGTATAGATGTGACTGGCCAGAGCATCCCTGCCACCATCCCTGTTCAGCTTGAAAATGGAGTGGCACTTCAAGGAACAGTAAGCACCGCTTAAGACGGGGAAGGGTTTTCTGTTGCAAAGGGGTTGCAAGTTTGGCGGCCACTGGCCTAGACCATGCAGTGCTGCTGATGGAGGATACTGCATACTATTGGAGAATGGGAACTGACAGCCCAGGAGAGGTAATTAATGTTGTTGTTTTTTACCTACCTCTCCATAGGCTGATTGGCCTCCAATGGATCAATAATTGGATCTATGCCAGTTGTTGCTTAAAGTCAAAGAGATTCCTAGGTGTGCTTCCAGGCTGGGAAGGGGAGATAGGATCTTGGTGTTCATGGTGGCTGCCCCTCCCAGCCCTTCCGACCCTTGCTGCAGACCTCTCCCTGCTTTGAACCCCCCTTGACCCTCTCCTGATCCGTTCCTTGACTTACTGGCAATGACAGGGGATGGTTCAGTGGACCACTGTTGCCCATGCATTGCCTCCAGCAATTTGTTCTGGTGGCCCCAACCCACTGAATGGTGAAACAGTCTGCCCCCCCCCCAATTGGTCTGGGAGTTATTTTGATGGATTGCAAGAGCAGAAGTCCCCGGATGGGATTGGGCTGGAAGCCATGCTTCCTGTTCAGTCCAGGGCTTGACTTGGAAGGCTTTGGTTTCTGGTCCCTCAAATACTGGTACCAAATATTGATCATAAATATTCTAGTTTCATCTTTTGGACTTTAAAATAGAGCAGCATGGTTATTATGCCAGCTATCAGGAGTTGGCCAGTTTAGCACTGGCCAAGGGCTAGGACTATCAGAGGGCCAAGCTGGCCTGACTTGAATCATCAGTACTGGTGGCAGAGACAGTACCCTATTCACAATCAAGACATAGGCAGGGAACACCATGGCGGGCAGGGGGGGAGGGAACCAGGACAAGCTTTGCCCCAAGGCACCATTAGGCAAATGGTTCCCACATATTTTGGAATCCAAAATGGTAACCTCAAGCAGAAGTCGAGAGGATGAACCACAAATCTTGGATTCATGTTGCAATAGTCCACATTACAGAAATGCTTTAAAGTGAAATTGTTTTACCACTCCTGATTTTTAATACTTCCTATACTGCAGTGAGTTATTATTAGCACTGCTTTTGTGTCAGGAAGTTATTGGCTATTAGGCTAGACTGGATAAAGCCAATGGGGTAATTCATTTTAATGCTAAGAATAGATACTTCTTATACCCATCTGGATTTGGTAAAAGGTCTCCCTGTAATGCATAGGGATTTTATATTATGGTCTTTTTGCCTCTGCTGAAGACAACTTGAGCATATATGATATTTATTTATGGACTGAGGAATTTATTGTTCATATGGGGGCTATTAGAAGAAACAAACATAGTTTCTTTTGATTTATTTGTTCCAACAGAATGGCACTGGCCTATTGATAAGCTTCCCCACATTTTCACCCATTTTTCTTCTAATTGCTGGAAAATTCCAGACTAACAGCCCAATCCTAAATAGGCTGCCATCCCAAGATACAGCAGTGTTGAAATCACTGGTGCTATATCCCTCTGGGTCAGAGAGACAGCCAGAGGTCTCCATGAGATAAGGGAACATTAGTTCCCTTACCTTGTGTCAAGGCCCAGGCTGCTCAATGGGGCTACTCAGATCTGGGCCAGCTCAAATGCAGAAACGAGTAGCCCATGTAGGGCTTTCAGGCTCAGGATGGGATTTGAATGCAGGGAAGGCCTCCCCTGACATCCCTGCCCCCTCCTGGGCCTGAACCACCCTCAGGTGGTACCAAAAAATATCCCAGGCTTTGCCCCTCTGTTCCACCCTCCCCTGCCTCCCTGCCACCCAGCAGTGTACTTACCCTGGGCGGTGGGTGCAGCTCAGAGGCGTTTCTAGGGTATGGCGGGGTGGGGCATGAGCCCTGGGGCACCATAAGGTGGGGGGGTGCTGTTCACATGGTGTGCCCCGCCCCCAAAATGGCGCCCGCCCCGCCCCCGTGTTGCAGTTTCACATCTCACAGTCCAGAACTGGCTGAAACTGGCA
>JAJKFI010000028.1:834434-860882 GCA_029204185.1 Lerista edwardsae | reverse complement strand
CTCTCTCTCTCTCTCTCTCTCTCTCTCTCTCTCTCTCTCTCTCTCTCCCTCTCTCTGTGGGTGTGTTGTGATTTCGATCTTTTTTTAAAAAAAAACACTCTATGTTTGCATGTGTGTGCTGTTGTGCGTCACCTGAGCCAGAGGAACTGTGTGGTTGCGAAAGAGTACATACTGTTGTTTTATCTTTTATGACCATTCTGAAAACATGGTTTTTATAGGCTAAAAGGGACTCTGCTGCTATTTGGGAGTCAGAATCATCTTCATGTCTATCAGCTAAAATAGGATAGGCAAACTCTAACAGTTATGCTGTGATTGTAGTATGCAGTTGCAGACCTGGCCGATTCTCCACCCCAGGGCTAGGTCCACATATCACTACCCCTGCGCTGCCTCCCCACCTGCTGCACCACCCCTGCCATGCCACGTTCAATTTTGGAGCTGTTAAGACTTAGGGGCAGGCAGGCCGGGGGTCATTTCCCCTCCCCACAGTAAAGGTAGCCCGCAACTGGTACTATGTACAAATTTACCAGGTTAAAAGGCAGCTGCGCATTGCCATCACCACCCAGAATGGCTCTGACGGCAAGTGGGAGAGATTGCTTAGATGGCACATTGCGCCCCCTATAGGATGTACTGCACTGCACCCTCTGTAGTTACCCTACCGGATCATTCAGACTTTTTGAATTGCTTCTTGATGTGTTCAGGCTTCACAAATGGGCTGAATATAAAGCCTGCCTATAAGAAGCTTCTGATGTCTACAGCATTTAAGCCTGTTCATATAGAAGCTGGCAGAAAAGCAGGAGCACACAGTGCAAAGTAAAAAACATGCTCAGAAAAAAACTTTCGCTTTTGTAAAACGGGAAAAATTACCAACATACTACAAAGCTAGTCAAAAAGTCTGGTGCAAGTTCTCTTCCAAAATAAACAAAGGTTACTTAGGAGGGGAGAAACAGTCCAATGTTTACTGGGACATAAATCCATTCTTAAAAAGGAAATCACAAACACGAGTTCTGTAAGTCACTTGTAAAGTGGTTATGTAAAATGGATGTAAAAGTTTTGCTAGGGTGCGGGAAGTTTACGTATGTAAGAGTAAAATATGTGAGATCCAAGCAATATGCCTGCAGCGCGGAATACTTGGTTGGTGACGGCCACAGGCAATTAAATCACTGGAGTAGATCAAATTTATGAAGTTTCTCAGTGACGTATCTATGTTGTTAAGAAAGGAAAATTGTACTGTAGTGTGTTAGTGTGTATTTCACTTTTGACACAGCGTAATAATGACCCTTCATATACGGTTTTATATGCACCATTTCCTACATGTTTTGGACAGTGAAACCAATTTATAATATAATGATTTTTCCATACATAATTTCTTTCTCATATTTTTTATTACAACCTCCAAAATGTGAAAGATGTTAAAAAACAAAAAAACTAGGTAGAGGGTTGATCACAGCTTCAAATGCAGCAGAAAGTGTTTCATAAAAAAAAATTAAAAAACAACACCCTAGCCCCTGTCCTTCTCAATAGGTATGGGTAAGCCCATTGAAATAAACTTTGTTTTGACTGAATATGAGCATTTTGCTCTAAATGCTCTAAATGTGAGCATTTTTGCAGTTGTTTTTGTGGGATTTCTTTTGTTCAGAACACAGACATAGATACAGGTGCAATCCTAACCTGGAGTTAGGCTGGCACACTTAGGCCAGCTAAGTTTGGCTGGCACAAGGGACACCTCAAGCACATTTGGACCACTCTCGGAGTTAGGGAGGATGATGCACGTCTGTGTGCTGGCCTCTCTGACTCCAAGGGTGGTCCAAACAGACTTTACAGTGTCCCTTGTGCAAGCCAAACTTTGCTGGCCTAACTGTGCCAACCTAACTCCAGGTTAGGATTACACTCACATTCTAATCACCCCACTCTGATCTGAAACCCAAAATTTCAAATTATCTAGAACTGTGTTGTTACATCAAACAATGGGTTAATTGTTCATTTTACCATAAGCATCTTTTAAAATCATAAAGGTCTTTTAAACCCATAAGAAAAACAACAGGAACACTCTAACCTACTACTCTCCTATCCTTCATACTTCCAAACCATGTCCTTCTTCCTTTTTCTATCCAGGGTGTGGGAGGAGCAGAGGCAGGCACATATCAGGTAAGAGAAGGCAGGATTTGTTCCTCAGTCTCAGGCAATAGGAGGTCATCAGAGCTCCCATTTTTGCTGTCTGCAGTTGAGGGTTGCGCTTTCTGTCAGACGTACCCTTGAGGCTTAAATATTTTTTTACACTTCCCATGTCTAGAATACAAATGTAGGTCCTATACAGTGGTGTCATTCAAATGATTTAGGAACCGGAACTCACTTTTGATTGGCACTTGTCGGGAACCCGGAACCAGCCATGGAGCCCGTTAGGATCCGGAACGCCCATTCTGGTCCGTTCCCCCTGAATGACATCACTGGTCCTATATTGACTAGAGCAGTCATTCCTAAACTTTTTAGCACCTAACAAAGGTTTCACTTTACTGTCTGCTCAAGTCTCTGTGGCTATAATGGTGATTCGGCAGCAGTGATCCCCCAAGTAGCAGGCTGCTTAATCCTTGATACACACTGACAAGGCAATGTTTCTCAAATTTGGGTCATGACCCACTGGCGGTTGCATAGACCCACAGTTTGGAAGCCACTGGACTAGAGTCTACACTCAGTTAAAAATGGTTCTCTTCTGCTTCCTGTCCATCACTAACAATATTCACACATGGGCAGAAATTGTGCAAGGGAAATCCCAAATATCTTTTAGTATCATGTGTGGAAACACTTACACACAGTGAAGCCAGCTCAGATTCAGGACTCACATCCAAATTGGGGGAAATCATAATGCTCACCTTGAAGACGAGCCTCATTTTGTGCCCCAAATTCTTCTCTGATTTGGAGTAACATTAGGCTTATCTCCCTCCCAGCCCCTTGATCACCCTTTAACTAGGGTTACCAGTTACAAACTAGGTCAGAGTGCCTCTACCTTTAACCATTGTAAAGAAGAGGGAATTTGAGCAAGTGCAGCTCAGCATGGAAGGGTTTCAAAAGCTGCATCTGCCAAAATTCCCTCTTCCGTTCAATGGTTAAAGGTGCACTCTGTCCCAGTTTGCAGCTGGTAACCCTACCTTTAACCCCTTCCCCCCATTTAGTAGTGAGACTAGCCAAAGCCCTTGGATAAGGAAGGAGGGCAAGCTGAGCTGCCAGCACATTTCCCAGGTCCCATCCCCACTCAACCTGCCCCGTTGTTGGTGCCCACGTTGAAGGCACCCACCATTTTCTACAAATGGCTAAAGTGTGTCATGAGTTATGTATACTAGTAATTAGGAAGTTGTGAGTTGGGCTTTAGCATCAAAACATTTGAATTACAAGGAATGTTCCACTTCATAGATTTGAGAACCAGATTTACTCTGGTTTAATAGACACAGAGGAAAATATGAACATACCAATTTCATTTCCTCCTTCGTGCTCACAGTGTCTGATGAATGCAGACTTTCCTTGGGGGCACATTATTTTCACTTTATGAGATTTTCTAGTTAATTGAGACAGGGAAAGGGCCATACAGAACATGTAGCAACATATTGTGCTGGACACACACACACACACACACACACACACACACACAGAGAGAGAGAGAGAGAGAGAGAGAGAGAGTCAATGGCTCTTTGACCAAATGCAAACAGCAGAGAGCAACAGAAACGAGCACTAACAGAGTGAGATATGAGATATGCTGTTGACCTGTTCAATTGTAGTTGTTCGCTCCACAAAGAGAAGCAATTCAAGTAGCTCCCCTCTCTGAGCAGTGCTCTCTCAGAAGAGTGGGCAAGCTTTCCTAGGACCTGTGCATTATAGAAGCTAATTGCCAAATAGTCCTTAGGAGTTAAACACACACACACACACACACACACACACACACACACACACACACACTCACTCACTCACTCACTCACTCCTAAAGCCAGCCCTGTCTCCTGTCTCCCAAGAAGTAAAGTAACTGTATATTTTTTATGCAAAAAGAAGAGCACAGCAAAATCTGCCACACATGCCACCTTTCTTCACTTTGTTCTGCTGCCTTCCATCACTTTTTCTCCATCTCAGCTCCAATACTGAAAGTGGACTAAACAGGAAGAGAATGACTTAAAGTAGCCAAGCACGGCAAGGTTGAATGCCAGATGCAAAGGTGCGGCAACAAGATACAAGTATCATGTTGTCTTGAGTGCTCTCTGAGGCATCTTGTGGGCTGCTGTTAGCCGCAGGGAGCTGGACTAGATGGGCCCTTGGCCTGATCAAGCAAAACACTTCTTACGTTCTTATGGTTATGGCTGGGAGGTTGAGGGTGGTAGAGCCAAAGGAGTGAAAGTAACAGAAAGGAATTGATCAGGAGATGAGGGCAGATATATCAGAGAGACAAAGCCAAGAAGGACTTTGAAGGTGAGAATAAGAAACTCCCCGGGGTTCAGGAGTGAGCAGGAAGCTGTGTAGGGACTTAAAGAGATGTGCAATCTGAGTGAAGAGAGGTAAATGATTTTAGCTTCAGAAGTCTGGATAGAGATCGTAGGGCTGAGATATGACAGTAGCCGATTTGCTACCGCTGCTCCTTCGGGGGCCAGGCATTTCAGGATTGGGCTGTTAGTCCCATTGAACTCAGTGGTACTTCAGAATAAGCATGCATAGGGTTGTCATGCAATTCACTGTGTTATGGAGAACTACCAGACTGTGTCCCATGGACTCCCATCTCCAAAGCTATTTCCTAGATTGGAAACACCATGGGTAACCCCATACTTGGTGCTACTTGGAGGAAGAGTTGGATAGATGAGTTCCTTCTACTCTATTGTTGGGATAAAAATAGATATGCTGCTCGATCTGGATTGCTAACTCCCCAGGACTGGCCTGGGAATTCTAGGAATCAGAATTCATTTCTAGATGAAAGCAGTCCTGAAGATTTTGTCAGGGCCTCTTTGATTGTATGACATTCTGTCATGTTGTGGAAAAGAATTCCAGGAATAGTTTTAGTTAGAGTTGGCCATCCTATCGTTGATAGACGATACAGTCTCCCCACCCTACCCCCAGCAGCAAGGCATTGTAGCTTGAGTGGTGGTGGGAAAGCAATAACCCTTGAACAGAAGTATTAACCAGAAAAGAAATTCTGGGTCTTGTTCAACAACTCAGCAACAACTGCATAAAGACTGCCAAACATTGTCTGGAAAGGCTCTGAGACACAAGAGTCTTCACGTTTGTTTCATGCCCTGGCTAACCCATTTACAGACCGATGTCTGTTTGTTTTGGCCCATCTAAGATACAGTCCAAATGACATTTACATGTACAAAAATCTCATTGACTTTGGGGACTAAGTGTGAGTAATTAGATGCAGCTTTCAACTGTCAGCTAATTACAAAAAGAGCTGAGTTGTCTTGAAGGCCTATGAATGTTCCAGACAATTGTTTCCTACAGCACAAATATAGGGTGGACAATACGAAATATTTGAGAACCAATTCAAGCATTGTGTTTGACCATTTTCTTCATATGTGGACGTCACCTTTTCACTTCAGCAGTACAAAGAGCAAACAGAGGGTTCAGAGATCTCAGGTATGGCAAACTCCAGAGCTTAAAAAATACACTTTCTCCAGTTTTTCTACTCCAAAAAATGCAGGCACAATATATCAAGAGACTGCTGTTCTCCACCAAACGCTTTCCCTTTTATGTCATGCCATCAGTGCATATTGGCCTGCGCTTAGCGATTTATGTGCAGGAAATGGAGACTATGACATCTTGTTTGTGTGTTTATGGGTGTGTGATATCTTTAATACGAAACTAGTTGCCACTTAATTTTACAGGGCAAAGACCTTCATTCAGAGTGCGTTGTGTACAATTTACGAGTCTCCATTTTCCCAGACGCACAGCTCAGGCCTGGTGCAACACCCGGGTGACTAGCATTCCTTTTTAATTTAATTTCCTTTCATAAATAGTTTCATTAAAGATCAGTTATTCAGGCTGAGAAAATATTATGTGAATCGGGAACGTCTAAGGGCTCGTTCATGGCTTGTAGCTTACCCCTGAGTAATGGGGTCCATCACTCAGTATTAGCCGAAGTGTGAACACAGCCACTCAGAGGCAATTGATGCTGTAATCCTTAGCTGATTTACACTTTGGAACTGTGGTCTGAAGTAATCTTTGCTACGCACCTCACCTTCCTGGGATGTGGAAGCTAAACCTATATTCCTCTCTGGGTGAGCAAGATACAGACTAGAGGGGCAATTTTATTTACAAGCCAACTCGAAGTGCAAGGCAGAAGCAGAGATGTACAAACAGATGCAACAGATACGTGTCTGTTTAGAAAAAGGAACATCCAAGCAATAAATAAATATTAAACATGTCAGCGAAATAGCACATCCAAACAATGAATGAATGACTTGGAAGTTGCACAAGAATAACTCTCAGACACAAACTGTCTGTTGCTGGATTACCATTTGGTGTATTCAAATGGCAATGCAGAACAACATGCTTGAATACTCCCATAAAAATGGGATTGGGAGACTGGACAGGAGTGACGTTCTTGACTATTAATCAGTGAAAGGGTGGTGCAGTCAGAGCATCTAAGATTTTCCTGTCAAGATGACTCATGCAAGCAAACCCAATTATTTGTATGTACTGTATTTAGACAGATAGACATACTCCACCGTTTTTTAAACACCATTGCCCCCCTAAGCAATTGGTGTTTTTTTTTTTAAACTTTACATAGTATATTGTTACTCAGAATGCAAGTACTACAAGATGGATTGCAGTGACCCTGGTTAAGAATAAGGCATTGGAGTTGGTGATACTGATCTGTTGGACAATGTCAGAACTGTTTCTGTGCAATGATGGAAGTGATACCCCATTCCTCACATTGGGGCTCCATTGCTTCATTGTGCATGTGGCATTTGTCACCTTCCACATACCAATTAAATACCAGCATTTTGGACAACCCCCCCCCAACATGTGTGTGATTTGGTGACTGAGGAGACCCCGCTCTTAAACTGAGGAGACCCCGCTGCCTGAATTGGGGCCATGTAGCCTCAGGATGAAGCCTCGGTGCTCTGAGGCTGGCACTGCCTGCAGTGCCGGTCTTGGAGTGAGAGTGCCAACGCAGGGGTGCTGCTTGACACCTCCGCGTTGGTGCTCTGTGCGTAGCATCGACACTACCACGTAGCGTCAACACTGTGGGCTACCTAGGATGGCGCCCCAGGATGCACAAGGTCCCTGTAGGTGTATCTTCATTGTCATATCATACTTATGCCTTTTATTTCTGATTGTGTTGCCATAGATTGTATTCATTTTTGTCCAAGTGCTATCTTTCAAGAACAGAGCCCGAATTAGTTGTTTATTCTAAGTGGGATTGTTAGCACTCTGCTCTCTCCTCTGGGAATAATTACTTACAGATCTCTCTAGATGGTTTTTTGCTCCTATCTTAACCACACACTGAAAAATAAAATCAATTCGTGTCCATTCTGGTCCACATACTGATCTTGCCTTAAATACAGTTATTTCTGAAATGCCTTCAAGGTTTGTTTGTTTCCTGTTTTGACTGTTTTTTAAGACTCTCCTGCCAATTAGACAACCAGAAACATTGGCAATGGAATATTGATTACTTTGATGTTTCTAAACCTTCACTGTGAGATCGTTTCTGCCTATATTGCAGGCACTTAGTATTCAAGAAGGATTAGACATTTATATGGATACCATGGTTACATTAAGCAGGATAAAATTTATAAGGGACATAAACTTTCATAGTCCTCTAGGGCTTAAACCAATGACTAAATGTCTGAGGTTAGCAGGAACTTCCCACCCCAGGGCATATTATCACATAATTCACTGCTAGGCCTTCCCACAGTGGCAAGAATTCTGCATAAAGACTTACACACTGGAGAACATTTGCAAAAGAAGCCTGCCCTACTGCATAATTGTCAGTGATAAGATGTGGGGTTGTAATGCCTTTTTTATAAGCATGAAAGGACTCTGAACATGTGTGGAGTTAGCGGGAATAAGATTCCTACCCTCTATGCACATTCGGTATAATCCTGGGAAAAGCCCCTGCATGTCCAGAGTATACGAACACAAACTCTCAGCAGACAACTGGAGACCCTTGAATAGGAGTTGTCCCCAGTTGCATATACAGAGCCTCTGCACATATAGTGTGTTTGCATGGAGGCTCTTTCATAGGCCTTATGGTATCAGTGTTGCTATGCAAATGATTGTGTGAACTCTTTTTTGCTGAAAAATTTACAGATTATTCAGAATATGAAAACTGTTCTTAATTTTTTTTAAAAAAATGCTTAAAGGTAATCACAGGCAGGCTAGCTGGTATAACCCCATTCTCCCATCACACGTTCAATGTGCCGTGTAGCAATTTCTACTGGGTAAAACAGGGGTCAGGGAACTTTTTTACCTTTTACCCCAAAATATATTTAGATATGCCAACGTTACCCCCACCCCCGCCAGAACAAAAGAAAAAAAATTACATATTGGAACCCATTGCTTTTTATTTGATTAATTAATGAGCTTAATTAATGCTATGTAAATATGAAGTTGTAAAGAGTTTGGGTACACCTGCAGACCTTGAGAGAATAGAATTCAACCCTTCTGGGTTACAACTAGCTTACCTTTTTGACAACAGGTTTAGGTGCTTGGACTTAAGATTTCTCTCTATAATGAATTCAGATTGGGGCGGGCGGGCGGACTCTCTCTCTCTCTCTCTCTCATACTCACACACACACACAGATGCCAGCAACAGCAGTTCTGATTTTGTTTTTGTTTTCTGCTGTTCGCCTTGCCTCGTTGCCTCCCGCCTCTCTTTGTGTCCGTCCTCCCGCTCGCTCGCCCGCCTGCCCGCCCCACTCCTTGGGACAGCAAGACAAGGCAAACCCAGGGAGAGCCCTAGCTGCTCACAAGCAAAGAGGCACGTCCACAGAAGTCCTCTCAACACACACACACCTGCGCGCCTGCGGGCACATGCACACACACACCTCAGCCGCTCACCAGAGCCTCCCCCACGCCTGCACATCTCGCGTCCCTGCCGGGCTCCTGGGTGGTGGTGACGACGGCAGCTCCTTGGTCTCCCCACCCAGAGCTGGTTCGGGCTCTTCCCTGGTGTCGAGCACCGCCAACTCCACGGCTGCCTGAGTGCCAGCCGGGAGCGGGTCTGTGTCAGCCTCGCTGCCCGGAATAGGCCTGGCCTTGCCGGCTCCCCCATCACCCGGCACTGCTGCAGTTGCAGCCACGGCCGCCATTTTCTCTGCTGTTGCTTCCTTCTCCCTCTACCAGCAGCGGGATCGATAACCACGGCCTTCTTCGCCGCCTGGGAAGGGATAGGAGGGGAACATTGCCTATTGGGGGGCCAAGTACCTTGCTCCTTCTAATCTCCTACTGGAAGCAAGGGAAATCCATCAAGCGTGAGAGGAACTTCCCATTGGTCAGAAGAGAGAACGTTGGTCATGAAGGAAGGATGAGGGAAATGGGGGGCGGGGCATACTCCTATCTGTCCATTACCCCCAGGAATTTCATTTTTACCCCATTTGGGGTAATTTACCCCTGTTCCCTGACCACCGGGGTAAAATTTGCCGGCTTAATTCTCCAGTGCAAACCTGGAAATGAAACATTTTTGTCTCCCACATTTTTTCCAGTCCCCAAATACATTTTCCAGTCTCTAATACAATGAAAGTAAAGTTTCATCTGTTGAATTATCACCTGTTATGCAGCTGCCACAGGAACTCTGCCAAAACGAAAACCCTAACCAAATGCTAGCAAATGACTTGCTCAGTAGGCAGGAAGTCACAGGGAGACCTAGAATCCAGGGTTCCAAACTACTTTTCCAGTTGAAGGATAATGAGTGTTTGGACACCATCATTTAGCAAGCCAGTCCTTAGGTAGCTGCTGAAACTACCATAAGGTCTGCCCATTACATTGCCCATGAGCATAGCATGAAAGCACATAATAATAATGTGCAACATATCCATAATGCTCTCTGAGCACAGACAGTGCTTTATATGTATCATCGTGATGCTGTTACAACAATCTTGGAAGGTGAATATGTATGTTTATCTCTATGTTGGGCTGAGGGAGGTGCTGCCTGAAGCCACTTAGTGATAATTCATGGCAGGGACAAGATTTGAATGGAGTTTAATCCCCTTAGTCACTAAACTAGGCTACCTTATTTTTTTTTATTATTGTTGTTGTTGTTGTTATTGTTGTTTTATTTTGAATCACTCTGTATAGTGGCATAGTTACGGGGGTGCAGGGGGTAGCAATTGCACTGGGCAACAAGCTTTAGGGGGGCAACAAACTAGTGACACTAGTGCCAAAATTGTGAAAACTTTGGTATGAATAATAGCATCATGTTGCATATCATTGGAAAGATACTTTAATGCTGAGTGCAATGAGACAAACCACATTGGAATATCTGTATTCTATCAAAAGTTATCATTACTTAATCAGAAAACTACTTATTTACTTACTCAATAAATTACATTTGATTTCATCGGGTGGGGGCTACAAAGTCTTCTTTGCCCCAGGTAGCAGATGCCGTAGCTACACTACTGAATCTGTATATCATTGGACTGCGAGAAGGACTTGTAGCAAATCTGAAATATGAATTTTAAACACATTGATCTAACAAACAGTCATTCCATTGGATTAATAAGTAACCAAATCCTATCCAACTTCCCAGCCTCAAGGCAGCCCCAATTCAGTCCAAGGTAAGGAAACAAATGTCCCCTTATTTTAGGAGGCCTCAATCACTGCCCCCCCCACCTCAGGATGCAGCACATGCCATATTGGCATGGATGCATCAGCACTGGAAAGTCGGATAGGATTGGGCACTAACTAAAGTAATAATGACAAGTTTCCAAAGTCAGGTAGCTGTCGAGTTCTGAAACAAATGTATGCTGGGCTATTAGCAGGGATGCCGTTAGAGATTGGCAAGGTGGTGGAAGAGAAAAAGTGGTGTCCTTCTTCCCCACCCCTAGCATATCTGAGCTATTTCACCCACCCATCGGGGCCACATTCTATCCATTTCTTCCGTCCGTGTATAGAGCAGCAATTTTCAGTTGTTTTCTTTTCACAGCACACTGACCTTTATGGTCTTCTCTATGGTCTTTGCCTTTGTGATGTCACTTCCAAATTCCAGGAGACCCTTCCTTTGCTTTTAGGGCAACTGTCTGTAATAAAGAATTGCTTCTCCCTCTTCTTCTACCAGCTTGGCTGGCAGAGGAAGAGAGAATTTGTCACTACAGAGAGTTGCCCTAGAAACAGAGCCACAGAACCCGGAAGAGTTTTTCAGCAATATTTAACCGCTGTGCTCCAAACTCGCATGGCACACCTGCCGACCTTTTGTGGCACACCAATGTGCCATGGCACACGTGTTGAACATCACTGGTATAAAACAAATTAAATACTATAATTGCCTATTTACCAAAAAGAAACACTTTCTAAAACCAGGGTTTTCTACAGGACAACTACAATCAGCACTAGACAATACAACTATAAATATTCTGGACTTAGACTTCTCTGCTTTTAGTTTAGGTCAGGTTCAAATAAATCAGAGGATGAAGTTTCAACGTATTTATCTGGAAGAGTGGTTAACATATTTTACATTGATACCCATCTTCAGCTTCCTGTCTTGTTACTCCAGTTGTACATCCTGGGAAATAATTTATCAACGAAATATATTTGAGCGCTAAGCAGCTCTTGGCAATCTGTCTTTTTCTCTCTCATTCTCGTGTTTCACAATTCCTTCTTGAGCATTCAATAATTCTCAAAGCGCTGGGCTATTCTTCCCTCTAGTTTGTGGTTTGGAAGGAAATGAAATGATTGACAGTGGGCATAAATGCTTGTGGTGTTAAGTCTTTAATATGTCACCAACTTTAATTTGTCCCATTCAGAGCGTTGGGGGATGCCAGACACATGGACAGAATATTGCCCCACGTTCTCTGCTAATCAGGGCTGGAGACACACTTTCATTATGGCAGTTTGCACAGCCTCAAGGCATGGAACAAAATGAAGGCTATTCTACACATAAACACCAAAGTACACAGATATCGCTGCAAGACTATGAGCCTGCTTCTCTGGTGGTCAAGAAGCGGATCTATTTGTCAGATTTAGCCCTGTTAATTATACCAGAGTCTTTCCCATGCCCTCATAAGTCATTCAAGCCTTCTCTCTCCGTTTCTCCAAACTATTTCACTGCAAGAGCATTCATTCATGCTAGCATTTTTTGAAAAAATTACATTCGGAAGAGGTTTTTTTGCCTACCCCAGACTGGTTTGTGTGGCTTATCATCAGGCGGTGGTTTTGAAGTTAGCAGTTAGGCCACTGGCATGAGAGGTGCGGGGTAAGGAGAAAAACCAGACAGCTCATGGTGTCCATGCCGGGGCGACAAGGTCAGGGGGGAATCTTGGCAGCTCCAATGATGCTTACCCGGTTCAAAGAGTTGCTGAGAGGACCCCATTGACTGGCTCAAGGTAGCCAGCTGCCCTGGTCCCTTATGGGGCAACTAAGACAGCCATCCAGCGTAATGACTGGGATTGGTTCGAGTTGTATGGTTTCACCCAATGAGATCAGGGGGGTGATTGCTAGGACCACCACCCCAGGCAGTACCCCGCACATGAAAAAGGGGAGATTACCTCCCTCTTTACCTGTCATAGTTAGGCAGTCCTTGTTGCTGATTCCGTGTATGACATTTAATAAAGTGGCCCTTATACCCAAGCTACAGTCTGGTGTCTTTATTGGGAGTGCGTGGGTAACATTCATTCATGCTAGCATTTCTTGAAAAAATTACATTCGGAAGATCTGGAAATCTCAAGCCTGGAAAATAATGGAACTAAAATACGTGCTAGACTCATAAGCAAGTCAGGTTATAGGATCGCTTCCCTTTACCTCTTGCCAGGAAAATGTGTAGATTTCTGTGGCTGCAATCGGTGGTTGTATAGAAAACATAAAAACATGAGGGCAGTGGTTGGCCACTAAATCAAAAGCAATTTTGATTTCTTGAGTATGTATTCTAGTGGTCTAGATTTCTTGAATATGTATTCTACCCCCCCCCCCATCAGCTTTCCACATTGTTGGGAGTTCAAGACTGCGCAACGGAGTGAGCTCCCGTTGCTTGTCCCAGCTCCTGCCAACCTAGCAGTTCAAAAGCACCTAAACGCAAGTAGATAAATAGGAACCACTTGGGTGGGAAGGTAACGGCGTTCCTAGAGTCATGCTGGCCACATGACCATGGAAGCTTGTCCTTGGACAAAAACTCTCTACAGGCCGGCTCTACAGGCTTTGAAATGGAGATGAGCACCGCCCCCTACAGTTGGTCATGACTAGACCATTCGGTCATGGGGAAACCTTTACCTTTATACCAATCTTGCATAAGGTGGCTGAAAATAGCATAGATTTAAAAACCAGCTCTTAATACAACACTAGAGCAGTGTTTTTGTTTCCTTAAGAGGAGAGCAACTTTTAAAGTTACTTCTGTCAATGTTCCTCTGCTTTGAGGAAAATGCAATATCAGGAAGAAACAGTGGCTTTCCTAGGGGCGGGGGCAAAATGTGGTTTTGCAGGCGCACGAGCACTTGTGTAACGTGGCCCCTCCCCCTCACTATCAGAGCCATTCACAACTCAGAGAGCTGGCTCAGAGGTTTTGTTTTCCGAGATGTGAACGGTTCTGAAGGCTCAGGCTCCTGAAAAACTCCTGAACCCCCCCCCCCGGTAGGAACGCCACTGGGAAAAAAGCTACAGAAGGTTACAATCCAGAAAAATCCAATAAATACGTTTCTATCAGCCCAAGCCCTTTAGGGCGCAGCCCTAATCAACTTTCCAGCCACTGGCATAGCTGTGCCAGCGGGTCCTGTTCTGCATTCTCCAGTGGAGTAGTAGTCACGGAGGCCTCCTTAAGGTAAGGGAATGTTTGTTCCCTTACCTCGGAGCAGCATTGCCCTTACCCTGGTGCTGGAAATTGGGTTAGGATTTCACCCTTAATCTTGTGATGTCATCACTTGCTATGATGTCACCATTGTGCCATGGTTTTCCTCATGTTAGTCACTGGCTGCAATGAAGGAGACACAGTTAAAATAAACCATTGCTTCTTTCAAACAAAAGTAAATTGTATCTATTAGACATATATAAAGCTGATAACTTCAGCCCAGGGTGGAATGCTATGAAATATTTACGAAGCGCTTACATATGAATGATGCTTATTCATATATTTTGAAAAACGTTTTCCAATGATATGGTTGTTTTAAATGCAGCTAGGGGAGCAGATGATTTGTAACCTCCAATATCCAGTCACTGTAAGGCAGAAATGGCTATAGCAGGGTTCTTCCCTGCTCTTTGATTTGGTCATCAGAATTCCTCATGGCTGCCCTTGGAGCCCAGGTCAGAATTGCAGAATGTACCTCGATGGCAGCATAAGAACTCTGTTACTAATCAGATACATTCAACGTAACATGGCTTGCTTGCTTATTTGAATGAGATGCATATTGCATTGGATTGGACTGGCGTAGACCCATAATATACATATGCACATTGAGACAAAACAAACCTATCTTTACATGTTTATTGATTCCGTCTGTATGACTTGCAGAGTGCAAGGACAGAAACCCTGGTGTCTCTGTGCAAACAACATTGAAAACATCAGATTTTGTTGTGCTGTTAAAGAACAAAAGGCAAGTGTGGTATAGTGCAGTGGTTCTCAAACTGTGGATCGGGACCCACCAGTGGGTGGCAAGCCAATTTCAGGTGGATCACAAAGCACCTAGAGCAGCCATATTAAAACTATGAGAAGATGGGATGCTGGAAAGGTGGAGGGCTGTATGGTTATTTTGCTTGTGTCAAGGTTGTAAATATTTCTGATTCACTTTGTTATTGGAAAATGGATGAGAAGCAACCCAACTAATTGCTGCATTCTCAGGAAAGCAGCAGGCTCTGGCATCATAATGATGGCACTTCCGGACATGGGATCACTTTTGGTGGGTCCCAGAGAGATTGTCATTCTAAGTAGTGGGTCCTGGTGCTACAAAGTTTGAGAACCACTGGTGTAGTGGATATGGTGCTAACTGTGTGGTAAATAAGCAGAGACTTGGAAAGTTCCAATTTCAAATTTTACTTCATCCATGAACTTACTAGGTGGCTTTAGATAAGCAACTAAATTACATTCCCCCCTCTCCAGAAATAAGCATATTAGACAGAAGCTTTGGAGTAATGGACCAATAAGAAGCAATGCAGTGATGCAAATCTTAACTCTGATGCCCAGTGCACGGACATCTAACTTGGGGGAAATGGTGCTAACTGTGTGGCTCCCCCAAGGTAAATTGGCTGTTAAAACATCCTGACTCCAGGCCACTGGACTTGAGCCAGAATGTGTCGTGGTTTGGGAGTTGGGGTAAGATCCAGGTTCAAATCCTTGCTCAGTCATACAACTCCCTGGGTGCCCTTGTTGCCAGTCACTGTCTCTCAGCCTCACCTACCTCACAGGGTTGTTGTGAGGACAAAAGGAGGGGATGAGCTATGTACACCACCACCTGCTCCTTGGAAGCCACCCACTACGTACACCACCCTCTGCTCCTTGGAAGAAGAGTGCTACAAAAATATGAAAAATCAAATGAATATTCTTTGCTCTATGACTGTTCCACCGGGCCCAATTTTTGCCTGACCTGACTCTGTTATCTGTCCCTCGCGTCTCTTTCTGACCACCCTGGAACCTGAGCCAAGCCTTGCTGCTTGTCTCTGAACCGGACTTGGGCCTAACATTCCATGACACTTTTTCTCATAAAAGACAGAGAGAGAAGTTGCTTGTGGCGAACAATGTTTTCTTTTAAAAGCTATCTGTTGAGTATGCAGTTTCTCGCTTTTCAAACAAAATGGGGCGGGGGGGGGGGCCAGGAGGAGAGATGAGGTCTGGTGTTCTTCACCTCGTTAAAAAGTATCAGATATTTACAGTTGGCTTATAATTCAGGCTTAATTCCTCTGTGAAATTTGGCAACAAGGTTTGCTAATACTTCTGGCCAGTTTAGGACAATGACATACATAGCACTTTAAGAAGTGAAGTCATTGGTGACATTATTTTAATAAGGCGAAAACATCTGAATTCATCTTTTCAACTTTTTATTGCTCCACTGAGGCTAGGTGGCAAACAGTGAATTGCAGCTTTGAAAACACAGCAGGATCGGAAAACGGAAGACATTTCTGCTAAGTGTCAATCCTGCTTCCAAAAATCCCTTCTGTTAAGTCTGTTACCTTTTCTATTATTTTTCTTGAATTAAGATGTAAGATAAAAACGTTGAACGCAACAGAATATGTTAGCAAATTGGCGATAAATCAGTCTTCAAACAGCCACTTTCATTTTTTTATTTCAATTTTTAGTGCAAATGTGAAAGAGCACTTGTAGAATTTTTCATTTAAAAAGTTAAATGAATAATTTCAAAATACTATTGTAGGAGTTTACCATTTTTTAAAATGAAATTTGCGAAGTGTTTATGAAAATTCCATTGCTTCCCTGACAGCCTCTGCCATAGCTACAGTGCTCGTCATTAATTTGGTGCTTTATGTTTTCTGAATAGTGACACAAGTCTTCCCAAATTTGTGATCCACTGACTCAAATACAACATACATGCACAGTGGCCTGCCAGGTGATATGCCATAGCCCAGCTTTTGTAGTCAGGCAAGTAGGTTGGCCAAAACACAGAAGGGTTATTGAGTTCCAGTCAGGATTGTAAATTTGGTGGTGAATTGCCTTGGGTTTTGGGTCACACATTGCAGAAGTGTAGAGCAGAACAGAATATTCAGAACAGAATGATCACCACTGCCATTCACAGTATTTGGAAGACTGTGAATGGCCATTGCCTTTGTGCCCAGATAAGAACTGCTGGGAAAATTCTGGTTAGCCACTGCATGAAATAAGATGCTGGACTTGCTGGACCTATGATCTGATTGAAGAGAGCTTTTCTTATCTGTAGTTGCAAGCCTAAATAGATGTAAACTAGGGATGAATCCTTCAGCCCAGAATTCCAAATCTTTAGATGTGAACTTGTTCTATTGTATGTAGAATAGATAGTTCACTTGTTAACAAGTTGGATTGTAACGCTGCAGCCCATAAAAATGGGGCAATGCTGCTTTGACACTGTCCAGTCACTACCAGGCTGGGAATCACTTATTAATGTGTTGGTCACCAATTAGAAGATCAGCCTTGAATTTGATATGAGAATACTTCATTTCTTCTTGAGGAGGAGCAGGAGGAGGAGGCAAGATTGTCCTGATCAGGGACCAGGAACAGGATCACCACCGCCGCTATCTCTTCCATAGCCCACCTGCAGGAAGGCCTTCTGATCTGGCCGATTTACCTGTTTCCACCTCCTAGCTTAGTCTCTCTATGTTTAGAAATAGAAAACACTCTGCATTTTGCTGCTCTACATTGTGGCAAAGCAGCAGGAGGACAAGAAAGCCAAGATAATATCAGTGGGGCAGTGCTTATCCTACCTCCCTTGCTCTCTGTTCAAAACATAGAGGGGCAGAATGGGGAGGAGGAGGTAAGGGGGCAAATGGGGGCTGGGTGAAGCTGCTACAGAGGTGCCAATGGGCACAGGGTGTTGCCTGCACTTACCAATTGCCTGAAGCAACCCACTTCACCCCACCTTTTGATTGGACTAGCCCTGCAGCCCAAGTAGAGTTCCTTGTGCACTCAACGTTTTTCTTTAATTGTAAGCAGTTCTTAAGGACACAGATTTCCATGTATGATGTCTTTGGATAGGACTGGGCTCTTTGGGGACATATTATAAATACTAATGGTTGACTTCAGGGCAGTTTGCACCATCACATTCCAGACCTTCCCTGTTGGCGTTTATGTTGGTCTTGCATTAAGCCACAGCGCTGTCTGAAGAAAATGAGAGTTTGGCATGGTAAATGCATTTTCATACAAGATGGTGCCAGTTGTATTTTGGCTGAAGTTCCAACGACTGATATTTCCTGTAAAATGTTGGCAATGCCAGCTTTCTATGTCACTGAAGCCTGAATTGTGTCAGTGTTTCCATTATAAATATGTTTTTTCGGGAGCTAGCAGCTCAGTCATAAAAACTCACTGTGGATTGAAGCTTATTAACAAGGGTGGCTTTAGTTGTCTGGCAAAGCTATGCAGTTTCATAGGGCAGTGGCTGCTCTCTCAAGGATCCAATCCAGATGTGACAACCATGAGATGGACAACATGTCATATGTTACAACATGTCATATGTAACATACATGTATGTATGTTACATACATACAGGAGAATGAGCAATGAGTCTCTCAAACACTAAGGTTTTGTCATGTAATCAACCCATTCATACATGATGATAAACCATGGTTTTCCACTATATACAATGCTCTGTGGACTTCTTGTGCTTTCTCTTTGCCTTTCTGGATCTGTCAGGGAGCCATGATGTTTCAATTTTTGTTTGTTGGTTTGTTTCAACCATGGTTTGGGAGAAGCTTGGAATTGTGGTTTAGCTCTGACCTCCAACCAGGATGTGGCAAACATAAAACTCTGATTCCACATCTTGGTTTCGAAGCCAGATTTAAAACCACAGTTACCAGCTTTGCACAAGCCACAGAGCCGTAACGAAACCAGGATTCCCAGCTACATAAGCTGTGGCTGGTTAGACTTCACATGAATCATTGTACTGGTTTAGCATAGTTTTCCTCACATATGCTATTTAATGAGATAGACTATGACAGGATGTGCCTATCTATGTATGCCAGAAGACTGTGGCTAGTGTGTGGGAGATTTGGGTTCATAGCTTTTGCGATGGTGTGTTTGTGATCTGATAGTGGCAAGTACTTGTGAACTGGCATGAATAGATTTAGGGGACATCTGGCATTCTTTTTCCCCTCTCAACTTTTTCATATGCTTATTCTGAACATTCCTTAACCTGGCTCTTTGATTTCCCTTTTCTCTCACAAGCATTGTTTTGCTTGCATGCCAACTCTCTGTTTTAATGTCTTTG
Source organism: Lerista edwardsae (assembly GCA_029204185.1). Lineage (NCBI taxonomy): Eukaryota > Metazoa > Chordata > Lepidosauria > Squamata > Scincidae > Lerista > Lerista edwardsae. The sequence goes on along the minus strand of JAJKFI010000028.1, from coordinate 841,872 downwards.
CCGCCTTTTATTTAAGTCCAGGTTTGGAAGCCAAAGTTCCATTCTCACCTGCATAGACTCCCCCCACCATCTCTTTCATCTATGATGTTGCTTATGGAGACAGTATCACTAATGAAATAAAAAATCTGGCATACTAGTCTTTTATATACATGCCTGGAGTCTGTTTATGGATCGTTTCATTGCCTTGTAACTTTCTAGCACAAGCAATATTGAACCACTGTGTGCTTATGTAGTTGTTGTCACCTCGGCTGGCACATCTGTTTCACCACAGTCATCCGAAGCTGGAAGCAAAATTAGTCCAGAAAGCTCTAGTTGAACAGTAAGGCTGTGTACATGCAATGGAATGAGTCCTCATCAAACCTTCAATATCATGGACATTGAATACGTATGGGGAGGGGCAGGATTGCACCTGCTGCCCCGAACTCCACACACATAGTGCGAGATCTTATTTATTTATTTATTTATTTATTTAAACCCCGCCTGTCCTCCACATTGTGGATTATATGCACTTATGACTATGTAAGCTTTTCCATGTGAATTCCTAAACCTGCAAAAAGCAAATCCCTGATTGATCCCTGGAGCAGTTTCTGGTCTTAATTAGTATTCTGCCCTTTCTCCAGGGAGCTGAGCCCACTATACCATTACATTCCTTTGAGGTAATCTAGACTGGAAGCTCATGATTTCATCATGCCTCTCTGACTCAACTTCATGATGCTACCCACTATACCACAATAGCTTTGCCTTTCCATCTCCCCTCGTTCATATGTTCTCTTCATATTGCAGGGCGGGGGGGTGGGGGAGAGAGACTGGCTACAAATGCCAAGCTAGCTAAAAAAAACTGTAGTTGTCTACAAACAGAGTGGTAACTTTTAGGAGACTTTTACTGTGCCAGTCAGCCTTAATTGTATTGAAATTAGTCAAAGACTTGCTCTGTGTTCCTGGTGGATGCTGGCAGAAGCATGACTGCCCACAGTAGGATAATGTTACAGCTGGCTGGCATACGAACCCTGGTGATGCCGTTTTTAGCATCATTCCTGGGATGAGCACCAGATCTTAGCCTGGCATCAGTGTCTGCCTACCCTCAACACTGGATAACCTTCAGTGCTTCAGATTTCTTCAGATGTCAATCTTCTGTAGCTCTACAATAATTGTGGTGGGTACAAACCGTTCTCTGTGCGATTTTACTACTCCCACTGTGAACTTGTTCGATGATTCACGTGGCTTTGTTTCGATGACTTCATTGGATGTGGTACATAGGCACTGACACAAGCATTGAGGTGAGGAAATATAAAGTATTTTTTCCCCATAAATACTCCTGGGCACAATTTGCCATTTATTCTCCCAAAGCATTCATTTAAAACTAGACCTTCGTGGACTAAGGGGAGTGAGCCCCACAAGCGGCAACCATTGCCAATCAGACAGTGAATTTCCCTACTGTGGAGGGAAGCCAGCAAGAGGGTCTTTGTGCCACATCCATGAAACGTACGCTGGCACTCTCTGCTTGAAATGAGTTCTACCTGGAGTGACTTGGTATGGAAAATGTTTGCAGCCTTCATGAATATGCCAGACAACTGTTATTTTTGCAGGCTTTCGTCACAGTTGCTACTTAGCTGTGCGTCTGACCAATCTCTTCCCCACCCAGTAAATAGAACATCAGTGTTCCTACTCTTGTGCTCCTTTGCACAATGCCATGTTCCAAGTTTCCATCAGTTTAGCCGAGTTTGGGTTCCTTCTTGGCCGGCCTTGCTTTTCTCTGCATGGTGCTTTCAATTTGCTGGCACCGTGGTAGCCCATCAGCCAAGGCAGCACTGCAGGAGAATCGCTCCATTCGGGGGAAAATGTGTTAAACAAACCAAAGAAAATCTTGCCATTTCACCCGTAGGCATTTTGTTCCAAGCTCTCCACTTCCCCTTGTGGCAGGAAGTTTCAGGGCAGCTTAACAGGGTTGGCGTCCATGTGAATGCCTGTATTTCCAAATAGGCAGACAGAGCCTGGCAGGAATCACTGAAATACAAGCCGGGAGCTTCAGTCCCCACAGGGAGCAGCACCCAAGGCCAGCTAGTTAAAAAAAAGACCTAACGTTTTCTGTGGCTAAATTCATAGCTCCTTCCCATAGCTCTGACCAAGAGGAACTTCTCACCAAGAACATACAATCTGGGTTTTAATGCTCATCAGGGTATTTGGGAGTGACATCTCTTGCTAGCATTTATACATAAAAATCAGCTTTAAACGCATCACAGGTCAGCTCTATGCTAAGATATAGCTAAGGAAGCAATTTGCTTTAAACAAACAAAAAAATGGTAAGAACATTATGCTAATGCAGTACTGTATACCTCCTGGAATTATAGATGTTCTGTATTGAAGTGAACAGGCAGCACTTACAACCAGTGGCTCTTTCAACAATGAAGAGTTCTTGTATTGTGGTTATGGTCTAATAATGGATTGTTTCCCCAATTTGCTTTCCATGTCAGTGTTGTTGGCCTCTTGGTGGATGGGCTAATATCCAAAGACATAGCAAAAAAATGGCATGCATATGCTCAGCATGATTTTGCACACACTTGCTCATCACACCCTGAGTGCCACACCAATGGATAATATGGATGAAGTAGATACCACTCATCAAACACCCACAAAAGAGCTTTAATATGTCACAGCTCATCAAGCATGGAGTTTTTCAGTGGATCCAATGTATATGCTAAATACAAATCAAGTGATGATATGTCATTAAAAAGGGGGCATGCATGTGTAAAGCAACCTTAAGATTTTTTTAAATCCATATTTCTTATGCATAACATGCACAGGATCTGGTCCCAGGGGTGATCTCACTACATTTCTGAGATTTATCTTTCAGTGCCGCATTTGAAAGTTCTACAGTCATCTGAATCACTGACCTTTCAGACCTAAATCTAACCAAACCTGTTTTAGCTTCATTCCAACATGGTCTGTAATAATCTTCGGTTATGTTTCAAACCACATTTTTGTTTCTAGGGGAATACACAGTAGCACTGAATAAATTAGATTGAGGTAAAATTCCCTTTTGTTGTGTCCCTTTGAATTCCAGCAGATTCGCTGCTCACAAATTCCAGGGTTTCATTTTCAGACAGCATGGCTTTTATTACGCAAATGGAGGAGATCACACTGCCTACTACAGAAGGCCCTAACTAGTTGGTCTTTCTAGCTTTCTTTCTCTCCTTAAAAAAATAGTATCTGGACCTTACCAACGAAACAGAAAGCATCTGATAATGCTGGCTTTATTTGCTTTCATTACAATTAAGAAATGCGTATTTAGTGACTAGCTTAATTTAAGGAGCAAGGTAATGTAGCGCTTTCAGAATGCTTCTGACCGAATCTGAAAGTGGTAAAACCTACAAAGTAATATGATATCAGAAACTGTCTTTCCTATGATCAAGTGAAACCCTTTATGAATATGCCCATACCCATGTTGCCCATTCCACACAAAAGGAGTGATAAGGCAGTGGAAACACCAGTATTTCATTATAGGAAGTTTCTCGGTTAAAGGAAGTATTACAATTTCATTTCAGTATTATAGGAAGTATCACAGTTACCACTTTATCCATTTCCAATGACTGCATAATATAATGTGAATGGAGCGTGGAGGAAATGGCCTGTCAGAATGTGCCATTATAGTAATGCTGTTTGATCATGGATATGTGGCCTTTTAATTGTAAATATTGTAAAGGGAATTAGTCAAATGGCTGCAAACCCATATATACCATTCAAGAATGATTAATAGTGGGTTGTATCCAGTGGTGGGATTCAAATAAATTAACAACTGGTTCTATGATGTCATAGCCGGAGCACAAAAAAAAACCCAAAGCCAGCCGAAGTAAGCAAGTGGGCGAGTCCCGGCCATTTAACAACCGGTTCTATAGAACCTGGGCGAACCCCCTGAATCCCACCACTGGTTGCATCCAAAGTTTCACTAATGGTTGAAGGTCTTTCCCTAACAGAGTTTGATAAGAAATGTCAGGGTGAGTGACAGAGCAGGATTTTTTCTTCTTCTTTAAACAGTACCTTCTTAGCTGTACCTCAGCAATGTCTTCAGCAATGCGCTGAGAAGTTTTCTCTTGACTCTTGACTCTCTCACGTTTTCTTTGGTCGCTATTTTTGTTTAGATTTGTGGGAGGCAAAAGAACATACATGATGTGAGAATATTTCCTGGGGTATTCTAAGGAGGAAAAAATATCTACCAGGAATGCTATTGATGAGTCCAGTGCCCTTGAAGTCATTGTTGCCTGCAGAGGCACAGCAAACATGTAAAAAATAAAATTATAAAGCCTCACCATCAAGGATAAGCCTGCAGAAGCAGTTGTTCATTTATTCTAATTTTAAAAGGATTAAAATGTTTGTTAGTTATTCATTATGAACACAAAGGGGGTGGTTTCTTTTTTTTTTCCCCCATTGTGCAAGCTTTTAAGGCTCATTTTAAAGCACAACTTTCACAAGCACTAGAGCGTTTCTGCATGAGTAGGGGCACCTTTGATTCAACACATTAAGAGGATCATTCTATCAGAGCTTCTGGCAGCCAGTCAAAAATAGCACCCTTTTAAAGGTTATTTCTTCAAGCAAATCTTATTTCTTCAAGCAAATCTTGTCCTCTGCTTCATAAAATTGCCCACAGTTCCTGCTACATGAAATGTTATAGACCATGAACGTAAAAAAAAAAAAAAGCAAGCAAGCAAGCAAAGAACATTTAGTGGTCAGAGTAATGCTGGACTTGGTTTTGGCCCCCCCTCCACCTTCTTTACGACTTTGAAATATAATGTGTGCAAGACATGATATGGAATATTCAGAGCATTAATTAAAACCAACAGCCCAGAGGGCCTGCAGCACCAAACACTGTTGTTTTAATACAGTAGGTTGAAGGTAGCTTTTTCCATTCTGCCTTTGGATAAATATTGAGTCCATTAACCACAATGGTTGTGATTTACACTGATGTAACTATAGGCAATGTTGCCTCCATACATAACATGTTGATGCTCTCTAGATAAGGATACTGCTTGAAAGCTTAAGTATTAGGATGTGATTCGAAGCACGCTTGCTGCTAGGCTGTAATAAAACTTTGCTCGGATGGATTCTCCAGCAGGAGCCTTAATTCTTTCTCCTGCCCACTAGCAGCACCTTTTCTTCAGAAGCTCAAACAGAACTGCTGCCATACTCCCTGGAAGATTTACCAACAGGAGAGCTAAGTATTTTTCTAAGTATTACTCTTCCTCTTGTTTACCTGTTCTGAAGTTACCGTAAGTTCACATGGAGAATTCCCCAAAACTGACAAAACGAAGCTTCTTTTTCATTCTTTGTGAAGATACCATACGCTTATTGATTACACTAGTTAATGAAATCTGTGACAGGTTGAACATGGTTTCAATTTCAAACCTTGTGCTGCCTCTGAAATTCCAGTATCTGTATTTGGTACCAGTAAATGCTAGTCTAGACAGAAACCGCATGATAAAATGGCAACTGGGCAGTAGACATAGAAGAACTTTTATACAACTCCAAATGTTGGCAAATTTCTCCTTGATTCTATCATCCAATTCAAATCTTGCGATTTGAGCATGTTGTGATTGGCAAAAAAAATGTATGAAATGAGCTTCAAATAAGCCTTGGATTGGCCTGGTGTGAAAGTACCTTCTGTTTTCCAGAAGCACCTCATGAAGGATGGAAAGCTTTCTCACAAATGTTGCTCTTTCAGGTTAAATTCAGTTTCACTACAGGTATTCAAGCCGTATCTAGACTTGTATGATGCCAATAGATTTTTCCTGCTACTACTTTATTTGCACGTACTGCACTAGGTTTGATGAAGGTGTTATTGCCGTCCAATAAATAAGCAGTGTTGTTCCATCTGGAAACATAAGGAAATTGACTTTGAATTGCTCATATAATTTGGTCTTGGATGGACACGTTTTCTTAGAAAATAAAATTTTTCACATTGCTTCTGTCAAGAGCAAGAAAATGTAGCTGATATTCTGCCCCTAACATCTGAAAAGAGAAATTTTCAGATCAAGGAAACAATATGCAGTACTTTGCCTAAAGGTTATTTTCTTGGAAGAGGGAGCTCTTTCCGAATTAAAAAGCAAGGACACTGCCTAGAAAAAAAAATGGAGGGACAATTTCTTCTTTCAACAACGTAAATAAAAAAGGATAGCACCTTAAAAAATAAAACCACTAAGAACAAAAAACTTGCAAATTCATCCAAAAATATTCTGTAAACATTCAAGTTTCCATGATGAGGTCAATTTGAAATGAGACTAAGAGCTCAATTCAGAGCCCTCCAGTGTGAGCGGTACAAGAGTACCACATGCGCTGGTGTCATAAATGTGCCATGAGGCATGTGTAGTGAGGGCGGAAAGCTCTCATCGGTAAGGTTACCCACCACTGATGTTATGATTCTGAGTAGGGTGGGAGGGAGTTCCTGGGCAGGGGGAGGGGTAGAGTGGGGTGGGACCTGCAGTGACCTTCCCCACCAGTTCCTGACATCCTTGTCAGACCGCGCAGCTTGACACGGGTGCCCTCACCTCTGCTGCAGCAAAATAGCCAGCACAGAGGCAAGGAAACCCATCACCCGCCCTGTGCCCTTACTGTGGGGGAAGGGGACAGATATCCCCTTCTCCCTCCTGCAGCTGCCTGGATACCGCGGGATGCAGCAGTAGCCACTTGGCTACCGCTGCTTGCACGGGCGGCTAGGCAGTTCTGGATTGGGCTGTAATTTAGTAGGAATTTCATTTGAGTTTTCTTAAATTTGTTCCTTACACAAGGGAACACTGCAGAACCCTCTGTCATTCAGTTGGTGGGGAAAGGGTAATATATTCTTCTTGTGAGTTATCTACATCTTCATCTCATTGTGCAAAGGAAAAGATGTCAAGGAATGTGCCATATTGTGTGAGCTGAGAACAGCCTAACTTTTATTGACTGTTTATGATGTGGCATAACGATAACAGTATATTATTCGCCACTCAAGTGGACAGCTCCAGGGCATTGTCAACAATAAAAAGAAACCATAGAAGAAACCTGTAAAATAACCAAGGTCTTGAAAACCACCCTTCATAATTCATCTCTGCTTGCCCCCTCCTGTTCACCCATTATACACTCTTTTCTTTGACTTGGTGTACATGAGTTACAGCTGCAGACTGCCTTCACAAACCACTGCAAGCCTCCAATGGGCTTATAGTTAAGCAAGAACTGAATAAAGAAAGAGCAAAGTCATGTGTAAAAAAAATGAGCAAATATGGTGGTCAGCATCTGTGTTAGAGAGAGTAGGATTAGACTATGAGCCTATCCAGGCAAACAGAAAGGCTCATGCAAGCACCTTTATTATTTGCCTGTAAACCACTTTGTGAACTATTTGTTGAAAAGCGGTATATAAATACTATGATTGATTGATTGATTGATTGATTGATTGATTGATTGATTGATTGAT
>JAJKFI010000028.1:813210-834424 GCA_029204185.1 Lerista edwardsae | reverse complement strand
GATTGATTGATTGATTGATTGATTGATTGATTGATTGATTGATTGATATAGAGGTCTACTGCCTGGCTCATCCAAGCTCAGCACAACTAAGCTCAACTAAGCTTGGGGAGAACTTTTCCCCAAGCTCTCCACTGGGAGAAAAAAGCCTCTTACATTTATCCTCACACAGTTTTAATTAAAAAGACCTTATGAGGAATGGGTGAGGTGTAAGAATCATTACCTTGTTTCTATCTTATCCCTTATATAAATCAAACAGAAGAATTGCCCAGGACAAGGAAGGAGGAAGGCAAGGAACCAGGTGATCCACTTCCTACTTGCTATCAGTTATGGGCTGGAAGGAGGCAGCAGCAGACTCTGGATGAAGGTCACTCCAAATCTGCTGCTCCCCCCCCCCATTACTCACTCCCAGCACAATTCACATTGTTGGCTTCAAGGATGGGCCAGCTCTGCTACCATGTGCAGTGCAGCTGGTAATGACACAGGAGAAGTACCCACCCTGAAAAATTCCCTGCCGCCTGAGGTGTGACCAGTCCCTTCCCTGCCAATACTTCAGGACAAACCGAAGTCTTGCTTGGCTGTTTCAGCACAGCTTCTTAGATCTCCTTTGATTATGTTTCTCTCCTATTGTGTTTGATGTTCCTCGTATGTTTTGTTTTATCATGGCTGGTCTGGGATGTGCAAGCCACCTTGGGTCCCCTAGAGGTAGAAAGGCAGGGAAACAAATGTGGAGGTACCAATGGTGAAATTAGGAGACGGGGTGGCTATTCACATAGCCATGGGCATGGCAATTGATGTGATCATGTGGTTCACCCTGAAAGGCTGCCCTAGTTGTGCTCATCATGGTAACTTCATGAACAGTCTCCTTGAGGAGGAGAGTATTACAGAGTGGAGAACCTGATAGGTGGCCCTTACACTCGCAAATGATCTTGTGTGTGGGCTGCCGTGCCATGGGCTGCTGTGTCCTTTCAATGTGTGCACTCAGTGCATGATCAAAGCGATTCTTCTTTTTGCCCCATTGATTAAAAAAAAAGCTGGAACCAAATCTGTCTCCAGTACATAGTGAACTGATACGCCACTAACTGTTATATTAGCTGCAGCTTCGTACTTGAGTAGATAGGAATGCTATGGATCTGGCATATTTCAGCTACCTAAGATATTCTCAAAGATGAATAAAGATTAGCAACTGGTTTCTGAAGACTTGAATAGGAAACTAGGCAAGGGGATGAGCTGGAGGCTGATGGTAAAGCACTGCATGTGGATGGTTCCAGTTTCAGTCCACAACATCTCCTTGCAAAAGATCCTCTATCTGAAATCTTGGACAGCTGCTGGTATAAGGGGGCTACTTATGTTCTTTATCCAACTTTGTTTAATGTGACATGGAATTCTATGGCCTTATGGACATCTTGATCCAGCGGTCATATCGGCAGGAAGACAACACTATATATTTTAAAAGTACAACAGAAATAAGTATATTTTGGCATGCACCATGCTACAAAATCCATTTGAATTCTAATGACATCATACCTTCAACCTAGAGAAATATGTAGCAATATTTGCAATGCAATAAATAAAGCTGCCTAGGGGCTCATAAACAAAATTGTTCCTAATGTGTAGTGTGCCACTTTTCCAGCAGTGCCCAAAAGTCATTTGCATTTTGGTTCCAGCACTGGGAAGAATGAGGCAACTTCTCCCTCACTGCTGGTTAACATCAAAGTTACTCCGGCAAAGTGGGTGCAATTAGATTTTCACTGAGCCCCACGGGGCAGTAGGCTGGTTCAGGGTCGGACCTTAAAAAAAAACCCTATAAAACAAAAATAAATACAGTAAAACCCAGGAAAGTGATGTCTTTGTGGCTAACATGGCAATTCCCATGTTGTTTATCCAGATTCCTGATCTTCCTTACAGTGAGGCTGCCACATGCGTGCAGAATCTCATAACTGTAATTTATTGGCGTATGTGGGAATCCCGCCATAAATCTCCACACCCTTATTCTAATAATATTGAATGCTTCATGAAAATACTCGGGGCCTGACAAAGGCATGCTCAAGATAATGTTGGCATGGCATATTTGTCCCATAGCACACTTTAAACACCCATGTGCACATGCAATCAGGGTATTTAAAAGTACCAAAAATGTAGTGTGAAGGTAACAGAGATTTGGCTCTTATTTAGGTTCAGGGTTTTGTCCTGGTTTCCTCTGAACTTATACCTGGGCCTTATGGTGTCTAAAGCAATGTCCTAGGCCGTAATCATTTTAAAAGTGCTAAGAAATTATCTATTCTATCTTGAAAATTCAAATGAGAATAGCTATTTGTTTATTTTTTTAATGTTGGAACCAGAGGCGGAGAGAGAGTGCCGTGGGGGAGGCCAGCGCGGTGGATGCTGGTTGCGGCAGCGCCCTGTGCGCTTTATGCCTTCCCGCCCTCCCTTGTGCTTAGATCACTCCTTAATGGAGCAATTCTGGGCGCAGGGAAGTGTGGCCGGGTGATGCATGGGGATGGGGCAGCTGCACTGGGGGTGCGGTGATGTCGCCCCACCCCAGGCGCACTGAGAATGGCTCTGTTTGGAGCTGTAGGGATAACACTTTTATGGTCTCATGTATAGCATGATCTTGTAGAGCTTTTGGATTTGCACCCTTTCATTTCCCCCCCTCGGATTGTTTAGAATGTAGGTAACATCCAGACTGGAAGAACATGTAATTTTCTAAAAATGGGACTCTTCTGGATGTAGCTAGCTTGTGCTGTTAAAAACAATGGAACGGATGCTTTCCAGCTTCACGGTGCTCTTTTCCATGCAAGCATGAGAGACAGCAGGTGCAGCGAATTAAAGCAGCTTCAGCCCCTTCTTACCTTAATTAACAGTGCAATTGTTTTACTGACCTCAGGTAGATAACAGCGTAAGCCTGTGGCGCATGAAAGAAGGACCAACAATGACTGAAACACTGGAGAATCTTACACATGCTGTCAAAGTTCAACAGCTGAAAGCTGCGTTCAAAAGCAAAGTGTTGCTTTTTAATCCTCCTGACTTAATATGGAATTTAACTCTGGAGCACTTTTTTGGATGGTACACAACTAAGGGTCGGATCGTAACGGTTAAAAAATTCCTTGCAAGTTTGTCTTTTTTTAAAAAAAAAATAGCATTGAGGGTGGCAGTGTTCCTCACAAAAAAAGGCATGTGAGAACCCCCACATTGCCAGCCCCAGGTTGCTGAGGGCCCTGGGGTAAGGCCATGCACTGGAACCCCATGAAACACCATATCCACTCCTTATATCTGCTCACTCTATAGTAGATTCCGTGCTACCACAGCTAGCAATGCAGAGAGTTAATGGGTCAGCCAGGCCAGATGGGCCCTCTCTAGGCTTTCAGCTAGTGCCTGCCCTGCCTCTGGTGCCCCCTCCCCATTTGCCACAATTTTGGACTCGATCCTCATTACATTCCCCCAACAACGTCTATTAAAAAAAGAAAGAAAGATGGAACTACAAAACATTGTTATAATCAGACAAAGACGTTGAAAGTTTCAAGAGATCAGTTTGGGAGAAACGTCAGCATGTGTATAAAATGTTCCGTTTCTTTCCAGGTCATTTTTAAACTCAGGATTGTTTCATTTCATCTGCCTCGTTTCTGTGACATTGTATGCAGTTGTATTATATGGGATTCTCAGTGGTCCGTAATTAAGATGCGCGACCTTGGTATTGCCATTCATTCATCCACACTAGACATGCCAGCTAATACTTGGGATTATTTTGTGCAAAGTTCCTGTCTTGGAGATAATCCTTATCAGTCTTTAAAACCTTTTTGTAACTGGTGAAAGGTCAAGTGTGATTAGCTAATGTGATTTGCATAGCTTAGAAGAGGCTCTTTTCTCTTGCTGCTCTTTATATTGAGTGACAGAGGATTCTCCTAGCAGACCCCAAGCTCTGCAATGAAAATGTCTGATCCATGCTGGGCTGCAAAATCCCAGAAGCTGCTTTCTGTCAATTTGTTGATGTCTTCTTCCTTTGCTGAACTGCTGCAAAACCCGCTTTTGTTAGTTTTCCTTTCAGGAAAACATGTGCAGTTCAGCATGAGGCCTGGCAACCTTTGCCCTTTTGGAATGAGTCATTCCAATTTACAAGGCCTCCACAAAATCCATCAGATGTAGCCCCACAAGCAGAAAGGAAACCACAGCATGCAGGGGCCAGCTAATGCAGCTCTTAACCTCTGCTGCATGATGGAAAGTTCTCTGTTGGCCATGATTTGTCATCCCAACGCTGAAGGAAAGTGGCACTTGAAAAGAGGAGAGAGAATTCTTTGCATCTTTCTGATTAAATAGGGGTGAAAATGGTGCTTTCCATACTTGCCTCTCTGGTCCAAACAATAAACAGAGTGGTTAGTACAGCAAAGTAAATAGTAACAAAGGAGTACAAAAGGTGTTTTACAATTACAAGAACTATAGAGATTAGCACTTGTAGGTTTTTGACATGAAATTGTTTGCAGAGCTTCATGACCAGACTGGTGTGGACTGTTTTATCATAGAGCAAAATGAGCTCATCTGACAACCTGGAGGACATTGTTAACAGAGGAGCTGCAAATTGGAGTAGCCTGACAGCAGTAAGTGTGTCAAATTCTCACTTTATCATTGAAAGATCCTTTCCTCCGTCCCCCACGTTATTTTTTCATAATAGTTGTTTTCCTTTTGTGGTTATATTTTATGTACCCACTTAGGGGCAATAAATATCTTGGAACAAAGTTTCTGGAGTTAATTTAGGGTTGGTTCTGACCACAGGCAAATGACGGATGGGCTTTAATTTAAATGCCAGTGGTCACAGTGGTGGTGGACAACATCTGCTACCACATTGCTTGCAGCCTTTATACAACTGATATCAGGTAGATTCTCAGGAAGTAAACTTAAAATGAAAGTGTAGGTAGCATCATTCGTGAAATGGTCAAATGATTAATCTGAAAGCAAAGTGGTCATTGAAGGCATTAAAAGACTAGGGGTTTGATGGGCTCCTCATCCAGAATCTGTAAAAAGGCAAAATCACCACTACACTACATTCTAAAAGCAAACTTCAAGAGGATATTTTGGGAGGGCTGTCTGCACTGCAAATACAGGCCCAAACCAAAGTGATCTCTTTACATACGTTTACATTTTTGAAAGGAGAAAAAAAGAGTCCTAAACATGAAACATATACATTCTGTCAAAGTATGGACCTAATTCTAGTTAAATTGGTGATCTCTATTAATATGGAATTATAATTAAAAGGATTTGCTGCTTGTTCAGAACAGTCTTGTCATTTTTCTTCCTATTGGAACTTTTAGAATTATTATTATTATTAAGCCCATAGGTTCAGAAGTTCAAGACTGTAAAGGAATAATTTATACAAGAAAAAGAAAGGCGTCTATTTCACAAAGAGTTGATTCTCCCTTAGGGAATTCACAGTAGCTGCTGGTATGCTTAGGGGTCACATAGACCAATCACACATTTTGCTCTCACTTAGGAAACCCCTAATTTTTTAAACTTTTTTAACAGCTGCAGACTTATGGTCCTAGCAATAAAATGATGAGGGCATGTTTGAGGAGCTCCCATTAAAAAGAAATAACAGTAACTTCAAATGACCATTGGCTCTCTTTTACACCGCTAACGTGGAGGCTAGGCCATAAATCTCCACATTTGCTCCACTGAATGGCTGTTTTTCATTGGCATTTAATTATTTATATAGCTTTTTCTATACTGACAACTTTATTTTAAGTGAGCTCAATTTTTCAATTAACTCCTTGGATTGATGGACTTTGGGTCTCCTTGTTTACTTTCCCTTCACTTCCTGCCGTTCTCTGAAGAAGTGTAACTTGAGAATTCCATGGCCACTTCACAGCTGTCATCAGACTGCCCACTTTTGTACCTGGGTGGGGGAGGAGGAAGCCCACATCCTCCTTCTTAAAATAAAGAAATTAAAAGAGCAGCATCTATAGGGTTCTTTCTCCTACTTCATCTAAACATAGGCCTCTTGATAATTGAAGGAAAGGTTAGTGGGGGAACAGTACTTGAAAGACACCATACAAATGCCTTCCTCATAGACTTCAAGATGACTACTCCATTGACTTTGACCTGTGAAAGCACCTCTACCATCACAGTTTGTGTGGAAAAGCTCAAAAGTTGACCTTTTCCTTTTGCAAAGATTGTGCACCTTTATCACAGACACTTAGAGCTCAATCCTAACCTGGAGTTAGGATGGCACAAATTAGGCCAGCAAAATTTGGCCAGCACAAGGGACACCATAAAGTATGTTTGGACCATTCTCAGAGTCAGACAGGCCAGTACACAGGTGTGTGCCATCCTCCCTGACCCCAAGAGTGGTCCTATCACACTTTACGGCGGCCCTTGTGCTGGCCAAATTTTGCTGGCCTAACTTCTGCTGGCCTAACTCCTGCCGGCCTAACTCCAGGTTAGGATTGTGCCCCCAGACAGCATCTTCGGCACACTTTCTTGGGAATGAGGGCCCAATGCTGTCCAACTTTCCAGCACTAATGCAGCCATGCCAACAACGTCTTCAGGGGAAGGACAGTCACAGAGGTCTCTTCAAGGTAATGGAACATTTGTGCCCTTATGTCCCTTACAGCTATATTGTAGTGGCATTGTCACTGAAAAGTTGGAAAGGATTGGGCCCTGAGTCCCATTAAACAGACTAGAATGTACTTCTGGATAAACATGCATAGAATTGTACGGCAAGATTTGCAGCAAACGTACCTTTCCCTAAGACTATATCTCCAGGCTGGGTCAAGTGGTGGGGGTTTGTCAATGGGGGGAAATAGGAGAGAGAATAGCGTTCATGCTTGAGAATGCATGTGGAAGTAAAAAGATTAGGAGAGACAAGATATAGCAGTGGTTCCCAAACTGTGGGTCAGGACCCACCAGTGGATCGCGAGCCAATTTCAGGTGGGTTGTGAAGCACCTAGAGCAGTCATATTGAAAATATGGGACGCTGGAAAATGGTTGTTTCCCATTCTATGGGACAGAATGGTTGCTTTGTTTGTGTCAAGCTTGTAAGTATGCTTTTTCTTCTTTCTATTCACTTTGCTGTTGGAAATGGCTGAGAAATAACCCAACTTATTGCTGCATTCTCAGGAAAGCACCAGGTTCCAGCATCATGGCACTTCCAGCCATGACATCACTTCTGGTGGGTCCCAAACAGATTGTCATTCTAAAAAGTGGGTCCGGGTGCTAAAAAGTATGAGAACCACTGAGATATAGTATTAGTATGTAACTTTTCCTCTTCATATGAGTCGTCAGAACAGAAAGCAGCCTCCATTCAGCGTTCCTTGTGATATTGCTGACCCACACATTCAAAGAAGTTCATGGTAGTTTGCCAGAAGCCAGCTCTGAGCTGAATTATCTGCATGCCAAGGACTCTCTTCTTTCTCACAAGGGCTTGATGTGGGTAGAGGTCAGTACACAACATTTTTTTCTTGCAATTGCCATAGGCTGGAATGGTTGAGAATCAGATTTTTGTCTTTTCCACAGAAATGTCCAGAGTCATTTTTGTTTTTGCCCTACTCTTTCTTCTATATTTCCTGTTATCTCTGGCCTCTTACACCAATGGGTATTTTTTTTTTTAGACACAACGATTATTTCTTGACCATTTCTTAGCCAAATGACATGTGCTGCTAAAGGTGTAATTGTGCTTCCATTTATTTCTTTAGTTCTAAAAAATGCTAGGCACCCAATCCCAGATCAGTACTATGGCATGGGTAGAGAGTAGGTTAACCCTTTCTTCTGCCATATTCCCACTTAAAATTCCCCACTCATCATCATCCTCATACTCATCGTATTGTACTCATCTACAGAGTCCCAGAAAGAATGAACTCTTGATTACATTATGTATTGTACCACACATTCCTTGGTTAGCAATACTTTTTGATATCTCTTTGTTTATTCTACCTGGGCACTGGGCAGGGAAATTTAAGACTGATCATTAGCATACTGTACTACCTGCCTGTGTGTGGTCACTGATATTTCGATTCTCTGTCTTTTATATTTCTGTCAGTGACCTGTTATTCAGTCATAAGGCCTAATTCTTATGTCAACATCAGCTTATGTTTCATGGCATGCTGACTGAGGAAGGAATGCTCAGGTCTACATTTGTTGAGAAGGGAGGAGGGAGAGAAGTGTTTGTATGAGTAACACTGCACAGATTTCACTAAGAGCTCTTCTGTCATCTCTTAACAGGCAGTGAATGAAATCAAGTGTATGACTGGAACATTATGAACAAAACAACTTATGTAAACCTCTCTCTCTCTCTCCTCACTCACTCACTCACTCACTCACTCACTCACTCACACACACACACACACACACACACAGAGAGAGAGAGAGAGAGAGAGAGAGAGAGAGAGAGAGAGAGAGAGAGTCTGCTTAGTCCACTATGAGTTGAATAAATGCAGTTCTTCACAATTTCCATCCCTTATTACTTTTTTGATGATAACACCATGAGCTAAAATTAGTTTCAGCCACTACACCTAATTTATTATCTTGCTCCTGGACAGAAGCATTCTGTATAATATTTACACATGGGTTTAGCTGCACTAATCCACGTACTTAATTGATTAATCACAGTTTAAAATGTGGAAACTGAATTAGGCATTTTATTGTGAAGTGGCATTCTGAGGTAATCAGTCGAGGTACGTAATGATTCAACTGATGCAGTTAATATTTTCTCTCTAACAAGTCATTTGTCCATGTCTAGTCAAAAGAAACTGTTCTCTTCCATAATTTTATCTTCATAAAGCACTTGGTTTATGGTTATTTAAATCTATTAATTAAGCAGTGAAATTAAAATTAGCTTGATAAAAATGATAGCCCAGTCCTATACAGCCATGTCAATAGGACTACATGATATGCAGTGCGGGTTGATCAGAAGACAACAAGTAATTAAGTAAAATACTTTTTAGCTTACCTCCATGTAGGCCTTCTGGCTGCCTATGGGTCTCCTTGGAGCCATGCCAGCTATGAAGCTGGCATAAGTCTGAGGAGAGCGCAGTAGGTGTTCTGGGGCAGAGTTAGAGGGATAGGATCTGGTATGCTTGACTACTGCTGGATCCACGCTCACCTCACAACTGACCCCCCAAAAATGGCTGAGTCACTGAAAGGGGAGAAAGGAGAAAGACAGAGGAGATGGAAAGATGAGACAGAGAGGGACAGAGCAGAACAGGAAGGTAGACGTGGAGAATGAGAGGAGTGAAAGGAAGGTGGGGGTTGGAGATTTGAGGGGAAGGTGGATGGAGAGAGTTCACAGGAAGCTACAAGGAGGAAGAGGCATACCTTATCTATGGAGGAAGGACATGGGGCAAGAAGAACTAGACAGCCAGCAAGGTCAGGACAAGTGTGAGAGCAAGGATGCAAGGGGGCAAAGAGGGAATATAACACAGAAAAGCAGAGAGGCAAGACTACAGGTCCCCAACATTGACAACCTTTTAGGGGGCAGGATGCTAGCCACAACCAGAGTCAACATGCTGTTGTCTTCCCTTAGCCTTAGCAGATGTGTTCAACCTCTGCCCCCCAACTAGATAGACCCCCCACTCTTCAGGACCCAACTCTTTGTCTTCAGTAACAACTGATTTTGGCCTGCTGGCATCCCCACAGGCCTCTTTCAAGAGTGGATTGCTGGACCACCACATGCTCTGGAAGTCCCAAAGATGCTTCTAACAAATCGTCAGGTGAAAGAGCCCACCAGGGCAAAGGCCTTGCCCAGTTTTCTGCTGTAATAAATATTCCCTCCTCATGGGGAGGTTTAATAAAGGAACAATTGAAACAATAACCTCTTTGCCCTGTTACGTCTTACAATAACTCCTTTGACATGGAATCTCCCCTGTGGGGAAAAGATGCCACAATGGTCATACTAGCTTATATTTTGAATCCTTGTGGGCACCCTCTTCTCAGAGAAGAGTGTAGGGGTTTTTGATCACTTAATTTTTTTATCATAAAATAATCACCTTGGGTCTCAATCCTAACCTACTTTCCAGCACAGAGGTAAGGGCAATACAGCTCTGAGATAAGGGAACAAATATTCCCTTGCCTTGAGAAGGCCTCCCCCTCCCCCACTGCAGGATGCAGCATATGTCACATTGGCACCACTCTGTCAGTGCTGGAAAGTGGGTTAGGATTATGCCCTTAATCATAATTGATAAACAATGATAGCTTCACAAATTGCCACCCAATTTGTAATTTTTTCCCCAATGAGAAATTCTCTTGAATGTCAATAAAGTTAAAGGCACAAGATAATTGTGAAATACATAGTAAGAATAATGTTGGTTATACTTTTGGGAAATGGTTTGTACTGGCATGGCTAATTGTTTGTATATATGGCTATATAACTTGAGAAGCAGCTGAAAGAATACATTAGAAAAAACTGGCTTTTTGCTACCCTAGAGATGTTAGGGTGTGTGCCTTTAAATCCAAGGCTGCTTCTTCATCTTTTCATTGTGCCTTTATAAATGCAAAGCAGCCTGTAGCTGGACGTAGCCTGCAGCACAAGCATAGAAGCAGCAACTTGGTTAGGATTTATGAAGTGTTTCTGAGATTGGCGGTGTGTGCCAATTTGCTGCCACATGTGTACATATTTACGGAATATCAATATTAATCAGGCAAAGAATCAGAGGGGACAGAGAGTGGCCTTTTCAGCAATAGACACCAAGAATACATTTCTCCTCAGAAATCGGGAGGGAGGATGGTAGAGGAAGAAAGAGATAGACACAACTGGGAAACAAGAGTTGCTGCTTGAAAAATGATCCGTCAGCTTCCTTACACAACTTTCACACATCACAGAAAAAGGCCAAGGCTGTTTTTGTGATGAACAAACCAGCACTGCATGTATGGAAAGTAGGTGTTTAACACATGACCAGGTTCTCATTGGATTTTCCCGAAGCAAATATATTCAGCTTGCTGTTAGTCAACGACCATTTAATCAGCTAGCTCCTACATTCAGAATAAATGAGAGTTTGTGTAGGATCAGTTTTTGAAAATAGAGAAGCACAAGAGCAAAGAGACTGAACAAATGCCCCCTGACTTTTGGACAACTCAGTCAGGGAAGAGATAAAGAGCAGATTTTAGCCCAAGTCTGCCAAAAGCACTAAGAGGCCAACAGTTGAGGTAATGGTTTTAGAGAGGGTCAGAGAGGTTCAGCAAGGTGATCAGAGATAAAAGACACATGAACTTCCACATGTTATTACCCAGGTCACAATGAAGCATGGAAACAAGAACTTCAAACGTACCAGGAACTAAGTGAAAATGAGCTAGGGCAGTGGTATTCACACCTTTTAGACCAGGACCCACTTTTTGAGAATGGCACTAGTGTCGGGACCCACTGGAAGGCTGTCATTAACCTGGAAGTGATGTTGTGGCAGGAAGTGACATCATCAAGCAGGAAGTGCTGTCATTGTGACATAATCAAATGACACTCTGAAATGCAAATTGGCATTCTTGGACTGCAGCAATGACACAACTATGAAATATCCCTGACAGAAAACAAGACTAAGACAAAATATGATGTAAAAGCACTGAACTAAAAACAAAATTAAAGAAAAAAACCTCACTTGAAAATTCAAACTGTTAACACTCACAAAAGGAATATAACAAGAGTAAGGTCTGCAGTTTCCAAGATGGCGGTTCCCAGCTTTTTGCGACCCACCTGACATTAAGTCGTGACCCACCAAGTGGGTCCTGACCCACAGTTTGAATACCACTGAGCTAGGGTGCAGACCCAGAACACATTTCATGCCAATGTCCAGTCTTGTGATAAGTCAATTAGAAGAACACATATGTCACGAACAGTGCAATCCTACACTGCCTGTCACGCAATGGCCCTAGCGTTGACGCAGGAGCGCCAATTGGCCCTCCCATGTCGGTGCTAGAGCAGCAGGAGTGGCGCTGCCTGCAGTGCCGGTCCTGCTGTGCCCACGCTGAGCCTTTCTTGTGCCGACCAAAGAGGGAGGCCCCGCGAGGAAGCGGTGCAGGGATTGGTGGGAGGGAGGGAGGCGGGGTGGGACCTGGGCAGGCTTGGGAGGTGGCCGTACGGCCACTTTCTAAGCCCATCAGCAAGGCTGCGCGGCCCCAATTCAGGCCGCACAATCTCCTCGAAACTGCGCCCGCTCTTTAGCGGTAAGGGTAAAGAGGTAAGGAAGCAAATGCTCCCTTGCCTGGGGGGGGGGGGCTCCAGCTCTCCTATGCAGCATCGGATATGGTGCTGCCGAGTCGGCCTTGCCATTTCGGCGCTGCATAGGATTGCGCCCTGATTGAGCAAAAGTAATCTCAAATAGGAATATACACTCCAGTTTTGCTGTAACTTCCTACATACCTACACTATTTTACGGACACTTACACAGCTTGCTAAATAAGTCTAATAACACCTACTAGAGTGGCATCCTGATCATAAAATCATTTTAAGATCCATTCTATTTTAATGGGATTTCCAATGAAATGCAGTTACGGTTGGAGCGTATGACTTTTATCGGTCCATTAAATATTGCATAATCTCACACAAAATGAGAACGTGTAGAGAAACAGACAGACTACAACACCAGTCTCTGAAATAAGCAGGAAGAATTATTGCTTAATCCTTTTTGGGGCAATTGTCATATTGATGAAGGATGGTTTTGCTAATGTGCAAATTGAACAGTGTTGAAAGTCTTGGGCAATGGCCTGCTCAGAGCTGTGCTCTTTTTGTCTGGAGGATGTGCTTAGTTGTTTTCCTATGCTTGTGGAGCCTCATCTCTATCCTGAACAGATATTCATCAGCTTTGGTCTCTAGGAAGGAGGGTTTTCATTTTCTTTAAAGAAATATGAGCTCCAAGAGAGAAATACATACTTTCACCACAGCTCTGCAAACTTAACAGATGCTCCCATTGATTCCCTAAAGGATTCTGTTAAAAAGTGCAGTTATGTAACTTTATCTGCACAGACTGGACACCCCTAAGGAGGGGTGGATGCTTTGCATCCAGCTGATTTCTGTTTGAATTATGATGGCTCCTGTTTGCTGTCCTTTAAAAGAAATCTTGGAATTGTGATACTTTGAATTTCAGTGGCTGGCTGCTGTTATAGAGGTTGTGCTGTGTCTCCCTCTTTGGAAATATATTCTCTCTGACCTTATTCCAAAGTGGGAATGCATTGGGGGGGGCAGGAAGTAACTTGGGCATATCGTGAACTAAGGGTTGCTGTGGAAAATGGTTTGGGTGTTAGTGCTTACCTGCACAGAAATCAGAGTTGTGTTCAGCAAATGCAGGATGCATTTCCTTTATGGGTGAAGGAAAGGGTTTAAGGCAAGGGGCAGGAGGTGTAATGTGTAGATAGGCTTGTGTGTCGACCCCCCCCCCCTTCTTTTAGAAATGGGAACTGAGAGCAGCAAGGTTTTGTTGTTTAAACCTGATTCTGCATCACTGTCCTTAGGCAGTTCGGAGCAAGTCCTTTGTATAAAACTCATGTGTACAGCAGGCGTAGTCCAACTGGTTTGGATGCATGAAATGGTACAGATCCACCACCCCTGTCAGCATGTACTTCACCTCCCAAACCCAGGTAATTCCCTTCCTTGCTCATGCATGTCACCACCACTCCTGCTGCCACCCTATGTTCCTCTTCTTCTGAGCCTGCGCAACAGTTTAAAAACTGGGCAGGTAAGGGGAGCAGAGCAAGGTGCAATGAAGTGATCCTGGAGCAACCTCCTGCCTGCTCCTCCTTACCTTCCAGTTCTTCCCACTTGGGACATTCAAACAAGCAGACTGGCCAGAGCATGCTGGAAGTGGAGTCCTCTTCCCTGTTTGTTTGAACGAGGCTGGGTGAGAACAGGCAGAAAGCAGCAGGTGTAACCGACATTACCTGTAAGATGTAAGGTCAGATATAACCTGAACTTTTTGCTGAGGTGGGCAAGAAGGAGCAGGAGGTGACGTGGTCCTGTTTTGATCATTCACTCTCACCATTACTCAGAATGGGATCACTATGGGAAACAAGGGTTACACAATAGGTATAAATGGAGGGTTACACCAATGTATTACAATCATCTATATTTACTACAGCATATATAGTAGTAAATATACAACCAGACAGGCTGGCTGGCAGGTTTGTTACACTTTTATATCTTGATCCATGGGGCTTGTTGTTTTTAAATTGTACTGTTTTGTTTTAATTTTGTTTTATTGTATTGTTTTAATATTGTTTTTATATTGCTTTTTAATGTTAAATTTTGTATTTTATTGTATTTTTGTATTGTAATGCCGCCTTGGGTGCCTTCGGGCAGAAAGGCGGGATAAAAATCCAATTAATAATAATAATAATAATAATAATAATAATAATAATAATATATCACCTAAAAAAATTAATCACTACTAAGGCAACCTCATCTAATCATATAAATCAATTAAAGGATAGTTTCACTAATACATATTAATAACCCTAACCTTGTTTCCCATCTACCCTATGTGTAACCATTTACCTTTCCCATTACTAAATAGTAGAAATTAAAAATACTTCGGGGGGGAAAAAAAGAACAGGATCACTATGGCAGCCAGTAGCACCTCTGCAGCAATTGCTTGTGGCAAAATCTCTGGGGGAAAAGCTGGGCTGCCAGACAGGCACAGGAGTTGGGCATCCATTGTCAGTTTGTTGACTCCTCCAGACCATCACTACAGTCAGCCTTATGGCTGGGTGAGCCCTGGTGTACTTTCTCATCTGTACCTGGTTTTTGAACAATGTTTTGCCATGTTAGGATCATATCAGCTATTTTAAAGCTCTGTTTGGAAAAAACAGACACCTCCTAAGGTCTCATAATACGCTACAAAACAAACACTTCCCACTTGGTTGCTAGTAGCAGCTTCTTTTGACTTAGATGTCCTTAGACTAGTGCTAGATCAGACCTACATAGCTTGTGTCCTTCCCGGCAAATGGAAGGCACAATCCCTAACCAACTTTCCAGCACTGACATAGCAATGCCAGTGAGGCATGTGCTGCATCCTGCAGTTGGGGGGCAGTCACAAAGGCCTCCTCAATGTAAGGTTCCCTTACCTTGGGGTTGCTTTGCCATTACCCCAGTGCTGGTAAATTGGTTAGGATTGTGCCCTGAGTAAGCTTGGTTTTTTCCTGCGTACCAGAGATTGCAAATACATGGAAGGTTGTAATGGAAGGCTACCAAAAACCTGGTGGCTACAAGGTGTGTCTGGTCATCACAAGTTGCACAGGCCTGGATTAGATTGTGTGTCATACACAGCGTCCATTGCGCAGCATGTTCCTCACATCCTAGATACGGATGCTAGACTTATATGGATCTATACTAGTCTAGCCATTCACCTTTTGCTCCTTTTCAACCTTAGTTTGTCACCATATAGCCACTTTGTTGACCTGGGAGTTAGCATTTGTCTTAGTTGACCCAAGTGGGTGCCAGGAAGTCACCTCCAAAATGAACTGCAGGCAATTTGAGGATCCTTCTGCAAATCTCACCACTGCTTGCTTCAAAGAGTATTGTGTCATGTTGTAGCCACATGAGAAGGAGGGGTTGAGGGCTCAATGGGGGGAGCCAAAATCATATGGCTGTTGGGAATGGTAGAGTTTTTGGAGGACTGGCCTCAAGTCTCCTGCTTTCCCCTTAAACACGTACAAGAATTTGTGATTAACTCATGTGAAATAGCAACCAGGAATTTTTCACAGGTCTTTCATTTATCTCCCTCCCCACACAGTTCAAGCCTCTTTGTTCTCTTCCTCACTCCCATGAGATTCTCTTCTCCTTGACGCTGGTTCTTTCTGGGTTTCCTAACATACTTCAAAGTTCCATGATTATGTGCTGCTAATGCCATATGAAGAGACATTTGCATAAGCAAATAAATCCTATGCAATCTTACATTCATAGCCTGACCCTATCCCGGGAAGAATAACAGCATCAGCTGGGTTTCCCGTCTTTCTTGTTCTGTGATTCGGGTCTCAAGCTTCCTTCCAGAAGGCGATAGATTTACTTTGTATTTCCCCCATAGGAAGCATCAAGAAAGATTCAAGCCTTGATCACTGCAGGTGTGTAGGAAAACGTTTCTTATCTAACATGAGACGAAGGAAAACATATGTGCCATGCAGTATTTTCCATGCAGCTTGGACAGGCAAAGGGTGATTAAAAAAATTCCCTTTTCACCCAACGTTTTGAACATTTTCAACAACATAGAATCCTTTATGAAACCAAAAGCTGCACTTCTCAGTACACCTGAAAGATACAGCTGTAGAATAAGTAGTAGGAGCAGGAGAGTTCCTCCTCTTGGAAGTGGGGGAAGCAATCAATGAAAGCAACCCTTTCCAATGGTAAAACAAAAATCCCACCACCTGGCCTAGTTGCTATCAATAAAACATACACAGGAGTGGAGGCTTGGTTAAGGATTCAGAAGAATACTTTTACTCACAGTTCATAGTTGATTACATAGGTCTTCTGATTGTGATCAGAAGTTCCACTACTTTGGAACAGAGAACCCTAGAACTGTTCCCTTTGGGTAAAAAGGGAACTGTTTTAAAACAGGGATCAAATGGGTGGCATAGCTTGTTGTGAGCTCAAGGCTGTCCAATGCCACTGCTGAACCAAATTAATTGTTAGGAAGACAGTAATCATTAGAGCATTATTATGAAGCACAATTATTTGTACTTCTTGAAGGCCTGTCGCGTGAGTTGTTTTTGGGTTGTACAGATAAAAACCAGCCTAGGAGGTCTATCCAAAGAGTAGTTCTGGATTATCTGTTATCACCTCCTAATCAGGCGGGCTCACTCACGAGACAAGATGCCTCAGGTGTAGTCATTGCTCATACCAAGTGTTCCTCTTTGAAGCAAGTTGAGCCCAACCCTAACCTCAATCTGAGGCAGTGCCATGAGGTGCTTATCTCTTCTCCTGATGCACAAAAGTGCCATAACTCCCAGCATTCTGCCCCTTTCTCTCATGATGGGTCCTGACCCACCATTGGGAAGCAAAACTGGGTCATTCCCCCTTAAGGGGAGTGGCCCAATATTGGGTATTATGACAGCACTGCCACAATCATAGCACTGCAGGCACCCAGTGAAATTTTAAAATATCTGGTGGCTGCTGGTCTCCCCAACCCTCTCGAATGACCCCCAACCCACCAGGTAAGTTAACATTTCACTGGGTGCCCGTGGTGCCATGATTGTTGTGTCGTCATCAGGACACTCTTCCCAGCCCCAATCTCCAGCCCCACATCTACTTACAGTGGCTCCAACATTGAGTTGGACTCTAGGAGCCACTGGCCTAGACTATGGCTCCCTGTATGTATTGTTCTTCTCCATACCAGTAGCACAACACAAAAAACATCTCATGCAATGAGACAATGTGGGGCACAGCCAGAGCTAGCTCATTCATGAAGCCAACTGAAGTGGTTGCCTAAAGCTGTAGATTGGTGGTGTAGACTTGTAGACAGGATCCATCTCTGTCTGCCGATGCACAGCGCTCCTTGGATTGGGAAAGGAAGAGGGGACCAAGAGAAAGAGGAAGTATGGAGGAGAGGATAATGCTGAGTGAGGACTGCAGAGAGGAAGAAGAGCAGAGGATGGCACATCTTCAGATAAGGGGGAGCAGTGTTTGGCATGTGGCTTCACACATCAGATGAATCTTGGGCCAGCCCTGATACAAGCCACCAAAAGGTTCTGTTCATAAAAATAATTTGTGCAGCTCCATTTCATTTCTGCCATATATGTGCAAGAGAATTTCTCAGGGTGTTGCAATTGCTTACAGCACAATCCAAGCACCACTTTGGGCCTACTTAAGCTGCTGTAAAGCACTGCTGCTGCTGCGTCGATGCAAGCAGCTTGCATTGACTCTGTAACGCTGGCACAAACTGCCGGTGCGCCATTCCTGTGCCAGCCAAGTTCAGATGGTGCAGGGGGAGGATGGGAGGGTGGGTTTTTCTGGGCGAGGGGTGGGCGGGCCGCGAATGTGCCCTTGCCCTGTGGAGGCTCTAGCGCAGTACCAACCTGTGTTGGATACAAGCCAGCAGGCCTGTGCTGTTCTGGCAAAGGTTAGGATTATGCCCTAATTTGCAGCTCATTTGTTGCTGGACTTTAACTTAAGAGAGAGACTTCATACATCCCAGTAATTCTTCTGTTGCATTTGTGACCAAGTTGCAGAACAAAGCTAGGTAGCATCCTTTTTCTGTATAATACAGCTACCACCACCAAGGTTTGAAGTTCTTAGAAAGCAATGCAATTGCTCCCTTTGCAAATGTTCTCTTACAGTGTGACAATGTGCACATTTGAAATGAAGGAACCTGATCATTGGCACAGCTCTTCTTGCTCCCAGGCAGACTGCCAAGGACTGCTTCTTGGTGACGGATGTTTCAACAACAGGCTTAACTGACTAATTGGTTTGTCTCGTGGGGCTTTCAGATGAAATCTACTCTACTTAGATGAGTCAACTGGGTATTGATAAAAGTGGATGATAGATCAAGTGAAGTATAAAGTTTAAAGCCAATGAAAGAATATACTGAGAGGAACAGGGATATGATTAGACCATGATTAAAGTCTGTGTTTCCTAGTCATTTGAGTTCTGATTTATATGCATAATCCCCTTTTACCACTTTCTTGTCTTGGAAGGCGTTTTCAGAGATTGCAAGTGGTGGTATTCTTAATGATCTAAAAAGCAGTGTTTAATCTCTAAAACGAGAGAAGCCACAATTAACAACCACAATCTCTGACCTGAAATCTTGCTGTGTGCATGCTGTTGTTTCACAGCAGCACCCTTCATACATGCTCAGAGGCATTCTTTATTATTCGTTCATCTGTTCTTGGACTGACTTTCTCCAACTTTCCTGTTGCTGGTCTACCTGATCCTCTTTTCAGAATGCAGAAAGAACTTCCATGGATCTTTAATATAATAGACATTTTCCTGTTTTCTTCTGGGACCCCAGTGCCAGTCTATTAGCATTAACCACACAATACCCCAGGCCAGAAAGAACAGCAAAGATCTACATAAGCTTGCAATTAATTTGCAGGATAATTCAGTCAAATGGAACGATGCAATCAGTGGCAGCCTGTATTCTTTCAGATTCTAATCAGCCTTTCTTCATAAAAGACTCATGTAATTTTACTTATAGTGCAGTCCTGTGGTGCCTTGGTGCCCCAGAGGCAGAGAGCTCATGTGACAAGGTGCTGCACCTGCTATAAGCACTGTTGGGGAGACGGTGGCCAGGAGCTCCGGCGAAAATGCCAGAGCACAGATGGGCCCACCCACCCACCTCTGTGTCTGCTGCACTCCAAATCATAGAATCATAGAGCTGGAAGGGACCTACATCTAGTCCAACCCCCTGCCTGTAGCAGGAAATCCCCCTAGACCATCTCCAGCAGGTGCCTGTCAAGCCACTGCTCGAAGGTCTCCAATGAGGGAGAATCTACCACCTCCCTCAGCAATCTGTTCCACTGTTGGAGCAATTCCACACACAGGGGGCGTGGCGAGGCTGTGCTTGGGGGCTTGGTGATGTGTCACGCGTTGGGTCTGCGGTGCCCAGAGGAATAGTGGTGCCAAAATGGTGACTGCTCTAGCTGGTAGGCAGCAGCCAAGCCGTCCCCAGATCATACTGTCCTGATTTGGACTGTGCGGCTTCCATGTGCCTGCTATACAGCAAGCACAGATCAAAGGAATCCATAGGGGAGGGTCAAGTCTCCCCGGGGCAAGGGCGCAAATGTGCCCTTGCCTCAGGGAGGCTCCTCAGTACTCCGTGGCCCACTGGCCTTACTATTCTAGCGCAGCTTAGGATAGCGCACTTACAGCACCATCTGAAGGCTCCCGTCGCACCGACGCTACATCATAGCATCCGTACAACGTTGTGTCGGCGCTACTGCAACAGGATTGGCTGACACAAAGAAGACCCCATGTTGGGATGGGCATGGGATTGGCGGCAGAAGGGAGGTTGTGGGCGGGGGAGGGCGGGACGTGGGCGGGCTCCAGATTCAGCCATAAGGCCGAATCCTAAACTCATCCAGGAGGCCACGCGGCCCCAATTTGGGCCATTCAGTCTCCTTAGATCCGAGGAGCGCATTCGCGCCCTTACCTTAGGGGAGGCTCCAGCCTCCCAGACGCAGCATAGGATACTGTATGATGCTGGCTGGCTGGACTCGCCATTCCAACGCTAGGTAGGATTGTGCCCTTAGTTTAGTTAGTAGGGTAATAATAAAGTAAATGTCATGCAGCCCAATTTACTCAGAAGAAAATCCTCCTACATTCCATGGAATCTCCTTCTCCCGTAAGTGTGCATAGGATTGCAGCCTCAGTATGCCAGCTGTTGCCTTCATGATTTGTGCTATATTTTCATACCTTTATATAGGTAAATTGCCTTTACATGAATCTGCCAGCTAATTGACGTTTTCTCCTGTAGATAAACACAAAAGCAGAGACAGTGCAATTTAACTCAATAAAACTCTCTCTCTCTCTCTCTCTCTCTCTCTCTCTCTCTCTCTCTCTCTCTCTCTCTCTCTCTCTCTGTGTGTGTGTGTGTGTGTGTGTGTGTGTGTGTGTGTGTGTGTATTTCTGGGTACTTAATTGGGAAATCTGGTCACACAAAACAGAAATTTAAATGGGTAACATAGTAACTCCATGTGGATTTAGTGCCTATGGTTTGTTTTAAGCCACTATGTAACCAAGAATTTACTGTTGTCTTTGTGAGCATACTGCCTAGGTTTCTTTGTTTCAAATTCCTGTCAGTTTTCTTTTTAATGCCCTAAACCAAAGCTATGTTTATGTGGCTTTTGTGTTTTTCCAAGCATTTGATTATCTAAATGGATATCTCCACTGAACCCCCCTCCCCTGGGTTGCTTGGAAAAATAGCAGGATCACACCAGGAGGTAGCAGGTGAACCCTTTTAGTCAAACAAAGAATCCCCTGACAAAGAACTAGAACAACATCATACCAAAGGCGAAATACGGGTTTGAATAAGTATTACATTCATTTCATTCATGTACATATATACGGATAGCTCAATATCAGTACCAACTCTTCAGTGCACCATCTGGTAAAGCAGATCATTGCCTACAGTAGCTTATCTCACATTACCTTTGAGCCATTTTGGGGTTGACCATCCTGCCACATTGTTTCAGAACATATAAACTAAGTACAGAGTTAATTTCTACTGGATCTTTCTTGTCTTAGTAAAGAAGTAATTTGATGGCAAGGAGTATCCTTGTTTACTTAATAAGGGTGTGTAACAGGTTTGCTAAACTGAATTTACAC
>JAJKFI010000028.1:797476-813200 GCA_029204185.1 Lerista edwardsae | reverse complement strand
CTTTCTTTCTTTCTTTCTTTCTTTCTTTCTTTCTTTCTTTCTTTCTTCTTGCTAAAATATAAAATAGCATTATTGAAATATTGTTTCAATTCATCTATATGGCAAGAGATAGCTTGGGGAAGGTAAAAATACTTTCCCCATCCAGTGGAGACATCCAACATGTTTCACAGCCATTATTAAAACAACTTGTTTGTTAAACAACATTATTAAAACAACATTATTAAAACAACTTATTAAAAGAACTTGTGATTACTGCGAAAACAATAGAACTTGTGATTGAAACAACCCCTATATGGGGTTGAGAAAAGCCTGCCCATGTAAACCGCCTTGATTATTAAAGTCAAAGGAGAAATCCAATGACCAGAAAGGTGGTACATAAATACTGGTATTATTATTTATTTATTATTATAAAATTATAAAATTATCCCAAATTCGCTCTTATAAGTTGTGATGTCCTTCTGCTCACCCATGGACCAGCTGAATGGTACTACACAAGCCATTTATAGCCTCAGACTGAAGTAATTACAGAATGCTGTAGGGATTGCACATGGGGTTTTGCAAAGCATATTGAGCATGGGGGGAATGCATAAATATTAATTGACAGGAAGGAATGTGGAAAACATTTGTTACCCTTTATAGATAATTTTCTGAAAAGAAACCCTGTTGATTCCCTGTGATTGTATTTGATTCCATGTTCCTACTTGCAACTCCCACCTAATTGAATTGTTGGCTGTAACTTTTCTAGCTCTTTAATATGTGTGAATACTGATGGTAGCATGTAGTGAACCTTGAAATGTAGTGGGAAACAAAGAGTCCACTTGGTCATTAAGGATGTTGATACTTCCTGATCCTGTAATCATCTGTGCTGAAAATATCATACATATAAACGAGTATGAGACTTCTAGGCCAGTGGAATCATACGGCAGCCCCTGACAACTGCAGTGTCATGTTCCTGTTACTATGACTGCAACTTCAGGGCGCCATCCAATCCAGCGCCAGAATGGCAAGGCCGGCTAGCCAGCACCATATCCAACGCTGGGTCGGGGGAGGCTCCAGCCTCTCTTATGCGCTCCTTCGATCTGCACCTGCTAAAGAGCGGGCGCAGTTCCAAGGAGACCGCATGGCCCGAATCGGAGCTGCGTGGCCTCGCTGACGGGCTTAGGAGGTGGCCGTACAGCCACCTCCCAAGCCTGCCCAGGTCCCGTCCAAGTCCCGCTCCCGCCTCCCTCCCCCCCTCCAATCCCCGTGCCGCCTCGGCATGGAGCCTCTCTCATGCCGACTGGCTTTCGTCGGTGCAAGAGAGGCTCAGCGTGGGCACAGCAGGGCCAATGCTGCCTGCAGCGGTGGTCCTGTTGCCTTAGCGCTGACGGGGCTGGGCCGATCAGTGCTCCCACGTCAGCGCTAAGGTTGCAGCATCAGCGCAACCCCGCTGCGCAGGGTTTAGGATTGCGCTGCCCGTCTCTCTAGAAAACTGGGCTTGCAATCTGCTGGTTCTTACTATTATCCTAACAGAGCCTTTCCCAGAATTAATCTATTGACTTCTATAGGGTTACTTTGCAGTATTTCCAAGGGATCACTTTGCAGCAAGTAGCATGTGAATATTAGATACATCCAAGGTTTATTTTATTTGATAGATTTATGTACCACCTTCAAACAAGTATTTGTAGAGTTGTTTGCACAGAAGTTGACATAACAAACAGTCCAATCCTACCTAAGTTTCCTGGTGCCAACACAGCAGTGCCAGTGTGGGCTATACTGCATCCCATGAGGGAATTTCGGCTGCTGACGGTCTCCTTGGTATAAGGTTCATTTGTCTTCTTGCCCCAGAGTGAGCCCCAGTAGTCGCAATGAGTCAATTCAAACCTACCAGCTATATCGCTGGCAGAAGTCTGCGTTGAACCATGTTGGCAGATCAGCCCCTAGAATAGGATGTTGCAGGTGCGGCACTGCCAATCCTGCTCTCTGCCCAGGCCCAATCTGCCCACCCTGCCCCCTTCTTGCTCTCCCCCGGTCTTCCCCCACCCTTGTGCTGGATGTATCTTCTCTGGCTGGCATTGTTCCGACCAATGGCACGTGCAGGATGCTTCTGGCCTTCCTGTCGATGAGCACGCCCTCCTCTTGAGCGCCACTTGGATAAGATTGGGGCCAAATTCTTAAATACGCAATAAAATAAAACCAATAAAAAAGATGGCAGCGTAAATTAATCTCACTGGATGTTAAAATTTCATCAGTCATTGAAAGACCTGTGAAAATAATGGTTTAGCCTGGTGCTAAAAATACATGTACGTACGCACCAAGTCTCCACAATCAGGGTCCTACCCCTGAGAAGGCCTTTTCCCCAAAGGGCACCTGCCTCACATAGAAGCTAGGGGCACTTGGATGGATGGCTTCCTAATATGATCTAAATGCAAGAGGCGCCCTGAATCTCATTACACACTGATATACAGTATTCCCATTGCCCAAGCCCAGCGGGAGACTAGAAGTCACTAGTAATAGAGTCACTGCAGCTTCTGGGCAGTCTTCAAAAGCAGCCACACATGCAACACTGTAGTCGAACATGGAGGTTATCAGCGCATGAATGACCCATCTCTTCCAGGTGGATGCCATCCATATCTTCCACATCTCAGCTGTGAAAGGCACCCCAGTCTTCAACATTCCAGTGAGAAATGATTGCTAATTGTTCTGATCCATTGGGCTTCTCAGTTTTACAGTTTTTTGTTATTGTATTAAAATGTTGTAAGCCACCTTAGGTGTCCTTATTGGGAGAAAGTCAGGGTATAAATTCAGTAAATAAACAAAGAATTAAATGTCATATGTAGTTTATATGTACTCATATGTACTTATACTGCATCAAGCAGTTGGTGCATGTAGTTTATCACACAATCCTAACCTGGAGTTAGGCCGGCACAGTTAGGCCAGCAAAGTTTGTCCTGCACAAGGGCCACTGTAAAGTATGTTTGGACCACTCTCGAGTCAGGGAGGATGGTGCACAGGGAGGTGTGCTGCCTTCTCTGACTCCAAGAGTGATCCAAACATACTTTATGGTGTCCCTTGTGCAGGACAAACTTTGCTGGCTTAGTTGTGCTGGCCTAACTCCAGGTTAGGATTGCGCCCTTGATAATATACCATCTGGCCACATTTTAGACAGTATTCTCAGCATCTTTCCCAGCCCTTTCAGGAGATCCCAGGAATTGAGCCTGGAACTTTCTGCATTGTACACATGTACTCTGTCAATGAGCAGAAGGTAATTGTGCAGTTTGGCCCCTACCTAAGGGGCTTTAGCAGAGGCGTCATCCTACCGGAACGGGGTGGTACCCCGTTCCGGTAGTTCCGGGGAGAGCGGGAATGGAGCAGCAGCGCACGGCAGACTCCGTGCGCTGTTTTTGCCCTCCTCCGCCCGCCCCAGCACCCGGATTGCTCTGTAAGAGAGCTCTTCCGGGCGCAGGGAGGCGTTGCCGGGCGCCGCAAGGGGGCGGGGAGCTACAGCTCACCCGTCCGTCCCCGCAGCGTTCTGGATCCTGGCGCCAGCAGCGTTCCGGTTGCTGGCGCCAGTGAATGACGTCATTGGGCTTTAGGCTTTAACACTGTTAATCCTTACTTGGGAATATGCTCCAATGACTACAGTGGAGCTTTATTTCCAAGAAAACATACGTAAGATCTGACATGTTTTCTGACTGTCTTGATCAGGTAACCCAAGCTTTGTTGTCAGAACATTAAGACCTGATCCATAACTACTACAGTTTCTCACCACCACCCCTCTTCCTCCACCATGTTAACTGCATCAAGAATTGGTTCAGGCAAACACAGAACAGAATCAATCAAGGAAGAAAATACGTTTGTTGTAAAGCTGTTTTTGTTGTTGCCTACAAATTAGTAATTGTTTTGTGGTCAAAGAGCCTTGTTGTTTAACCTCAAAAATATTTCTTTGAGCCCCTTAGAAATTTCATACCAATTTGACTAATAGAAACAAGAAACAGAGAGTTTGGAGTCTATTATCGGGGGCGAGGGGGAGGCTGTGTTGCAGTCCCTTTTAGGGCTTCTCCACAGACTTTTCCTGTCAAGGCTGTGGAATGCACAGAAATGAGGAACGTCTGTGCCTTTCCCTGCTATAGAGAAGTTTTCCTCACTGGTAGAAAGGCTGGTTAGTCAATTTTATACATCTGATTTTGCTTTAACTTTTTTTTTCAGAATATTCAGAGTGTATCAGAAACGAGAGACCCGGGGGTTACAAACCTAACCTTTCTTGTACTATAGCACTGAATTCACTGGAAAACACCTTCAAATTCCCTAAAGCCACTGTACAAACTCACTGGTGTAAAGGAATTAAAAGTCATTTTTGAAGACTTGATGGCTTTTAAATGGCTGTCAGTGCAATATTGGACTATTGAAGGCTAAATTCTAGAGCAGCCGTTTTCAACCACTGGGATATGGCACATTGGTGTGCTGTGAATGGTCCTCAGGTGTGCTGGAGGAATTTGGGAGAAGGTCCTTTATTAGTAGGGCCATTGAGCTCGTTAATAGCTCGTTGATGTGAGCCCCCCCCCCACTGGAAGCATAGTGTGCCAGGTGAGTTGTCAAAAATGGTGTGCCTTGACCATTTTAGTGCCTTGCCAGCATGCCATGAGATGAAAAAGATTGAAAATCACTGCTCTAGAACAAATCACTTGATATTAAATTGAAATGCCAAGGGCCTCATCAAGAACTGATATGCAGGGTAATTGCTTTGCCTATAAGTCTTCCCAATGTGTGTAACTTGTTTTAAGGTGCATTTAACATCCAATACGAATGCACTGAGTATCTTCAGGGAGTGAGTGCAAAATTAGATGGGAGAACAGTGTGTACAAAGCAGGAACCTGGAAAGAAACAGGCACGTTCCCTCCCAACCACACTCAGAGCCTGAATCCTCTTGCGCTGACGGCACAGTTCATGATGGTTTCGGTCTCTCTCTTGTAACTGCTATGCAGCAAATATATCCTAAGCATTGGGGTGTTCACTTTGGGAAGAAAAACTAGGCTGTCATTTAAGTACCCAACTTTGCATTCCTTGCACGTACTTGTGCCATAATCTTGTTACTAATGGTGGGAGGAGTAATAGAGTACTGATGGTTTCCTCTTCCCTCCATTCCATGCAACGTTCTACTGGCTCCCAAGCAGCGCACAGCGACCCAGTTGAAATCCCGTGGCTGCATCTTGCTGGCACAAGTGTGTCGTTCCAAGTTTCAGAACCCCAAAGCACTGTAGGATGCATAGTGGTTAAAACGAGTTCTTTGGTCAGCTTCAAGCCATTTTATTAAACTGGTTAATTAGCAATTTGAAAGGGAAAAATCAAGGTCTTAAGGTCTCCTCGGGTCACTGCCAAACCACAGCCTATTAACTACTCCTGCCTTTCAGCAGCAATAATGATGAGGTTTGGAGAACATATGGAACCAACTAGGCGAGAGGCTTTTATGAGGAACTTTAACAGGGGGCATGATTTTACAAACAGAAATTCTAGCAGACAATTTCATGGCTTTGCTTCCTTAACTGTCCCTTTAAAGAAGCGAAGCTCTTTCCTCATTCTGGGACGTCAGGTTCAGACAGGCTTTCCTTCTGACACTGGGGGTGTCTTTTAAGTGGCTCCCCCTGGACTTGTTTCTCTGAGGTTGTTTCCCTGACACTGACCTCATCTAGGTGGTTTTCGCAGCTTGTCAGCCCCTGTGGCTTTCACCCCCTGTAGTAACATACTGTGTTATGGGGAAGGATGGGGAAGGAAAATGAACCTCCTTCAGGAAGCTAATAGAATTATTGGATTTGTGCAACACAGAACTATCTTGGTATTTAACAAGGTTTTGCATTTGGATAGACCCATGAATGAGTTTGTGCATGTGTGCGTGTGATCCTTATGACTAGAAGAAACATACAGTAAATCCCACCTTTTTTATTCCCTCCATTCCACTGTCCAACCCTAATAGGGTGCTGCACCGCTGAACCTGCATTCTTGTGTTCCAGTGGTGCAGTTTTCCAGTGGTGCAGCATGCCTAATGTCTATCACAGATAGTGGCATGCCATACAGCATGGCCTGACTGCCGCAGCAATTCGCAAGCAGCTGGGGCCATGTGCCCGCAGCCTGCAACAAGCCCCAGCACCAGTAAATCAACAAGTAAACAGGGAAGGGAGGAAACGGGGAGGAGATTGGGGCAGGGAGAGGATGGCTTAAGGCTTGGAAAGGGGTGGTATCAGTGGTAATGGAGCTGTCAATATCCTATCCCAGTGAATCCCAAATGGTTTTTTTTACTGGTGACTCCCTTGAACTATGGGCCATTAGCTGCAGCTCCCCATTAGGGCTTCAATCCTATATTGTACAGGGTGGTAGATTTTTTTTACAAGGATTCTGCAGCTTCCCTGGTTGGTTCAAGGCTGGGAAAGGGGATAGGACAGTGGTTCCCAAACTGTGAGCCATGGCCCCCCGGGGGGCCATGGCTCACAGTTTGGGAACCACTGTCCTATCCCCTTTCCCAGCCTTGATCCCCCAACCCATGTCCACTCGGATTTGCTCTGGCAAAGTAGTTTGTGACATTGCAAGTAGACCCATCAGGGCAGCAGAAACTTGCCCCAGAGCAAGGGAACAACTGTCTTCTCACCTCAAGGAGGCCTCTAGGACCTGGACCTCCCTCTCAGGTTGCAGCACACACCCCATTGGCACAGCTGCATTGGTGCACAGGGAGTTAGGTAGGATTGAGCTGCTAGGGTTTCTTCTTATGCAGAGTCTGGTCTGAAGGCATATGAGGCAGCTAACCTGCTGATGTGCAGCTGGTCTGAGTCTGGCCAGAGTCTGGATAGAACACCACCTGGGAACCCTGCATACACTGCCTTGAGCTTCACATTGAAAGAAAGGTGGTGCAGAAGTCAATAAAAAGAACTCAATGGTGAATGCTGAAGCTGGAGGGATGCCCTGAAGCACCTGCCAATGAGCCACCTTCTGTTGCCTTCTTGTCACCTGCATAAGGTAACGTTTAACAACCCAGTTCCAACAGACTTCATTGCCAAAGGCAAGTCTATACAACAAATCTAAACTGACTGGCCTGACTGACATGTCTTCTCTCTAAGGAATCATGAGAATTTTAGTGAAGAAGATCAGAAGTCTCTGGGGGAAGGGGAATATAATTCCCTAAACACAAACAAGTATAAAATAAGGTTTACACTAGTCGTACTGTATAGCTGGAGTCTTTTCCATGGAAACTTGTCAACTGATATTACCTGGTCTTCCTATGCTTCGGACATGTCTGAATAAGTTCCGTCAGACTTACTTCAAGGAAACCTATATTGGACCAGGACCATAGGCCAATATCCAAGTCAAGTTTTGTATGCAGATAAAACACTTCCATTGGGATGGGATGGACAATTTTCTCTTCTGGTGACAATACTGCATGGTTTTTAAGGCTGAGAAGAAAGAAACAAAGGCACAGAGACATGATTGGGGGGAAACTCTGACTTGCTGTTAGCTATAGTGATTGCCTTGCTTTATAAGAAGCATATTCAGAATGTAGTTCAGACTTTGTGTTGCAATAAAATTCCAATTTATGGGCAGCATGATACCTTGGAATAGGTGGCATTCTAACGGCACAATCCTATGCACATCTACTCAGAAGTAAGTCCCATTGTGCTCAATGGGACTTTTTTTCAGGAACGTGTATATACAGTATCATCTTGCATTCAGAGTCGCTGTACAGTACATTCCTTTCCCAGGGCTGAGTGTGATCAAAATCCACCCAAGAATGGACTTTTACAAAAAAAAAAAAAACTCCCCATCTCTCTCCTACCCCACCCCCTGCACACACGCCTGCACATTTCTCTTCTAATTGGAAAAGTGGTCATTCTGTCTGAGGTGCTGCGTTCTTGGAATGTGTTTTGATCAAGCTCAAATCCCAAATGTCACGATCATTTTCAAGGCCAAACAAGCAAAGGACACAGTTCACGAGCCATTGAACTCTGAAGTAGTCCCATTGGATTGATTGGGGCTGCTCTCAAGTCAATTGGCGATGGACTGCAGCCAAACTCCTTCTCCTCCAGAGCTGGCGACCTGTTTGAAAAGGGCATCCAACTCTCAGCTGCACAATTTTCTACAGGTGCCTCAACTATTATTTCATAAAACATTTGGACAACATCGGTCTGCTCTGAAGACATTTGCAGTCCAAAATAGATGTTGTGGAATAATATTACATAAAGGTAGACTTTTGCATTTATTCTTTGAAGCGGACATGTAAAGACGTGAATATTTCAACCTACACATGTTAACTCCCAAGTTAATCCCACTGAGTCTACTGGGGTATATTGTTCCAAATCACATAAGATGCCCAGGATTGCATCCTTCAGATTTCTCCGCCATTTCTCTTACTGGCTGTGCTTTCAGAGGGGAACATGTTATGCTTTGTGGCATGGGTCATCCCAAGACCTCTCAGAGACTCAGGGCGAAATCCTATACTGCACTGGATTAACGGGCAGTCTTTGTCTCTTTCCCTTTCTTGAAGAAGCTCAGTGGCATTTTAGCCTCACAATGACCCTGAGAGATTGTGCTGTGCCATTCAGTCAACCAGTACATTTAGCAACTGGAAAGCTTTAATTTATATTTCCTGCATTCTGATCCAATATGTTCACCTCTGACATGGTTTGTACAAAGTAGTATAGTTACCCCGCATCTTGCACGAGGCTTACATTCCAGGGTCTGCACATAAAGCTAAAGTTTTATCTACTCATAATTGCCATGACATCAGGAAAATGTGTATTGTCCCTTTAAAAGTGACAAAACATTGGCAGGAACTGTGACTGAACAGCTTCCTTCTCCTATCTCATGCACCCCCCAGGGCATGTATTCATTTAATAGAATGGTGTGCAGAATCGCCAGCAGTATTTAAATTTCTGGATTTTTGTTTTTGGCTTGCCGACTGCATGAAGTTGAATTTGTGCAAGCCTTTCATGCACAAGATGCAGGATGCTTGTCCTTAAATAAAAAGTGGGGCAAACTCCCCATATCTTTTCTGTGTCTATAATGCCAGAGATTCTCAAAGATAAGATTGTTGCTTAGGATCTGACACTGATGATCCCTGAGATGACAATTGGATGTGGTTTTTGTTTTAAATCCCAAGATGTGTGCTTTTTGATTCAGTCTCAAGCTCTCCTTTCCCTATAGGTCTACGTTGGTTGAAACTTCACATGTTAATGTCCTATCCACACGGTGAAATTCTTGGCAATTTTCAGAAATCCAATAGTCCTTCTAAAACGAAGGCAGTTTAAAACTGAAGAGCAAATGTGACTTCTTAGCAGAGCCATAATGAATGTTGGCTGGAAAATGAAATGCCGTGGCTATGCAGCAATAAGTCTCCTAGGTGTATTTAAGGGCAGATTGTGGAAATAGTTGGAATTGGCTACTATGGGAAGCTGAGTATACTGAAGAGTTCTGCGGTTCAAGAGTTAAATGGATCATCCCATCTTAGCCGCTCTGAAAATTCTTTGACTCAGAAGTCCAAAACTTCCCCCAAGTGTCCCAGTCTAGGTTTCTGAATCTTCTGTGACCCATAAAATGTGAGATTAGCATCTCTCTAATTTAAACAGGCTGCAAAAAACATGGGTTTAAAGGATTTCTTACCTTTGAGGCCTGTAGGCTGGGGAGGAAACAGCTCATCCAAGGATTTCCTGTGGATTCTGAATACTGGACTAATAAAAATAAAAGCTCAGAAGGAGTTGATTGGAAGAAGAGAATGCTTACAGTAAGAGCTATTTTCATGACACCATTACTTATACTTCAGGAGTACATACCAGACAATGTTTTAACCCTCTGGGAAGTGCGAGTCTTCAAATAAACACAGAGCGCATGGCAGATGAAAGATAAATGTGTGAGAACCTGTGGACGGTGATCCCTGGTCTTGGTGCACCTTAGTCATGTGCACTTGTCACTTGGCAGTACCAGAAAATGCCTTGATTTTTGTTCTTTTTACATGCCTTGAGAAATGTGGGTCAGGCTACCAAATAAATTACTGATATAGTTTCCAGTGGATTGTGTTGACTCTCAGTCAAAGATAGATGTGTCAAAAGATAGTCAAAGATAGGCTATAAAGGAAAGGCTTTCACTTGACAATCTCTCCCCACAATGGTTGTGACTCAGACGTATATGGGGGAGAGAGTGCGGAGAGACACGTAAAAATTACAGCCTCAAAATCATCAATGCCATTAAAATACAGTTAGGCTTAGGGTGCCGTCCAAGAGCACCCTTGGATCGACACAAGTTGTTTGAGTCATCCCTGGGTTATTTCAAATGTGCCGTAAGGCATGTTTGTGCCAGCCTAGGACATGCTGGGTCCTAGGCCTCTGTGGGGATTTTGAGGGTTGTGGGATGGCGGGAGGGGCGGAATGGGGTGAAGGGATGGGGGGTTGGCCCTCCCGGTAGGGCGGCCTGGGGACAGGGGATGAGCCAGTTTCCTAACCCTCATCCCTGGGCAGCGTGGCCCTGATCCTGGCCGCTGCAGGCTGTTCAAACTCACGCCTGCTATTCAGCAGTTGCAGGTCTGAGTAGCCCCATCAGGCTGCTTGGGGTTTACCCCAGGGTAAGGGGACAAATGTCACCTTGCCCCACGGTGAGCTCCAGCTGCCTCCTACCCTAGGTAATATGCAGCACAGGCCAGCTGGCCTGCCTGCTCCTCTCCAAGTCAAGATTGCTCTGCCCCTATAACCATTCTCAATATTTCATTGGCCTGTTTCAGACAACCTATGATTCACTGAGTTATGAACACAATCAGAAGTCTACTGAGCCCACACTCTTTCATCATTCTCCTGTATGCTTGGGAATCTTGGGGCCCTTCCCAACGCCAATGCAGCCATGCCACTGGGGTGTGTCCTGCATCCTGCGGTGGGAAAACAGTCATGGAGACCTCCTAAAGTGCAACATTTGTTGCATTATGGCTGCATCAGTGCTGGAAAGATGGATAGGATCGGGCCCCTGGTTTGTTCAAACCACATCCTTGTGGATTGAATTCAGCTTCAGATTTACGAACAAGAGATTGAACCAGCTTTCTTATTGCAAACTAATAGGGTATCATTTTCCAACGAGGAACAATGTAGAGGACTAGTAGCTGGGACTCTCCTTCATGTCCCCCGCCTGTAAGTCAAGTTAAAGGGATGGCAGCTTGGGGGTGAGCCTTTTCTGTAGTGGCACCATAAATATGGAATTCCTTTCCCGCGGATTTAAGAACGACCCTCATTGCTTTTCGGAGAGGACTCCTGTCTTTATGGATTCTCAACAAAATAACATAGATTTGTTTTTCGTTGTGTACACAGGTGCTGTTTGCTTTGAACCAAACATTGTTACAACATGAAAGTCTTCGAGCAGGCAGCTTACAGGCTCCCTATACAACTGAAGATCTCATCAAGCACTACAACTGTGGAGACCTCAATGCAGTCATATTCAATCATGATACTTCACAGGTATGTTGTCTTCACAATTTTAATCGAATGGAAAGGTACAAATCTATATGAACTGGTGGCTTGTGATAAACAATTTTGGCTTTTTAATTCTCTAGCTCACAGTTGTCCAGGCACAAAAATTAAATTCTTTTGCTCAGCAAATGAAGAAACGTTTAGCCTATTGTATCTATAGGATATGAAATAATAAGGATTAGTGATTCCTCAATCCTCATCCACAAAGCTTCCTAGACCTACTTCCGTCTTCCAATCTACCGTAAAAATGCCCCAGAACAGTCTTTGAACCATTGTGATTTTCAGTAGGAACCCACAACATTCTTCACTTAGCAATTCCAGTGCATCACAACCAGTTAATGGGAGCTCATCGCACAGTATTACATTACAGCCTCTTTGCTGGATTGTTCTGTTTATCA
Organism: Lerista edwardsae; assembly: GCA_029204185.1. Classification (NCBI taxonomy): domain Eukaryota; kingdom Metazoa; phylum Chordata; class Lepidosauria; order Squamata; family Scincidae; genus Lerista; species Lerista edwardsae. The sequence continues at coordinate 801,337 of JAJKFI010000028.1, read as the reverse complement.
GATTAGGCAGATTATTTATCTGCTAGTAACTCACAATGGATGGCATCATACTGACAAATAGGCAAATGCAGTGAAACATTTGTGACATTACTGGGTAGATAAATATGGAAGAGGCTGAACTTCAATACGACAATGTTACCTGTGATGTTGTTCCATGACGCTGCATTGTCAGCCTCACTTGTCAGAGATGTTCTGTAGCTGTGTTGGGTGCATGGGAACATAAAATGTCTAGCCTTAATGCTTTGGGGAAAACGTAGCAGTGAAACTCCCTTCTTTCAAGCAAGAAGTCAGATTTATAATGGGATTGAATCAGATATCCAGGTGACATGGCAAAGAAGTTGCAATTAGAGGCAAGGAACAAGAGAGACCAGAAACCTGTTGATCAACTGGCCAGTGAAACAGAGGTTCTCTGTGTGTGTCTGTGTCATCATGTGTGTGAGTTCAGACTATGGAAATGTGATAGAAACTTCAGTTGCTAGACATAGCAACCCCTGAACAGATAGGTAGCTGACCATATCTTAGAATGTGTCTTTGATCATAGTCACTATTGACCATGGACGAAAACCTGGAAGAAAATGTTCCACATATAGGAGATAGTAATGGGTAAGCCCCACCTAGGTTGATTCAGATTGGGCTTCTCCGAAATAAATTAGTTTGAACTGAATTCAAAGTAGGCCTCAAATAATTAATGTTAAGCTGAGGTCGTGTCCTCACCTGCCACACATATCTTTGAGAGCAGTTCTTGCCATAAGCCCTTCCCATTATCCTCCCAGCCACTTTCTTTCCTCCTTCCATTTTCCAACACCAGGGAGGGCTTGAATTGGATCCTTTATTAGGAGAGTTAGGGTGCAATCCACACTTGGAGGTTGTGCACCATCCTCCCTGACTCCAAGAGTGGTTCAAATGTGCTTTACAGTGGTGCTTATTCCAGCCACTTTGCTGGCCTAACTATGCTAGCCTAACTCAAGGCACAGCTGGGCTGAGTGGCATTGCACCCTTAGGTTTGTTAGGAGCCATGAAATTAGGCACCTAACAGAGTCACTGTTATGAATCTTTTCTGCCTTCACCACCACCAGGGGAGGGGAGGGAAGGAGTGGCAGGTTGCTTGAAGAGATCTGGGTCAGATTTGTAATGGGTGTAGATAAATTTTATTTATTTATTTATTTTATTTTATTTAATTTTTATCCTGCCTTTCTGCAATGTAGACAATGTAGACTAGTTTAGTCCTTGCTGTAGCTGGTACATGTGTTTGTTGCTTGTGCCATCATTTTGCTAAACTAGTCTACAATGTCTTGTAAGCATCCTCACTTATGTTCCCAACCCTTCTCTTTGTTCTTCTTGCACCTTGGAAAAGCTTATGTTCCCCACATGTCTCTTGTTTCCTGGTGAGACAATGAATATTACCTCTGTTTTTCTAAAGTTGCTTTCTGTATATTTTGGCTTGGCGAGTGACTGAAAAGCTTTCAGAGGAATGTACATAACTGAAAGTTAATTGCAAGTGCTTAGAAGGCCTTTGAACATAATTCTCCCTCATTAGGACAAAAGACTTCGTAATAATTGAGTTTGTATTTGAAGAGGAAGTGAGCATTAGGTATATGGACTATGAGGCCAAATAACTTCCCAAACATGTCATAATCCGATAATAATATATGTGTCACATGAGCTTGCGCAGCATTCTTTGTTTTCTCTTAGATCTTCTGTATCATAGAGAACTGTTAGCAACCTAATGCAGTGTTATAAGTTCCACCCTGTGAAAGTCACGCACACATGTACAGCTTGTACAAATGTAACTTTTGTGGAACATCTGGAAGAAAGAAGGGATAAGAGATGGAATATGACGGAAAATGAATATGTCATTGCTTAACTTTCTGCCACTAAAATCAGTGGGACTTGACTTTATGTCTGGTTGGATCTTATCTTATGTTTTGTTTGTTCTGCACCCTATTGAAATCAGTTGAGGCTGATTGGTCTGTTTATCAGATTAGGTATCTGCTAGTAGCTCAAATATTTTGGCCAAAATTATTTTGGAAAGATCGAAGACAAAAGGAGAAGGGGGCGGCAGAGGATGAGATGGTTAGATAGTGTCACCGAAGCAATGAACATGAAATTGGGCGAACTCCGGAAGCTAGTGGAGGACAGGGAGGCCTGGCCATGGGGTCACGAAGAGTCAGACACAACTTAGCGACTGAACAAGTAACTCACAATAGATGGTGTCACACTGGCAAAAAATGTAGAACATAACTTGCTGAATAGACATGCCCTGATATCCACTGATTCAGCATCCACGGTTTCAGTTATCCACAGATATCATGGATAGTGGGACACTTATTAAAAAGATAGGGAAACATTAAGCAAACCTCTTTTTTTTTTAACCTTGTGGCAGCAAAACCACTGAAATTCCCTTATCTTTAAAAAGGCATCCCCAGCATCAACGGTTTCAGGTATCCATCGAGTGTGTGTGTCTGGAACAGAACCCCAACGGATACTGGGGCATGCTTGTATATCCCCTTTTCTGGAGTAAATGAAAGTTTTCTCATCACTAGAAAAGTGAGATAGTGACCACAAGGAGAGCATTTGAGTGTTGGCTAATGGTGCTTTGAGAATAGATTATGATAGATTAAAAATGCTGTACAGGCATGCCCTGGTATCCACTGATTAAAATACTTTTAAGCCACAGAAAATTTTAAAAAATTTCCATCAACGTCTGCAAGAGTCGCAGTATTGCCTATACAAAAACTCTTACCCGTTTGTTCTTGATATTGCTTTCCTGTTAAAAACATTATCGGGTTTTATAGATTCATGTTGAACCGAGCTATGTAGTTACAGGTAACCTTTTCTCCTATTTAAAGTAGCTTTAGGGCTTGTTATGCTTCTGAAATAGAGAAGGAAAAAAAGGTTGTTGCTGTAGTACCCTCTGAGATTTAAATGGAAGCAAATGTTGTGTGGAAAATACATCGCTTTGCTGTTACCAAAAGGGCTTTTGGTGTGTGACTCCCTGAACCAAAGTTCAGAGATTTATGATTGCTTCTGGTCCTGTCATCTTTTCTACAGAATACTCTGAGAAGATTTGCAATGAGCCATAAGCTAAGAAGTCTATAAATACCAAAAGTAAAATTATCAGGTCTTCCGTTTCAAGACAAATGTAATATTTACTCATCCCAAGTGATGAAATGGTCAAAGCAATTGTGCAAAGCAATGTACTTTCTTGTAACATCAGACATGGTTTTTGAATTGCATGGCACTTAGCTTGTCCAAGTATCTTGTACAGCTGTGTTATTCAAACTGTGGGCCAGGACCCACTTGGTGGGTCACAACCTGATATCAGGTGGGTCATGGAAAGCTGGGAGCAGCCATCTTGGAAACTGCAGGCCTTACTCTTGTTATATTCCTTTTGTGTTAACAGTTTGAATTTTCAAGTGAGGGTTTTTTTAAAAAAAAAATTGTATTTCAGTGCTTTTACATCGTATTTTGTCCTAATCTTGCTTTCTGTCAGGGATGTTTCATGGTTGTACAATTGCTGCAGTCCAAGAATGCCAATTTGCATATCAGGAGTGTCATTTTTATTATGTCCCAATGAAGCACTTCCTGCTTGATGATGTCACTTCCTGCCACAACATCACTTCCAGATTAATGGTATCACTTGATCATCCTGACACCATCACTGTCGTGGGTCCTGACACAAGTGCCATTCTAAAACGTGGGTCCTGGTCTAAAAAGTTAGAATACCACTGTTGTACAGGATCCATGCCAAATGTTACTCAGTGGACTAGGTTTCAGCATGAAAAGCTATGCCCATTTGAAGTTACTCTCTCTCTCTCTCTCTCTCTCTCTCTCTCTCTCTCTCTCTCTCTCTCTCTCTCT
>JAJKFI010000028.1:768090-797466 GCA_029204185.1 Lerista edwardsae | reverse complement strand
TGTGTGTGTGTGTGTGTGTGTGTGTGTACATGTATGCCCATGAAGAGTATCTGTGGTTTCTAGAGATATGTGTATGATTTCCACCTAGAACTGAAATAATTCTGGAGACAGAACATGAATTACAAAATCTGGAGAGGAAACGTTGATGAGCAAATTCCTTTAACATGTGTTTGCTTTTATATTCTAATCTGAATCATGTATAAAACTCCCAAGTATAGCTGAGTGAGTTACACAAACAGAAAAAAACCATGCCCTTCAAACAAGGCACAGGTCATTAGCTCCTAGGCTGAAATGTACAGTAGCTGATTTATCTGACAGCCCAATCCTAGCCTGCGCTGGCACAGCTGGGCTGAGTGGCATGTGCTGTATCCAGTGCCAGTTAGGAGGAGGCCAGATGTCTATTGGGGTATTCTTTCTTTACAGTTTCAGCCTGCCCAATGGGGCTACTCATATCTGTGCCAGATAAATAGCTGGCGCAAAACCGAACAGTTCTGTGTAAAGCTGCCAGGCCTCCTCTGCCTATCCTGGCCCTTCCTGGATCTGTCCCACCCCTGTTCTGCCCTCCCCTCACCCTGTTCTGCCTCGCCCCAACCCATTCTACCCTCCTCCACCTTTCCCTCTCACCTGCACTGCTTGCAGGGTACTCCTCCTCCACCTGCTTTACAGCACATTTGCAACACTCTAAGCCAGTGCAGTGGCTGCTCTGCTGGCACAGTGCTCCATTACGATTGTGCTGCCATACTATCAAAATATTACTAGACTGCAACACTGATACACACAGTTTCCTAGATGTAAGGCCCATTGAATACAATGGGGCTTTCTTCTGAGTAGGCATGCATAGGAGTGTACTGTTAGTCAATAAATAAAGAAAACCTCACCCAACCATTCTAGGTATAGGTAGAGTTACCAGATACAAACTGGGACAGAGTGCCAATACCTTTAACCATTGCATAGAAGAGGGAATTTGGGCAGGTGCAGCCTTTGAAACCCTTTCATGATAAGCTGCATCTGCCCAAATGCCCTCTTCTATACAATGGTTAAAGGTATTGGCACTCTGTCCCAATTTGTAACTGGTTACCCTAGGTCAGTGATGGCGAACCTTTTGGGCTCAGTGTGTCAGTACTTAGGAAAATGCTTAACTTGACTCTGCTAGTGTGTCAACCCCCTTCCCAAACAAAAGAGAAAATTCATTTATTTAAAAGTCATTTATTTAAACAAAAAATACACCCCAATCATGTGTGGTGTAATGTATTATATAAAGAAACACCAAATAATTACATAAAATGAAAAAAGAGTAAAACTCGGTTTTTGTCAGGTATTGGTGATTGTTGGTGTGTCACCCCAAACGTTCTGGTGTGTCACCTTTGACACGCGTGTCATAGGTTCGCCATCACTGCCCTAAGTATAGGGGGAGTAGAGATGCTGGACAAATGACAAACGTGATAGGAAAAAAAAATAAAGCAAAACCTTTCTATGATCTGGCTCTCTAACAATCTTTTCTCCACAATTTCCTCCAGTAATGTAAGTTCGTTTCTAAACTGAGCAGAACAACGCAGCGGTTTCTTTAGCTGGGTCCTGACAGAGAAATAGAACAGGAAACAGATCACTTTCTTCTGCACTCTTCTGCAAAGACCTGACTTCCCTAGGACTACTTCACCTGATAGATTTACCACTGACTTTCTGGGCAGGCAGTCAAAATGATATGGAACTATTCTTTAAAATAAAGATAGGAAAGGAATGCTTTTCTTTCTCATCCTCTGAGTGGAGAAGGATATCCTTTTGCTGTCAAGGAAGTGTTTTCTTTTTGCTTCTTCTGCAGCCCTTACTCAGCTGTTTTTATGAAGTGACCCGGGTGTGTGTGTGTGTGTGTGTGTGTGTGTGTGTGTGTGTGAGAGAGAGAGAGAGAGAGAGAGAGAGAGAGAGAGAGAGAGAGAGAGCTTTTTCAAAATAAAAAAAGTTCTCAAAGTGGTTTACATAGCAAAATAAATGAAAAGGGGCTTTTCTTATTTAGAAAATCGTATTCTTCCAATCAGAAAATCCATAGGGCTTTTCCCCTCCAGTAATAGAAACCAACTACTTATTTTCCATCTTCATTCCTGGAATGAAATTCTGGTAGGATTATGAAAGTTGCCTATGTTGGTTCACTTGGCAATATAAAATCATAATGCTTTAAAGTTCAATTAAATACAGTGGTGTATAATGTGATATACAGTGACATACTGTACATTAGACAGTATACAATGGTATGCATTATATACAGTTCTGCCTCTTTGCCCTTGTTAGAGGAGTGCACCCTGAGAGCAGATTCATTTTATATAAATTGCAAAGATATAGCCCTTTAAAATATGTTATCAGAGCATCCCACCCCCAGATCTGTCCTAAAAGATTTAAGGCTCCTGATAAGTCTTTAATGATGTCATTATTTTGCTTCTAGTCTATCTTTGGAGGGAATGTCTAGATAGCCTCCAAATCTGGGCAGTGAAAACTATCTTTGGAATGCTTGGCTGCAATCAGTATGATATGTACAGTGCAAGTGCATTAGGTGGAGTGTTGAGTGATAAGCAAAACTCTCACTTATCCAAGGAATGGCATACTTGTTTATCAAGGGTTAAAATAATATGCACATGGAATCCATATTTAGAGCACTTTGGGTATATTACCTTATCAAGTTTTAGACATAACACAGTGTGGGGAAATTGGCATGAAATTTTGTCCTTAAAGAGAAACTGAGACACCTTTGGTTTTTAAAACAGCTGCAGCCAATACAGAGCTTGTTACGAGGTTTGCTGACTTACAGAAACCAGTGAGTTGCAGGCCCTGTAATCAGACTTCCCATAGTTTTTCACTGAGGGCTTTAGACCAACACGTTTTCAACCACTGTGCCATGACGCATTGGTGTGCCGTGAATGTTCTGCAGGTGTGCTGTGGGTGTGTGCGGGTAATTTATTAACTATAAACCATAACTAAGTCATCAGTAGGCTTCTGCCAACCAGTTTAAAAGGGCCTGTACTGGTTGCAGGTGCCATTCTGAAGGTCCTGCAGCCTTCTGAATGTCTCCACATAGTGAATAACAAGGACAGAGCACAGATAATAAGGTATGTAGCAGTTCTGCCCCTCACAGATAAGCAAATTTGTAGATACCAAGTTCACATATAAAGAGGATTGACTGTAATTGTTTTGAGGCAGCAACAGATACCAAACCAAAACCAGTAGCCATTTTAACTTCTCCAAACGTGATGAGAGGCGCTTATGGAAATTGTAGTGTTAATGAGGGCTGCTGCAGTATATGGAAGTACTATACTGGATTCCTCACAAAGCCTACAATTGCCATAAGTACCTTCAACCCTCTTTCTTCATGTTTGGAGAATAGCTCAATTTTTGTGCTACCCTTTTTGCTTTCTGTTGCTACCTTAGAACTGTTAGTAGCAAGTAGGTTTTAAATTTCATTTAAAGAATGAAAGAATTTCATATATCCCTAAGTTTTACCATTGACTTATACATGAATCATAGCAAATGCTATGATTTCTGGATTAAATATTTGCCTGCAACCTATCCATGAGATAGACTTATACACAAGTATATACAGTACATAACCAAAAAAGTCATGCTCTTGTTGAGCAAATGTAGCAGTGCAGTACAGAAAAACCACTGCATTTAGGTATTGTAATTTATTCTGTGTGGTTTGGGAGGAGGGGTGACACGCATAATGGGAGATGATGCGGGTGACGCAAACTCTAGTGACGCCAGAGGACCAGACGCACCCACCCCAGTTCATGTAAGTCAGGGATGTCTGTCAGTTGTCCTATTTTGCATAGCCTAATTCAGGAGAATTATGAAGCCATTTCAATAAACCCAATACAGTATGTTTTCCTGAAAACGCAGAGTAATCATTAATTGGTATTAGAAAAAAAATGGGTGGATTAAAATTGAAATATAAATTACAGTTTGATCCTAAGCTGGTCTGCACTGTATCCAGTGCAGATTAGGAGCAGGCTGGAGCCTCCATGGGGCAAGGGCAATTTTTCCCTCTTACCCCAGGCTAGGCACCAATTGCCCCGATCAGCCTGTTCAGATCAGGCTGTGCAAGTCTGAGTATGCCGCACCGTCCAAATCAGGGCCACATGGCTCTGGGATGGGAGTTTGGATGCAGCCTAATGGTTCCCCACACCTTTACTTTTACTTTTTTGGATCGCACTGTATTGAGGTTGATAAAATCCATGTAGAAATTTTCTTGTTTAACATCCCTTTCCAGCCACAAACATCGGGGGAGGGGGGAATTGGCAAAGACGATAAGCACACAGCCACTTCCCAACTAAGTCAGGCACTACTCCTAGTAAGGAAACATCTCAGTCTTGGCTTACTTTGCCCAGTGAATGTCTGTTTTCCCATTTAATGGGAACAGGAAGAGGGTTCCGTGAAAGAAATGCCTTGGAAATAGAATTACATTTTTCCAAGGTTCGATAAAAATAACTTCCTGGCCACAAGGGTCTCCCCTTTATTGCCATATTCTCACTTTGATCAGCATCTTGTGCTCCCGTGTCCTGGCAGCTTGACTGCGTTTTAGTGCTAAAATCACAGGATCTTTTTTTTTGTGTGGAAAAACAACAAAGGTTTGGGAAGAAACATAGAGAGGTTTGAACTTTTCCACATGTTTGAAACTCTCAGAGACTCTTTCAAAAAATACAGCAATGAGAGAAAGGGACTGGTAAATATGAGTATGATTCACAAAACTTGAATCAAAACTTTTATTGACAAATTGTGTACCCAGTTTGTCAAGAGCTGAACCCTTTGAAATCAGTTAGGCCCCAATTCTATCCCCTGCTAGCCATACTGATGCAGCTTGCCAAAAAGGCACATCCAGTGGTAAACTTACTGGAAGTTAAGTTTTACTTACCTCTCAGTAAGCCCTGGGGTCTCCTACGGGTCTCCTTGCACATATGCCATCACTTTTGGCAGCATATGTCCAAAAGATGGGGGAGCAATGGAAAAGGGGAATAGGATCCAGCACATGCCATTGCCACCAGATCCACCCCTCCTAGTTACTTCCCGGGTCTGCCCACACACCCTACTGTTGAATTGCCTGTTCAGGCAGGTGCCGCAGGGCCTTGTAATGGAACTGTGACACTGCTGCCCACCCTAATTTAACCCAGAAAATGTCCCAAACCATACAGTTTCTTGCTGCTGATCAGCAGATTAGAGCTTGACAAGATACAAGGCTGCAATCTTAGACATACTTCCTTGGGAATAAATCTCATTGAACACAGTGGGATGAACTTCACAGTAGGCATGCAGAGGATTGTGCTCTAAAGAACCTAAATGGTCTTACGTTGTATGAAAACTATTCCCAAAGACGTTAACCTGGATATGTTGTACTTATGGCTGATCATAATAGGCCTCAATTCCATCCAAAAAAAAAAAAATATCCTGTATGTTCACATGTGCCTTTTAAAATCATATGGTAAATACAGAGTATTTCTGTCTATAGCAGAGGGAGTATCTTTCTTCTGTTCCTTGTTGTAATATACAACCATGTTTTTAGATCTACTGCATCCAGAATGTGGGACACAGAACTATGCCAGCAACATGGAAAAGCCATTGCAGACATGGAACCGCTGACTCAGTCAAAACCCAAGCTCTGTTTCTTGCACTACTCCTTTGGGGAGGCAGTTTGGTGTGGGAGTAGATATGTATACTCTTGCGGAATTACAGCACAAGTTCCAGAGATTTCATGGGTTTTGCTTCATGTTGGAGAAAGCAGCTGTACTCTCAGGGAGAATGGAAAGATAATGTTGTTAGTTGAACCCCTAAATGTAGTTTGTTTTAATAACCTGATTTCCTGAAAAACCAAATGCCAAGCCATTTAGAAATCGTTCCCAAGTTGGTATAACTGCAGTAGCCATAAATATTCTCTCTCTCTCTCATTCTCTCTCTCCCCCCTCCCGTCTTTTCTGACATGCCAGTATTTCTCTTCACTCTGTTCTTTGCTTCTCAATTTACACATGTATCTAGCATCATAACCAGTGATGTCATTCAGGGGGAACGGACCAGAACGGGCGTTCCGGATCCTAACGGGCTCCGTGGCTTTTTTTTTGTTTTTTTTTTCAACATTTGAATTTGAACTCAAAAGTGAGTTCCTGTTCCTAAATCATTTGAATGACACCACTGATCATAACTGAAACTTTTGCAAAGCATTCAAGACAGATTCTTCCTTCCTTCCTTCCTTCCTGTCAAGGTTTGTGCCCCAAACCTGGTAAAGAAGTTGCTTGCTGGAGGATGTCCCAGGGTTTGGCCATAACTAGGCCTGGTTAAAGTCTGGCCTTTAGCAGCAGCAGCAGCAGCAGCAGCACAAAGCCTGCTAGAGGCACAAGAGCGTTGAGTCACTCAGCAGGTGTGAGGTAATTGCCTGCTGAGGGACTGCAGACACAGGTGGTGATGGGTGTGGCTGATTAGCCAAGAGCCTGCCCAGCAAGTGGCACTGATAGGCTGACCCATGTATGAAGCTAGAGCAATTGCTGCCAGAATTTGGGGGTTGTGGCAGTGGTGGGATTCAAATAAATTAACAACCGGTTCTGTGATGTCATAGCTGCAGCAAAAAAACCCCGAAGCCAGCCGAGGTAAGTGAGTAGGCGGGGCCCAGCCATTTAACAACCGGTTCTATAGAACCTGGGCGAACCCCCTGAATCCCACCACTGGGTTGTGGGATGGAGAGCTGTGAAGCATTATGGCAGTCTGCAGAAAGACTGTGGCTATGAGTTACTTTGGTTCCCTGTGTGGGACCTTTGCTGCCAGCCTGTACTGAACTCTATCTACTGTAAATATACGCTTGGTGAAAGATACTGCTGTCTTCGCTTTGTTTTGTCCTTGAAGCAAGCTGCCTAGCTTGGCTGCTCCAAACACTCCTTGGGAACTGTGCCAGCCATTACTTGGCATTGAGAGTGGGTCGGCTCACACCGTCAGCTTCTGAAATTCCTATTCCTTCCTTCCGTCCGTCCGTCCTTCCTTCCTGCAATACCACTTCTAATGTTCATGTGTGGAGTACATGTAATTTGCAAACACTTTATAATCTGTAATGTGCTTGCCTTCACAACAGCCCTTTGAGGCAGGCCATGGCTGCATGTATTTTACACATAGGAAACTGTTCCTCAAAGCTACCCAACAACTCCATAGAAACCGTGGTGTTTGAGCCCCTTTTGGGCCCAATCCTATTGGGCCACTGTACTGCCAGAACTCACAGTCCACCAGTGACCTTGGCTGTCGCAAATGTCAACTTGCCATAGAGAGTGGTTGGGCCACAGCCACAAGTGCTGGCTGCATGCAAGCAACCTGACAAAGAGTTCCAGCATCAGTAAATCAGGAGCAGGCAGGGGGTGGGAAGAACATGGCAGGAAAGGGGAGGAATGGGGCAGAGACGAGGGCAGAGAGGGGGTAGATTGAAGCTGAGAAGGGGAAGTACTGGCAGCAGCAGTGCCACCAATAACCTATCCTCTTTCCCAGTGTTGATCCTCCTTCACAGGTTCACTCGGACTTGTGCTAGCAAAATTGCTGGCACAGGTCCAGGTAGACCCATTCAGGTAGCTAAGGCTTATCTCTGGGCAAAGGAACAAATGTTCCCCCCTTCCTCAGGATGCAGCATGCATTTAGGTTGTATGGCTTCATCAGCAGGAGGGGATGTAGTTAGGATGGACCTATACGTTTCTCTTTGCTGTCATTTCAATCATAATAAGCTTATGCATCTAGATTGAACTTCTAGATAGAACACGCTATCTTTGATAGACTGTTCTATCTATCATAGAAGCAGTTGGGGACTTCGGAGTTGGTCTAGAAACTCTGGGCCATCCATATAGTGAATTACACACTGCTTGTCTTGGTTACAGAGGAATGCCTTGCTAACTAAGCTTGCAAATCCTGGAATGGAAGAGACGAGCCAGCAGTAGCAGTTGTCACTTTAGGAACAAAGTCCCACATTGACCACCTTTATTTCCATTGTTGCTTTGCTAAAATAACCATAAATTGTTCTACCAGATGTTATAAATTTCCATATATCACAGCCAGCAGGTGCCTTCAGTGTGCAAGTCGTATATTTTACAGCAATTTTATAAAGTGCAGTACTCTGTCAACCTTCCTTTTTAGCATTAGAATAATCTCTTCATGCAGGCAAGAACTGCACAGAATGCAAATGACAATGTTTTTTTTTTCACATAACTGCACTCAGCATTGTACAGTCTCTCTGTGATCAAATATACAGAGAATTGCTTTCAGAAGCAACTTCATTTCTAAAATTACCTTTCCTTGGAGACTGACCAAAGCAATATCTTCAGCACATGGGACACTAATGGTGATGTAAAGGACTTTGCATCACTCAGCTCCCTAAACAAGTGTGGATGTAGGGCATGCATACTAACCCACACTTGAGCTTTTTTTTTGGGGGGGGGGTGGAATTTGCATGTCATTTCAGGCACACTTTGGCTCAGACCAGGCTTGTTTCAGCCCATCAGAAGACAGGTTCTGAGATCTCTAGGTTTGCTCTGATGAAGCACCTGCAAAACTGGCACCTGGCTTTTTTTTCTTCACAGTTTTGGCAAAAGACAGACAATAGTCTTATAGAGCAGTGGTTCCCAAATTGGGTCAGGATCCACCAGTGGTTCACAAGCCAATTTCAGGTGGGTTGTGAAGCACTCAGGGCAGCCATACAGAAAATATAGGAAGATGGGATGTTGGAAAGGGAGAGAGGTGTGTGGTTATTCTGCTTGTATCAAGGTTGTAAATAGATTTTTTTCTTTCTGATTCGCTTTGGTATTGGAAAATGACTGAGAAATAACTCAACTAATTGCTGCATTAGGAAGGCAGCAGGCTCTGGCATCACAATGACAGCACTTCCAGCCATTACGTAACTTTTGGTGGATCCTAGACAGATTGTCATTCTAAAAAGTAGCTTCTCCTGCTCAGAAGTTTGAGAACTACTGTTGTAGAGAGTTTGAAAACTGCTTGCAGTATGTGCATTTTCACAGGACATACTGATTTTTGAACTGGCTCCAATAATTGTTTGGCTAGATGTGGCAGTAGGGTAAGAGAAATATTTCCCAACTCTGATTGAAGCTATTCTTGAAGACTTTTTTTCTAGCAGTGTCATGCCATTTAGCCAAACAATGCCAAAGAACAGGCCATTTAGCTTGTTTATATCTCCACAATTGCTTTCTGTAGTTTCCTGGAGGTTGATGCCACATCCTGGATACCCCAGGCTAATCCAGGAATGTTGGTAAATCTAATGAGAAACAAAATCTCCCAAAATTTGTGATCTCTAGCCCATAGCCAGTTTTTCCCCCAGATTCCAACAGCATGCTGTTTCCTTTGAGTAAATCAGCACTTGGGTTAATGTAATACCTATAAAGGTGCAGTACAGTCATCCCCCCATATCTGCAGAAGATATGTTCCTGGTGCTACCATGAATACCTAAAACCATGTTTTGGAAAGGAAGTAAGAATAATTTACTATTGCTCTGTACAAACCCTCCAAACTGCTTCCTTGTCACACCTGCTTGTTAGTGCTAACAAGACTAAAAGGGAGGGTTGCCAAAGGGTTGTATGAGCAAAAAACAGATGAGATAAGTGTGATAGGGAGAATTTGTGAACCACAGATACATAAAACCACGGAAACTTAAGTCCACGGATACACATGGTGAAGGTACTTTAGAATTTCATATAAACGTTAAAACTGTTTCTTCAGATGTGATTTAAAAAATAAGAAATCCCACTGAAATGGAAATTCACTTCCATCTCAGACTATATACAATTTTCCATAGGAAAGCTTAAAATTGTGTTTTTAATATTTTGTTTTTTATATATTGAAACAGCACTATTTGTATGTGACCCTTTCTAGAGTCCCAGTGGTTAAGGATGCAAACTGTTCCATAAATCAACAAGAAGCAGCTGCTTTCTTTGAGCCAAACATGGTGCTTGTCAAACTGTAGAAAAAAGCTAAGACACAGAGAGAAGAATCTGTGATTAATGGACTAAGCCATAGCACTCCGGGTGTGGTTATCCTACTTTGCAAAGCTGTATGTACATACTTGAATCATTTATCTCATTCGTTCCAAGCCACAAATCAGTCATGGTGACTTGGAGGTTGTTAAAAATGCAATCATTTAACACCCTTAAAAAACATGTAATGAAATTCAAACGATGAATCAGGCAACCCAATCCTAAGGCACACTTACACTTCCATTACCCTGGGTAAAGCAACTGTAGTAGGGCTGCCTGGTCTGAGAGTGGGGGTTAGGATATGGCCTCCGCCGATCCTGCCCCCTCCCAGGCCCTGTGCGTGCCTTACCTGTGCTGGCCGCCATGAGAAATGGATCTGGTACAGACCTTCGCGCCAGTCCAGCCAGCTCCTGAGTAGGCACAAATATGACTTATGGCACATTTGCAACTCTTAGAGTGCAGTCCAAACCAACTTTCCAGCACTGGGGTAAGGGCAATGCAGCTCCAAGGTAGCAAACATTCCCCCACCTTGAGAAGGCCTTTGTGATTACTATTCCTCTTTACTTGTGCTCTCAGAGTCAGTGCAAGGGTAGCTTCTCTGGCTCAAGTCAACAATTGGATTGCATTGATTATTGTATGATCCTCTTATTCTGTGCAGAACTATGGAAAACTATTATAGAATTGAACAATTTCCTGTTTAAGTTCACGATGGCTGAATTATCATGGTAATGGTGCAGATTTCATCAGAAGTGTTACACCCCCTCCCCAGTCCACTGGAATCATCTGAACAGGGAACGTCCACATGATAAGAAGTGGAACAGGACATTTTTGGTTTGCACGTGGGGCAGAATTCAGCAATCAGAGACCAAGGAACTGCTCATAAGGGGTTAATGATCTCTTATGGGAAGCAGAGAACAACCAAAGGGTCTTTGCCCCAGACTCTTTGAATGCCTGCTAGATCTTGCAGTTGAGCCACTTAAGTCTCTTGGTGGTAAGATGGATCTTGGTGGTCAAATGGAGTATGAAGGAGATAGAGTATGCCTTGCCTCTTCGCTTGCTGTTGCTGCAGCAAAAAAACAAAAACAAAAATCCCATCCAGCCCAATGGAGATTGCTATCAACTGCTAAACTGACAGTGGGGGTTAGGATATGGCAGAGGAGGCCTCCACAGATCCTGCCCCCTGAACTGCTGAACTGCAGATTGCTGAACTGATAGTGTCTCCTCATTTCATGGTGCTTGGTCATCGCTGAATCAGCAAACGTACTGTGGTTGTTCATCAGAGCTCTTAACTATTAAGTTGGGAATCAAGCGGAGATGTATCATGAAAATCCAGGAGCAGAAAGTGGGGGAAAAACACTTTGCTTTTCCTGATCAGCTTGGTGAGGGATGAAGTAGCAGCATACTCAATTTCTCCTGTAAGCATTTTCTGCAAGGAATGCACATTAGAATCATTTAGGCTATACCCCACCATCTAATTTTGGAAGGTTTGATTACACAATAAAAGCCATGTGTTTATATTTGAAAAGGATACTGAAAAGGATCGGAATGTGAAATATTCAGCCATAAAACTGTATATCTGAAACACAGACACATCTAACCAAAATGAAAGAAATCCCTGAAGTCCTGTGTGATAGTTTATTGTGCCCCCAATAAAGGGACTTCCAGTTTTGAGGCTTCTTGCTTTTTGTAGTAGAAAGACTGAGCATATTCAATGGCTTGGATCCAAATTTAACTCATGTTCATTGGCTTCTGACCTCTCCATTTCATCTGAAAACCTTTATTCCCCCTGAAAATCTGCTCCTGAGGGTTGGTGGACCCCTGAAACAGGATGTGTCACAGGGGGCGGCAGAAAATTAGAAGAGCCCCCTTGCACAAAAAGTTAGTGAAATGCGTGAAAATTGGAGGGTCCCACTTGCACAAGCAGGACTGCTCTCTCCTCTTATCCCTCAGTAATGGCTCTCATTTCATCCTTGATCTATCCCCTCCATCTCCATCTAATGTGGATTATAAGCCTACTCGGCTGGAACTGTATCATGTGCGATGTTTGCTGCACCTCTGGTGATAGCAGCATCAGCAACAACATGACACAGCTTACTAAGGGCGCAATCCTAACATGGAGTTAGGCCAGCAAAGTTTGGCCGGCACAAGGGCCACCGTAAAGTGCATTCGGACCACTCTCAGAGTCAGAGGGGATGGTGTACATACTTTACAGTGTCCTTTGTGCTGGCCAAACTTTGCTGGCCTAACTGTGCCAACCTAACTCAAGGTTAGGATTGTGCCCTAAGTTGTATTTGGTACTATATATCCCCCATTGACCATGGTGGCAAATTCATGGTCATTGAATTGCCCATGGTGGCAAAGTGATATTTCCAGTGCTTTTTAAGCTTTATTTGACCAGTTTTGTAATCCAAGAAAGGGGTCACCTATTTCTATATTTTCTTGCTATCAGTTATGTGTTACCCATTATATAATGTGTTACTTATTGTATAATCCTCATAGTGGCCCCTATCTATGGTAGATGCTTGTCATTGGCAAATGATTACGGTCATATGATTTATTTTTCACGAACAAAACCAGAAACTTTATGCACCATCACTGAAGCGGGTGCAGTGACATAGAACAGGAAATTACCTCAAACAATTTGTCACCATCTTCTCCATCCTCCACAATCTTCCACCATATCCTTCTTTTGGTTGGTAACTATGTCTTTTTGTCCCCTCTTGGTGGCCTCCTCCTGACACCCTTGCTTTCCATTTCAGCTCCCCAATTTCATCAACGCGACACTTCCTCCACATGAGCAGATTACAGCGCAAGAGATAGACAGCTACTTCCGGCAGGAACTCATCTACAAGCGGAATGAGAGAATGGGGAAAAGGGTGATGGCTCTTTTAAGAGACAATGCCGACAAGAGTTTCTTCTTTGCCTTTGGAGCAGGTAGGGCATTCACATGCTGTTTTCTTTACTTCTGCACGTGTCAGTTTGTAGTAGTAAAGAGGCATCAGTTCATAAAACTAACAGCCCAATCCTAAACGGTTTAGGCAGCATCCGAACTCAAGTCCTGCTGCCGCTGAATAATGTAGAGCAGACAGTACCAGCCTTAAAGGGAGGTCCAGCATTGTGCTGCCCGGAAAGCTGGAAAATGGGCAGGGAAGCTGCAGGAGGGGGTAGATCTGGCGGTGATGCACCAGATCCTAACGCCCTTTTCTGCAGACTCCCCAACCCATTTTTCTCCTTTCATCCAGGGAGATGCAGAGGCTCATTGCAGAGCAGGAGGCTGACGGCGGTCTAAGAGGATTTAAATCCCCTTTTGCCTCTGGAGCCTTCTTCTCTGCCCCCCCCCCAAAGAAAAAAGAAAGCGTTTTTCTTTTGAGCAGCTGCACCAGCAGCCCATTTTTGAGCAGCTGCACCAGCAAGGGGGAAAGGGTGGGATTGGGCTGTAAGTGATGGAAATAACTTTTGCACTGGGATTTTATTTATATCCTCTTCTACTTCAGGAGTTGAGTGTATTCCTGTTATGTTCTCTGAAATGATTGTGCGGGGACGGGACAAATCTCAATCCCCAAAGTTTAAAAAAACCAACTAAACATATTTTTGTCTGGTAAGGTGTTTTTTCTTCCTCTGCTTGAAATCCCAATCCTATGGGCTGTTTATGGCACAACATCTCCTGATACCCTGTTGTAAAGTGCCCAGCAATGGCGCAAACATCTCACCACTGCTGGAAAATTCAGGGAATATTTTTATATTTCAGAATGATTTCTCCTACTATACATTTGCTTATTGAAACCTTTTATTTTGAAGATCACTAGTAAACATGGTGATGGCGTGGTGGCGCAGTGGGTTAAACCACTGCCGCTGGGCTTTCCGACCGGAAGGTTGGGAGTTCAAGACTGCGTGATGGAATGAGCTCCCATTGCTTGTCCCAGCTCCTGTTTGAAAGCACCTAAATGCAAGTAGATAAATAGGGACCACTTCGGTGGGAAGGGAACGGCATTCCGTGTGCTACGGCATATAGTCATGCCGGCCACATGACCACGGAAGTTGTCCTCGGACAAAACGCCAGCTCTACAGGCTTTGAAACGGAGATGAGCACCGCCCCCTACAGTCGGTCACGACCAGACCATTCGGTCGTGGGGAAACCTTTACCTTAGTAAACATTTATTCTTGTTGTCCATCTGCCTTGGTTTCTGAGTCCATTTTATTCATTCTAATCAATATGCAGATTTTTAGCTGTAAAAGACAGTAACAATAAAAATGTTTCTTTTTGTCCTGCTGATCCCAAGTTTTGTGATGAATCACTATAAAAACAAATGCCAGAAAATATGAAGATGTACTAATCTCTGACATAATAATTAGCCTCTGTATAGCATTTCAGAATTAATGCTTGAAGCACTTCACGTACACTCAGTAATCATTGCTTTAAGGTAGGTGATTCCTATCAGATTGTTCTGGGAGCAGGGCCATCATTCAATAATAAAGCACATACTTTGCATGCAGATAGTTCCGAGTTTGATCTTTGGCATCTAAGATAGCAGGTCTGGGATAGCCATTGCCTGAGACTCAGCACTCCCCTGTCTTTGTCTTGGCAAAGGGGATCCAACAGTAAAGTCCATTTTAGTCCCAAATCCTGACTGGAAGTCGAACTGAAATGGGTTTAGATTCACAGGCCCCAGGTGCATGGGATTGTATTGTGGAAAACCAATTCCTACGCAACATGGAGTAGTAACTGGTACAGCGTTGGTTCAGGTCATGTAATATAGCTTGTAGGCATCAGATATGTTAAAGAAGCACTTCTGAACTCCACAAAAAAAAAAAACTATTCAAAAATAGGAGCATTTTGGGGAGGGAATAGTCAGATGTTTGGGATTCTTCTTCTAGTAGTAGAATACTACTACTAGAATACTTCTACTACTAGTAGAATACTACTACTAGAATACTTCTTCTACTAGTAGTAGAATACTACTACTACTACTACTACTACTACTACTACTACTACTACCTAGAATACTAGATACTACTACCACTGCACCCAGCGGAGGCACTGCACTGCAGCTGCTGGAGGCACCTTCTGCTGGGTAAGCCACCAGTGGGTCACCCTGAGGCACAGGGAGGGTGTCACGGGGGGAGGCGAGTGCGGCAGGCCCTGGCTATGGCAAGGCACAGCAGTGTGGAAAAACCTGTGTGCTCCCCCCCCCCATTTGCTTCTGAACTTGAGTGGCTACCTGCATAAATCATTTCATGACTTGGGACTTTGTGAAAGTCAGCCCAGCCACTACTTTTACGATAAACTATTTCATGTAAACTTTCTTTTTAAAAAAGAAAGATTAAAAGGTCTATAATAAATAAATGCCAACTTTATTTGGGCAAAGTAAATATCAGGTCATGAGTCATGTCTTGTGCACTGATTCTCACCCTGGACTAAACGTTACGAGAAATGTCTATTAATAATGACAGAAAGGAAAACTAGGAGGACAAAAGAAGCAGACTGTATTAGAGCGCAATCCTAACCTGGAGTTAAGCCAGCACAGTTAAGCCATCACAATTTGGCTGGTACAAGGGACACTGCAAAGCACATTTGGAGCACTTTCGGAGTCAGGGAGAATGGTGCATGTCTATGTGCTGGCCTCTCTGACTCCGAGAGTGATCCAAACATACTTTACGGTGTCCCTTGTGCCGGCCAAACTGTGCCGGCCTAACTCCAGGTTAGGATTGTGCCCTTGGTTAGATAAAAAGCAAATGGCTCCTTGTAATGCAAGCTCAGCTCAACTAATGACCCTACCAGTCACACCTAATTGAGTTTTCATCTATTGAATTTCAACTGGATCAGAATTCGTCTATGACAGCAGACAGAGGCCTGGATTTCTACCTAAGAGACACATAGGCTATGGGTTGCTGGTGCCTATTGGGATGGCTGAGGTGTGATACAGGGTAAGGAGAATTACTTCCCCTTACACTGGCTTGCACTGCAGCCAGCACCAACTTCACGATGGATACAGGAACTGGCCAGCTGGCCTCCCTATTCCATTGCAGGTTAGGATCAGACTGCCCGTGCTATAAGGCCTAAATGGTTTCTGTGAAGTTGCTTTACCATGTGCAACGGTTGAGAAACTATTTTGATAACTTTTATTTCTCTTTACCATGTACGCACAATTCTTTCAGCCTTTTCCACAGTCTTTAATAGAAAAGGGTATGAGCTACTATTTGTAGTGGTATTTGCTGCATAACAGAAGGTTGTCTGCCCACTAATTTGCAGCAGGCTTGTGAAGCGCTGTCTTGTACAAGACATGCCATTAGCTCAAAGTAGATTCAGGCTGAAATCTAAGAATATGCCTTTTGCTAACTTGGTTGCCAGGGAGACATGTGGAATGCCATATTGGAACAGGATCCAGCGTTTCACAGCTGGCAACGACATTTCTATTGAAGTGAAGCAAAATGAGCAATCTCATGTTTAGTATATTGACATAAAATTGGATCCAAATTCAGCCGTTGAGTCCTTTCGTTTATGGAGACCTTACAATGAACTCCAACCATTATTCATCTTTTGGAGGAGGGGGAGAAAGCAGGAGGGGAGGGGGTGTTTGCAACAACATATGTATTGCATGTGGGAATACACACTGGTCCCCTGTATGTATTCTGGCTCCAGTCCAGTATTGGAGTTTCCAATTTATTATTTGCCTCCCATGGAGCCAACATGTTTCTACAATAGGTACAAACCTACTTCATGCATATCCACTTAGGGTGTCGAGTTTCGGCGATCTGCTGTACCCTGGGAGAATGAGATGATCGCAAACACTTGGAGTGGTCCTCCCTCCTCCTTCCCAAACTGAAAACAGATGCTGTTTATTGAGCAGCATCATTTCAATAAAGTGTGGAAAAGAAAGTTGTGCACAAAGTTTGTTCTCCTTTTGTCACAGTTAATGTAAGCCATGCTGCGAAGAAAACAAATGGTAATTCTATCATCCCTTTATTGCCAGGATATGATATGAAAGATAAAAAGGACTCCGTGGTATGGAATCATTGATTTACTGGCAAACCGGCCATGTCATTCTGTGCAACTACTGATACTTTTCAGCCAGTGACGCAGTATCATTGAATGTCATCATGTTAATTTTAGGATTATTAAAGTGGTTAATAACTAACAGCTGGGAAGATGTTGGGTCAGTGAAGCAGAACATAAATCTTAATGTGGTTATGTAACATCAGTTATATTGGGGTTGTCTGACTTGTTAAGCAATGGCTCTGGGCTACATTAAAGAAAAACAATCAGACATGTTTAAAGGTGTTGCATGCAGTTGTTGGGGAGGATTAAACTTAGGATAGGCAGCTCTGACAACTTTGTTTATGGATTATCCCAATTCCATGAAACATCCAATTTATTTTTAAAAAATTATTTTCTTGAGATTTCATCTACAACTGCATGTAAATAATACAACAGGCCATGTACCATCCCCTTGCCCATACAATCTGGAGTAAAAAAAAAATCTATGGAAAAGTTTGGTTTTATGCAGCTGTACTAGTCCCCCTTAAAAATAACATATAGATGGGAGAATAGCAGCATTCGCCAGCTTCCCATTTGAAGAAATAATCCTCTTTCTTATGTGACTCATTGGATTAAATGGAGAAAGCTGTGTGTGACCTGAGCTATCCGTGATACATTTGCTGCTAGATACAAGCAAATCCTATGCTTAAATCAGCCTGTGACACTCACAGGGCTGTTATCCCTGCAGCAGCTGCTGTCTGCTTAAGCTATAGGGGGACATAGTCCTAAACCCACCAGAGTTTAGGGATGCAATTGTTCAATCCTTGTTCTACTAATACACAGTTTACAAATGGAATGGGCATTTGTCGTCCTGGTACTGAGCATTAGCTATCGTGGTACAAGTCACAGCCCGCAGTCATATAAGTTCCTGGTGGCAATTTTGGCAATCAAGGTAGCACAGTTTCCAGCTCCCACAATAATGATGAAGGCCTACAAACATCATTTCTGGCTTTGCCCGAAAAACTTGAAGTAACATTCTGAGACCTTCAAGAGGCCTCAGAACACCCTCCATGTGCAACTAGAGATCAGCTCAAGTCACATTTGGAGGGGACACGGGCAGTTGCAAGTAAGGGGGCAGAACCCCGGCAGCCATGGCAGGGGTGGCATTGCTGCCTCCCACAAAATGTCACATACTGCCTCAGGCACTGGGAGGTCTTTGGCTGGCCTTGAGCATAGCTGCTTCCAGATGGTCCAAGTATTTCGCATAAATGATCTCTGTAATTCTTAAAACTTCAATACACAGTAGGCCATTATCATAATCCTCAATTATGAGGATAGGGAGTGCGGTTGAGAGATGTTGGCTTAATGCCACCATATGAGTTTTTGGTAGAGATTTAACTCAGCTCACTTTGAGCGGGGCCGGGGGGGCGGGTAACGAATCAGAAGATACTACGTTATACCTTGGATAAGCTCTTAGGTGAAATTACAGTAATACTTAACAATCACCTTCAATGCAAGACAGTATTGAACTTACAGAGTTTGTTCTGAAATAGCTCTATTCCCCACAGCCAAGTATTACATGATTGTGGTGCAAAATCATTGTTACAGCTGTGCTCAAATTTCATTTATTGGAACCCCCTAGGATTGTTTTCCAAAACCATACTCCACAGTTTCAACTGAAATATACCACACTCTCCTGCTCATACAAATTGGAAATCTTCCAGAGATGTCAACAAAAATGACTTAGAGTCTGGAAATCATGTTGTATGGCAATGCGCATGTGATTGGATTCCAGGAGGGAGACCATTCTGGGCTATGTTACTAGCAATGAGGGCATCTGTGAACGTATTGAATTGCTTAACCAGTTGGAAGCTGCTCTTCTGCTCAATTGAAGGCCATGTTTTTATATTGAAGATGATGTGGTCCCATTGGATCCAATCAGATTGGACAAGCTTGCTAGTTAATCTAGAGCTCATGGAGAGAGACATTTTATTGTAAAGGCAGGTGATGGAACAAAGAAGTTTATGACACCCTGGATAAAAGGGAAGAAATTAGTAGTGGCCTGTTTTGTTCACTCCTCGTGCCGCTACTGTGAGTAGGCTTCCCTGTTGTTGTTCTTTTCCATTTGTGTCATAGCACAGCAATATCAATATGCAGTAGTGTTCAGTGGGAAACTATGAACTATGCACTGGACTGGAATTTGGCACTATTAATAGATTCTCACTGTTATGGTTAATATTTTTTGTTAAAATCTTGGTGCTATGTCATAAGAGGTGTTCATGGATGGGTGCAGGTAGAAGCAAACTTCCCTTCCTTCCTTGGCACATTAGCCCTCTGCCCTCCCGCAAAAAAAAAAAAACCCTTCTTTGGACAGTTAAAGAGACCCTCCAGAGTAAGAGTGTATGGGACATAGAGTGTTATGGGTGATGATTGCTTCCCCTTCACACATACACATGGAAATACTTTCCATCTGGGGAAGAGATTAGGTGTACAGTCCTAACTAACTTTCCAGCACTGACCTAGCTGTGCCAATGGGGGACGGGCTGCAGCCTGCAGTTGAGGGGCAGTCACAAAGTCCTCCTCAAAGTAAGGGAATGTTTGTTCCCTTACCTCAGAGCTGCATTGCCCTTACCCCAGTGCTGGAAGGTTGGTTAGGATTGCGCCCTAGGATACAACCTTTGAAATTCAAGAAGCTCTAGGTGAGGATTGTAATGATTAGAAGATAGCACTGTCATTTAATATAATTTACCGTATAATACGGTATCTTTGGCTCTCTCCTAGCTATTTCTTCCCAGTCATTCATAAAAAATGCAGCCCAAAATTCAAAATATTATACAATGAAGTCAAGTAAGTAAATTTAAGAAGCGTTGCTACGAAGCAAAGTATATGATGCATTCAAAATTGATCTATCCAATAAAAAAAGCTGTACAATTCATTTTTATTGCATGGTCTTGTGTTTGTAGACATTAGATTTTGCATTGGCAGAACTTTTTAGAGCTCAGTTCCTGGGCCCTTGAGTAGTGTGCGTGTTATCTGGAAACATGGTTATTCTTCCAGAACATTAGACTTGATTAGCGCCCTTTGGGAATTAAATGAATGGGGTTGCTTGACACGCTTTGGAGCAGAGTTGGTCTTTGATAGAACGTTTCACCCTTGTGATCCAAGTGATTGATAGACAGTACATTGTACCAGTCAAGCTTGTATGAGCTGCAGTGAAACAGGGAGTTTCTTGAGTGTCTTCTGCAGCTGAGGAATAGCCTGGAGTGCATCATTAAAAAAGAGTTAATATTTTGGCAACAAAGCATATACATTTAAAATGAATATTTAGGAGGGAAAACGGTCTTCTGGTTTATTTCATTTTTATGGACAAATAATTTGTGAGTAACACATATGATAACAAACAGAATTTGTGCATGCTATTAATTTGGGCATTATCTCCTTATTTTTATTTATTTTTGAAGATTTCCTTGCATTTGTTAATGCTTTTCCCTTTATTTAAAATTTATCTTTGCTGCTTTTGAATGATGGCCGTATTTATCACCTCTCAAACTCAAAAGCAGCTCCAAAACATAAAGTTTGCTATCTGCCTTATCATCAAGGAAGGAAATAGTCTTTAAGCCAAGCGCTAGAAGGGTGAGCTTCTAAAATCAGGGAGTGAAGTCATATCATATAAACATGACTCTAATATAGAAGGGTGGATTTCAGTGTTCCCTATCCCAGTTCAAAGGAATCTCCCAGCCGTTCTGTTCCATGTGTTTTATCAACATACCTTCCACATTCACTCAGTCTAAGGACTCAAGGAAACTAACCTTCGTTATGGAAGATGTGCCCAACGTGTGTGCAAATGTGGCATTTTTTAGTGCTCATCCACTGAAGCAAGACAAGAAAGTAGGAAAGAATTTGGTGAAGTCCGTTCCGGTAGTCGTTAAAATTTATAGGTATGTGTCATATTCTGTAGAAAAATTCAGAATGTTTTAAATTCAGAATGACTTAGAGACAGGGATAAGCAGCGAGGTGGCCAAGTTTGCAGATGACACAAAACTTTTCCGGGTGGTGAAAACCAGAGAGGATTGTGAAGAGCTCCAGAAGGATCTCTCCAAGTTGGGGGAATGGGCAGCCAAATGGCAGATGCGTTTCAACGTAAACAAATGTAAAGTGATGCACATTGGGGCCAAAAACCAAAACTTCACCTATAGGCTAATGGGTTCTGAGCTGTCTGTGACAGCTCAGGAGAGAGATCTTGGGGTGCTGGTGGACAATTCCATGAAGGTATCGACCCAGTGTGCGGCAGCAATTAAGAAAGCCAATTCCATGCTCGGGGTAATTAAAAAAGGGGTTGAGAATAAAACAGCCAATATTATCATGCCATTGTACAAAGCAATGGTAAGGCCGCACCTGGAATATTGTGTCCAGTTCTGGTCGCCGCATCTCAAAAAGGACATAGTGGAGTTGGAAAAGGTGCAGAAGAGAGCGACAAAAATGATTACGGGGCTGGGGCACCTCCCTTATGAAGAAAGACTGCAGCGTTTGGGGCTCTTCAGTCTAGAAAAAAGGCGCCTGAGGGGGGACATGATTGAGACATACAAAATTATGCATGGAAGGAATAGAGTTGATAGAGGGATGTTCTTTTCCCTCTCTCACAACACCAGAACCAGGGGGCATCCGCTAAAACTGAGGGTTGGGAGAGTTAAAACAGATAAAAGGAAGTACTTTTTTACCCAGCGGGTAGTTAATCTGTGGAACTCCTTGCCACAGGAGGTGGTGATGGCATCTGGTCTTGATGTCTTTAAGAGAGGATTAGACCGATTTCTGGAGGAAAGATCCATTGTGGGCTATAGGCAATGATGGATTGTGCAACCTCCTTACAAAGGTGGTGGGCTACAGGTACCGGGTGTAAGGGAGTGGCAACAGGATGCAAGCATCTTGTTGTCTCCTGCCTCCCTGGGGCACCTGGGGTGGGCCGCTGTGAGATTCAGGAAGCTGGACTAGATGGGCCCTTGGCCTGATCCAGCATGGCTCTTCTTATGTTCTTATGTTCTTATGTTCTTATCTCAATTGGAAGCACTTTAGAGGGAAACATTTCACTCTTCATGCACAGTTGTATCTTGGTAGAGGGAACTTCTCCCTTAAATTAGCAACCAGACTTTCAGCAGAAACCTTCTCTTTGTTAGAATTCACAGGCAATGTCATTTCATTCCTGTACTTCCTGGGTAGTGCTTCTTTTTACTGGTAAGAAATGCCTGTGCTGTTGTTTTAGCTTGAATACCAGCAAGCAATTTATGGTAAAACCTTCCATGCTTTGATGAGCTACTGTCATTTAATAATTATATTTTGTGTCTTTAAAAAAAAGCAATGTGGTGCTGCCCAAAGCTAAAATTTACAGGGTCAGGACCAACAGGGCATCCAGCACTTTGACTACTTAGAGCGCAAGCCTATATTTAGCTATTCAGACGCAAGTCCCATTGTCTTCATTGCGGCTTACTCTCAGGAAAGTGCGCATAAGATTGCAGCTTTAAGGCTTTACCTTGACTTAGTTGTGATTATTCTAATGAGAGACTCTGTGGCCCCTACCACTGCCCCCTGTGTTGCCCTGCCACACAACCCAGCACCCGCGATCACTTCATTTAGGAGCGTACCAGAGGCAAGGGAGGAAGGGTGGGAGGAAGGGCACACCACTTTTTCCCCATGCTGGGCCCTACTGCAACCGGTGCCCATCTCCCCTTGCGCCACCACAAATATGCCTCTGTCGCTTAGTGCCTTCCGTGCTATCTTTTAGATACCAGGCAAACGTCTGGTACCTAAAATCTCATTGCATCTCCTTTCAATGGATTTTCATTACGTTTAACTCCTTGTAATCACCTTCTGGGGCACTGGGCCAGGTTTTACCGCAGGGCTCCCAACAATCTGGTGGTTGCTCACTTTCTTGTCTTTTCATTTCTTACAGCGCAATCCTAAAAGGTGCGTAGCAGCAATGCAACTGTGTTTTGTCACCCCTGTGCACCTACCGGCAATGCGGGGGTGCTGAGCGGCACCCCTGCGTCTACACTAAAGCAACGGGACCGGCGCTGTCTGCAGTGCCGGTCCCGTTGCACCTGTGCTGTGCCTTCCTCGCATCGGCTGAAGCCAGCCAGCGTGAGGGAGGCGCCATTGTTGGACGTGAGAGGGAGTGGGTGGGAGGAGGGAAATTCTGCGAGGGACATGGGAGGGAGGCAGGCCTTGGATTGGGCCATAAGGGCGAATCCAAGGCCGAAACCCGAGGTCGCGTGGCCCTCATTTGGGCCGCGCAGTCTCCCTGGCTCTGCACCTGCTGTTTAGCAGGCACAGACCCAAAGAGCACATAGGGGAGGCTGCAGTCTCCCCTACGGTAATGGTGCGAATGTGCCCTTGCCATGGGGCAACTCCAGCCTCCCTGACCCAGTGTCGGATATGGTGCTGGCCAGCCAGCCTCGCCATTCTGGTGCTAGGTAGGATTGCGCCTTTAATGATTTAATCTGCAGGTACATCAATATTCTTAATATTTTTATGTTTTATTACTTAAAAAATAACATCTTATTGAATGCTGCCCTGAAGCAATTGAATGAAAAGTATAAATATTACCAACCAACAGGTACTTATATACCACTTTTCAACACGAAGTTCACAAATATTACCTTTGGTATAAGTGTTGTCATAAAGAACAGTTTGGTAGGGGGAAATGGTGGGGAGAGCAGCTACTTGAAACCTTGAAAGGGTTGTCTGTGTTTCTGTGTCTCAGTTGGCTGGCATACTTATAACCCCTGTGCATGCAAGCGACAAATTAGGTGATTAGTCTTCACAATGTGGATGTCATTCTACATGCAAATTAGGCATGAAATTGCTCACATATTTTTACAGGAGGAGCTGGACTTCAGCAGTCCTGAATTTTGTTTTTGGAATGCCACAATGCTTTTGAGTCATTATTACCATACACTGTAGGAAAAGAGGAGGGAGGAGAAGAAAATGTTGTGGGTGGTTGTGCTCAAAAGATCTTGTCTTTGAAACAGACAACTTTTGTCTTCTTGTTTCTGGCATAATCCGCTCAGTTTATCTCAAAGTTGGCTGTGCAGAGGAGGATGTTGGCAACTATGGCACTGAACTTGGCAAGCTGACACAGAGAAGGGTGTATAAATGTTTCACAAATGCAACGATCCCATCTGCCTGTGTGTATCTGGGTGTCTTGATAGGATTATTCTAGAAAGAAAATGCAAAAAACAACATGGGCAAACATGTACATCACATTTGGAAATAGCTACAAATGACCAATAGAGAGCCACCAATCTGAAAGGACAAAATGGTATCTTATTATCTTTAGGAAAATTGATGTCCAAGATGCAGAAAAACTCCACCTACACTCCACTGAAATGTCATCAATGTTTCATCTATTGACTCCATTCCCTTTGAGCTGGGATGGCACCAAGAGTTGGCTTTATTTGGACAACCCTGGACCCTTGGTAACAGTGACCATACCCAATGCACCATAGTGTTATGGGGCAAGGGGCATCGTGCTAAGGGGCAGGTTTCTTTGGGACAACTCCAGCAACTTGGTACAAGCACTGCCCCTGAACAACCTTCACCTGCCCAGTTTTGGCCATTTGCAATATTAGGGAGAAAACCTTTATACCTGGCCCTACCACCCACTTTCAGCAAGCAACAGCAAAAGCCCATGGCCACAGACAAGTAGACGAGGAAGAGAAATTATTTTTTGCCACCAAGCCCCTAGTTCTCTATTGCTTCTGTGGTTAGGCAAGGAGAACAGCCATGACTCAGGAGGAGGATGGAACATCTCTCCTGCCAGATCCATGCCCAGGTCGCAGCTTGCCGGGGTGGGGCAATGTTACTGCACCCTGAGCGCTGCTGCCCCACCTGCTGCATCGCCCGGCCACCCGCTGCTCCTGGAATAACTCCATGTAGGAGCAAGCAGGATGTGAGGGAGGGCAGGGGCCTGAAAAGCACATGGGGTTTTGTGCGCCGCTGTGCCCTGTCGCAGCCAGCACCTGCCACAGCTGTCTCCCCTTGCGGCACCCTCTGTGTGCCTTTGCCTCCTGCTGATTGACTGTTAATTTTCTATCTTGCATTGTACATTTGCCTGTTGGATACTCTCTGCATGGAGGTTAAGAAAACAAAATACAGTCAGACACGACTTAGCGACTCAACAACTACAACAAAAGAAACACATCAAATGAGCAAACCAGCTGGGTAGCTCGTGAAACCTCTATGAAACCATATTAGGGCTGTAGTCCTATAAGCACTTACCTGGGGTGGGGGAATAAATGGGAAGTATTGAAATAAATGGGACATACTTCTGAGTTTTAAAAGATAACACCATCATGCTACATATTGTTGGATGCAGAATTTCACCCGTAATTCAGTGAAAAAAAACCGGAGTGTAATATTTTCATTATATCAAAAGTTATGGCCAAAAATCTAAAACTCAAAATACAACTTTTAATTTAAAAAAAAATTGCAGTTTTACGGAATAATACCATCATGGATGTCGGATGTGGAATTTTACCCGGAATTCAATGAAAAACAACAACAGAGGGTCTTGTCTTTATTCTATCAAAAGCTATGGCCAAAAAGCTGAAAATACAACTTTTTAAGTAAAAATTGTGATTTTTTTAAAAAAATCATTATTATGAGTCAGTTCTCATTTCCATGTATCAGAGCCAATACTAGAACTTTTAATTGATTGCGTGTCATCAAATTGGCCACGGGTTTTTTGTTGGTTACTAATTTTTGGGGTGACCTGTACTGTACTTAAATAAATAAATAAATAAATAAATAAAGTTGCTGTAAGGTTTAGGAGGAGGAGATCCATCATGGGGGGGGGGGGGGTTGATGCGCTAACTTCCCACTCCGGGTGACGCAAACTCTAGTGACACCACTGATCATTGGTCCTGTTGAGATGATACCGTTTTTAAGGAATTACCCAGCCGTATCACAGTGAGTCCAAGTGAGTTCTCAAATGCCCTTGAAATGCCAAATGTTCATGTGAAGCCACATGTCAGCGGGTCCTTACAAGGCAGTTAGCTTACAATTTTGAAAAGGCACTCAGTAGATGCAATGAAAATCCCAGTGTTTTCCTCTCTGGCCTCTTCCCCTTACTCCATAGATCCGACAAGCCTGAATAGGAACCCTTCCTCTCAGCATTTCTGTTTTTCTTAAGACTTGCCAATCATGCCGTTTGCCTTTGCCCAAAGTTTGTTGTCTTTGCAGATGGTCACAGCGTGAGCTACCAAAAGCTTCAGTGAGTCTGACAAGAGATTCTGTTAACCTCACCCAAGCGTGGAGCCTGGCATCCAACCAGAGCACAAAGGGGCTTTTCACGGCCTTACTGCTGCCTCAAATATTTCATTTCAGGGGTTTCAATTAATCTGTATTTATTGCCACTTATCTTAAATGGCTAACAATATCAAGAGTTTAGAGAGTGCTTTTAATGTCAAACTGGGTCAATTAAAAGGCTACTTAAAATATTTGCAAAACTTCTCATCCAAACGTTGGCCCCTCAGCCTGCCTCTAACTAATATGGTTTAAACAAACACTTGGTTTATGAAGAATGACATCTAGTACATTTTCCCCTTGATATCTTTAGAGATCCCAGGATTAATTTCCTTTCCTTCTGCACTTTTTACACTTACTGGATTTAGATGAAGCAATTATGAAATGCACACGACAAAAGAGTCTTTCAAATCCGTAGGAAGCAGGAGGCCAATCATGATTTAGCTTGTAGGTTAGAAGAAGTCATACAATTCTATAAAAATAAAGACTAAAACCCAGACCAGTTATTCATGCAGCAGCATCCTATTGTTGTACTCAAAGGAAAGCACTGATATGACCACTGTTGCCTACGCTATGTGCTGAGGCCATAGGCCATGCTATAGGAACATTAGAACCACTGTCCAACTGGACAACCAGTTGATCTTGAAATGTTTCATTTCCTTAGAATTACTTATGTAATTCATAGCGCAACCCTAATGTGCCATTGAGCTGGCACATAAATAGCTGTAAATAGCTGTATTACTGAAGGTGCAATCCTAATCTGGAGTTAGGCCTAATCAGACGTGCGCCATCCTCCCTGACTCCGAGAGTGGTCTAATTGCACTTTACGGTGGCCCTTGTGCCGGCCAAACTTTGCTGGCCTAATTGTGCCAGCCTAACTCCAGGTTAGTGCCCTGAATCGCAGTCACTGTTAGTAAGTAGGGCATTATTTAAACAAGGAAAAGTGTAATTACATTACATGATAATATTCCTGTATTTTTTTTTTTTTTAAAAATTGTGGTTTACTGTTTTAAATACAACTGCCCTCCCCCAGCACACAGATCTAGTATTCGGTACATTTCATTTAAGACTTGCATATTTGCCATTTTTCTCAAGGGAATGGAGTGGTACAAAATTCAATGAACTGGCTTTATCATTCACACTTCTCATAGGCTACACAGTGATGATTCCTTTCTTTTTCTGCAGTGGGCATTTGCAATAGAATGAGGTGTCAGCAATAACATCTGTGCGCTATTTATTTGGAGCCATCAGAACTACAAGTAATTAGTAGATCATTGTACAAAATGTGACACTTTAATTGAAGAAGCATGTTCTATGCTACAAGAACGTCTGACAGCAATATTCCTAACCATTTGCTAATTATGAATGTTCATATGGATTTGATAAATAGCTGCCGTGCAACACAGGACATCCTTGAGGCGCTCACACATGGCATGGAAACAAGAGAGTAGGGCTAACACAATAGGGGAATTAAATGCATTTTCACCATGGATACATATCATATATCTGCCCATGGGGAAGATCCACTGAGTTCACCCTTGTTCAGGAGACTTCAAAATCATAAAAAGAAGATATATAGCACATCCCTGCATTCTCTTTCCATGCTTCAGTGTCACATGCAAAGTCACTGGCAGCGCAATCTTAAGCAGCGCTGGAATGGCAAGGCTGGCCAGCCAGCGCCATATCCAGCGGTGCTTAGGCGAGGCTGGCACCTCCCCGTGGCAAGGGCACATTCATGCCCTTGCTGTAGAGGAGGTGCCAGCCTCCCCTGTGGATTCCTCGGATCTGCGCCTGCTAAACAGCAGGCGCAGATCCGAGGAGAGAGTGCGACCCGAATTGAGGCCATGGGACCTCAGAATTCGGACTTGGATTTGGCCTTATGGCCCTCCCAGAGCCTGCTCTCCCCCCGTCCCCCCATGCCCACTCCCTCCCTTGGCCTGGCTCATGACACCTCTGTGCCAAGCGGGTTTGGCTGGTGCAGAGAGAGACGGGCATAGGTGCTCTGAGGCCGGCGCTGCCTGCAGCACCAGCCTCGGAGTCAGAGCACTGATGCCAGGGTGCTGCTTGGCGCCCCGGCGTCGGCACTCTGCATGTTTATATTTCTCAGTCATGTTCTGGGCAGCCGAATCCTAACCTGGGTGGGTACAGGCAGGCTAGCTGGCCTGCACTGCATCCTGTGCAAGCTGGGAGTCAGTCTGAGCTCACCTTGGCATAAGGGGATATTTTCCCCTTACCCTAAGGTAAGCCCCAGCCAGACGTATCGGGCTGCTCCAATCTGCGCCAGCCAAATCTCTGGCATAAATCCAAGCAGCTGGATCAGGCCTGCCCAGCCCAGGGACAGGGGTCAGGATCCAGCCTGATATCCATATCCACTCTCCACCCTCCTTCCCAGGCTGGGCTATCCACAGGCCCACCTGCTCTCTGCAGGGTGCATTTGGATTGCTCCCTTCATAATGTTAATAAGCCCTAAACTTTGTAGTCTTACCTTGCAAGAAGTGTGTTTCAGCCTTCTTTTGCCCTTTTAACAGCTCTCCAGTATCTCTCTCCAAGTGTGTTTACAGCACTGCATGTCTGGCTACATCATTGACTTAATGATGTCAATAAGCATTTCTTTGCTCACTTATTTTCCTTAGGTGTGTCTGAATTGGAGGATCATGAATCAAGAGATCGTCCCTTTGTTCTGGTTTATAATGCAGAGCCATGATTGGGGGGGGGGAGTGAACTGAAACTCTTTTATATGCCAGAAACCACTTGTTCTTTCATGCAAAACTATGCAAAATAATCTTAAACACTTGTGAAAGCAATTCCATAGCCTTTCCCCCCCCCCTTTCCTCACTCTCTGCCAGACTCTTACTACTTGTTGGCATTTCCATCTAGCTTGAGGCAGCCTGATGATTTCATCAGTCTTTCATCTCCTTCCTGGTTAGCCTTCTCCCCTCAACAAGTGTTTTGGAAGCAGCCTACTGTGGCCAAAGTCTGGTTGCTCTCCAACCTGTAAGGTTCTCTTTTTTATACTCTGAAATTCATCTGGTCAATCAGCCTTTTTTCATCTCTAACAGAAAATTGGGTGATGCAAATGAGAGAGAGAGAGAGAGAGAGAGAGAGAGAGAGAGAGAGAGAGAGAGA
>JAJKFI010000028.1:730076-751558 GCA_029204185.1 Lerista edwardsae | reverse complement strand
AAAAAATTTTCCTCTTGGATTAACTGGCTCCAGTGTAAAGTGGTTTGTTTCTTGAAAAAATACTTAGCTACAGGAAAAGAAGTGTGGAGGCTGGATGAAATATACCGTGCATATGCCAAAGCGTTTTTATAATGAAATAGAAAGGAATGGCCAGCCAATCTGTAGCAAATGGCTTTCATGCAAAGAAACTGGAAAAAAAAACTAAATCCACTTTATAAAATTGCCAAAAAAATCCATAAGGCAGGTGGTGAATATTTTCTCCATCAGATGATCTGAACCTTATCCAAACAGGGCAGCCAGCTATTTTAGAAGACTCCAGGAAAAGCATTTTTCCACATTAGAGTAGGGAAACAAATATGTCTCCTTTTATTACACTGGTTTATTATGATGTCATCTGGAGAATCTGAGGGACTAACTGCATGAGTGCAAGACAGCAATTTCACGTTATCTGCTGATCATAATCATCTAATAATGTACAGGTGTTCCCGCGACACAAGTGTGTGTTTCATTCACTGCTCTAGGTTGTCTCATAATCTGCTTTTCCTGGGTGAAGCACAAATTACAAGAGCACACCACACAACAAACATGCACATTTCATTCTGTGCAACTCACTACACAGCAGGTAGCTCTGACTACTGTAGACCACTTTTCCCACTCCTCCTCCACATTTTTCTGTTCTTCCATCCATCAGATTCCATTTTCTGTGCCTGGTCCTCATAGATTCATTCTGCTTTTTGCCTGCATCTGCTTTTGCCTTCCTGGCTCCATCCAACTTTTTATTTCTGAAATGTGGTTGCAGTTAGAATATCTCTTGTTATGTGAAAATATTTCATCTAAATTCCATCTAAAACACCCACATTAAGGAGGATAGATACATCCCCAGAAGTTATTGCTAATTGGGTGGCACAATGCACTGGAAGAAGAAAAAACACTATTCCAAATGGTAGCTATAATGAAAGAATGAGGTACCAAATTTCCCTACACTGCCTTCTATGTTCCTGTCTAACCTCTGGGAACGGATTCTGCTTTTTGGTTTGTACACCCCCTCCCAAAAGAGCACTTGAGACACCAAGGAGGGAGAATGGGCCACTTTTAGTAATATATTTACAAGCAAAAGAAATAGAAGCAAGTTCTGCCGCTCTTGCAGCTTCTTATTGCCGCAAAGCAAGTGCAGTGCGACAGCCAGGGGCGCCAGTCACATCTGGCCCCCAGCTGGGCATTAGAACACCTGACTGCAAGCCACACCCCTATTCAGGCAACAATAGCTTGTCTCAGTCACCCCCACAGGTGGGGGGCGAGGCAGCTAAACTCTGTAGGACCACCCTGTGCCGCCAAGCTTTCGAGGCAGCCCCTGCAATCCAGACACGAGACAATCCGTCCCTTCCCTCACACCGCTAAGCCACTGAAGAGTGGAGTGGGTTACCCTGCCCTTGCTGACCTAGAGGTCAGCACCAAAGGGGCCTGCTCCTGCCTTCAAACCCACGCTACCTGCCAAAGCAAGTGACCAAGATGTTAGTGAGATCAAGAAAAGGAACCAACTAGCCCAACAGTCTGGGCTAGGTGAAAAAAACTATCCACCAATGCCGATCAGGTGAACAGAAAAATTCCTACCCGTCCCCAGCAGGTGACCAGGAAAACTCAGACTGCTCAAAGGGTAAGGGGGTGGGTGTCAGAGCACAGCATGTGATTGAGCACACAAAAGGGGGAGAGCAGAGCATGGGCCCTTTAAATTCCCTCAAGTCCCGCCCTCTGCTCTCTCTGGCAGCCAACCCTTCCACAAGGAAAGGGGATCTCATGGGTGGGACCAAACAAACCTCTGATCCCTGGGCTATATGAGCTTTGAGATGGACTTCTGTTTGATGTTTTGGTGAGAAAAATACGAACTATTTAATTGTTAGGAAAACAATGCCAGTAGGAACTCACAGAGAATGCCCATGACTTCAGAATCCATTTTCCATTCTTTTGGATCAGATAATATGGCAAACAAAGGAAAAGTTCAAAGGAAACTCTTGGATCACACAATTGTATGTTTGTAATGCAATACATTTTTTTTAAAATGTACTTGCAGAATATTCTGCCAAGGTATGAATGAAAAAGCCCAGCCTCTGAGTCAGATGATGGAACGCTATGAATACCTATTACTCTCGCACTCAAGGAATACCTACTGATCAAGAAATGAGGGAAACTGCAAAACATGATAGCATGCATGCATTTTCTAATGCCCCTTTGTTTAACCTTGAATGTGCATTATATGGATGTCTCAAGGCAAAATCCAAGGCTGCATATTCAAATTTGAAGATTTATGAATACCATCAAAAATTACTCACCTAGTTTCAGCACTAGTTTGGATCTGCTTCAAATTTCCAGCTCAATGCCAAATAGGTTTGGTATTTGTTTAATGGTGCCTAGTTTATTAACAGCCCAATCTTAACTGGGCTTAGCAATAGCAGTTCTGCTGTTTTAAATGGCCTTTCAGTGGCCTTACATTCATATCCTTTTCTCCCTTGAAGCATTTTAGGGAATCAAAATTCAGATGCTTTTTTGTGCAATAACCTTGGAATAGAAAATGTCTTTGCAGTAGAGCACTGTGAGGCATCCAGTCTTGATTATTGCAAAGAAACTATTGCTCTGCGCCTAGCATTGAAAGACCGGGAGGAACAATGAGGAGGGCTGTCACTTTATCTGTGTAGAATTCCTTGTGCAGAAAATAAAATTGTTTTCTTTTGTGGAAGTGTTCTTTGTATTTACCAAGAAAATATTAATTTTCCCTATACATTTGTGCTTTTTTTCCCCCACCTGATCCCAGTTCTTTAAATCCATGAGCCAGTTCCTTAAGTGGGTACAGCTGGATACCGAATAAACAAATGATGGGGGCTTTCTCTGAGTTCCTATAATGTATTGGAATATTTCTTGCCTTTAATTCAACTTCCACTCAGTGGAAGTTTAATTCAGTCTTCCGCTCCGTTTCTAAACTCTTCTGATCTTCCTGAGATTGTATGATACACTGTTCTAAGATCATTAGGGAGCCGATGCCCAGAACACATGGCAGTTTCCACAGAAGCTGGGTAGATTCAGGCACGTCCCTGGGCCTGTGACCTGTGAACTTGCAAAGCAAGCAATTCCTGAAGCCTGTGTTCTTTCTAGGGAGAAAAATGTACTGAAGCAACCCAGCCAACAGAATGATTCACATGCACTGGTACCCAAACTGAGCGGTGGCTCCTTGGGGAGCTGCAAAAACCAGCCAAGGGAACCACAGAATTTTTGCAAAAAAAAAAAAAAAAAGCCATCCCATGCAATGTATAGAATTGCTGTCATAATGGGGAGCTGCGGCCAATGGGCCAGTAGCTCAAGGGAGCTGCTAGTCAAAAAAGTCTGGGAACCACTGCACTAGTGGGTCATCACTCTGCCAACAGTAGACAGCAGAAACAATGTAACGAAACTTCCAGGTCTGGGGTGGAAACTGGTGGTGGACTTGAAAATAAAGGTAAAAATGGCGTCAGAAAGAAAGAGATGTAAATCAGAGTCTTCTACTACTTTGTGACTATGCAGGAAGATTACTAGACCCGATTAGCAAGTTAAACAGTGATTCCCAGGAATGATGACAAAAAGTATTCCTACAATACTATGATAAATATCAAATAGGCCATCTGCAAATAATTCATTGAACTGCATAAAATGGGACCGTAGAATGTGTAGATATTTTCCTTCATATTTTAGGTAATTCCTTCATTCCTGTATCACCTTGTGCCTGCCAAATGTATTGACATTAATACAAACAGGACAATAGTAACATGTAGAATTGACAAATGAGGAGGAGGAGGAATGTCACCTGCTAATGTGGCTTTAACAGCAGCGTGTTCTGCAGAAATTAGGACGGGAAGCTTTTCACAGTACAGAGATAAGCATCATCATAAGCTCATGTCTCCAGTGCTTTCCGTTGGCAACTCTAGGAACAGAGTTAACTTTGTTAGTGTTAGTGCATCAGCGCTTTAAGTGTCTCAAACAGCTACATGCACTGTTTACTTATAATCCAGATAACCAGTTTTCACTGTAGAATTCTGCTTTTACTCAATTTATGAAATCCATAACATGAAAACTAGTGGTTTACTTTCCTGCTATGCCCAGTCCTTTCCAAATCAACAACCTTGAACAAGCTCATGATGTTATTATGTATACAGCTCTGTTTGTGGTATGACTGAGGAATATTGGAAATGCCAAGTTGTATTGAATGGCTTGCGCTCTATGCATTGCCAAGCCAGACCTCGCAATAAAATCCAGCCTCGCTTGAATGCTGTCCAAACATATTAAGAGAATGATCCAGCACAATCTTATTAATGCTGTCGCTCAGAAAGCAAGAACGGTCCTCTCTGTGTGTCCATTTGACCTACATGTGTGAATAATTTTGCCTAGTGGTATTAAAACAGGAGCTTTTATTCCTTCATTGGCAGCATGAAGAACAATATGACAAATTGGAATTCACACCTTCAAAGTGATAAGGGTATAACTCTTTAAAACCAGTTAAGCAGAAGGTTTGGCTGTTTGTGTGTATGAATTGAAATGCTCCTTTGCAGCACTTGAGCCACATGGCCATAAAGATTTTGGGAGAGCATGCTCATGCATGTTTGGATCCTCTCACCATAATTTGTTTTGACCAATGAACTATTAAAGCTGACCAAGTGCGGTAGAGAATGACCACTTCCTTTAAAATGGACATGCTGATGGGAATGTTATCCCTTCTGAAATGGCACATTCTCTCTGAATTCCAAATAGTTTTGAACAGAGTCAAGTGATGTGGTTAAATGAATAACAGAAGGATATCTCCGGTCTTTGACTGTAATAATAAAGACTGTCTGACTGAATAACAGAAGGGTGGTTGGCAGCCCTTTGGTAATCTTCTTGAACCTTCATGAGAAGAACTTTGGAGAAAACATGAGTCACAGCAAGGTGACTTGTGCTTGTAAAAATCACATCTGTAAAAATCACATCTGGGGGGAAAAGCTGGCAAAGGATGCATGCTCCTAAAAGCACTGACAAATGTTTAAGTGGCTAGGATTTGAGGAATAACAGAAAAGTTGAAATGTCAAATTCATTTATTTTATTTTATTTTTAGAATTTACTGAAACAAATTTACTTTCTGCTTCTAAACCAAAAAGGCTGTCAATTTATTGAAAACGTAAGGCTATTTCCATTCAGGGTTTTGAGTGATTTCCTCCTCCCTTAGCAGCCTTCTTTGGCCCATCCTTTTCCCAAGGACCCCCAACCAGTGATGTCATTCAGGGGGAATGGACCAGAACGGGCGTTCCGGATCCTAACGGGCTCCGTGGCTGGTTCCGGGTTCCCGACAAGTGCCAATCAAAAGTGAGTTCCTGTTCCTAAATCATGTGAATGACACCACTGCCCCCAACCCTTAGGAGATCCTTTTTAAGAGATGCAGTGGGGTGCTCAGGGGGAGATGGGGAGGGGAACTTCTTTCTGTGCATGGAATTTAGAATACAGCCTCTTATTTGCTTTTACACCAGATGTCTTTTTTGGTGACAACTATTACATTGTGCGTTCAATCCTAACCCCAAGGGCAGGCCAACAAGCCTGCCCCATATCCATCCTAGACTTGGGACTGGCTGCGGCATAACCTGGGGCAAGGGGAAAATAGTTTCCTTCCCCTGGGTAATGCACAGTGATCTGAATGGGCTACTCGGAGCTGCACTAGCAACATCTCTGGTGCAACTCTGAGCAGCCTGGATCAGGGCCAACTGGGCAGAGGATGGGGGTTAGGATCCTACCCAATGGCTGGATCCTGTTTCCACCTCTCTCCCTAGGCCAGTCCACCCACAGGGATGCCTGTCCTCCACTTGGATTGCACCCTGAGTAACTCATTCACATCATTTTGATTATCTGCTTCAATGGGAATTAAGGCAGAGCTCTGAGGTTTGAAAAAAAAAATGTTTTTTGGGGGGCTTTGTCAAGTCATGTATTTTTTTACCCTATACAAAGTAACGTTGGAGTTCTGGGGAGATTTACAATGGGATATGAAACACTTCATTTCAAGGTTATCAGCCGGCATCCAGCTGAGGGGACAAGTTGGTGATATTTATGGAAAATGTGGTGACAGGTTTTTTCCCATACAGCCTGCCTCTATATAGCTAGCCCTAATTGCTTCCCTTGGGAAGATTCAGATTTTGTACATCACATAACGTTCTTTGCAGTCATGGTTTTAACTTGCAGGCATTGATAATATCTGTATCATCAAGATGGGAGTAGTATAGTGGACTAAACAACTGAAAAGCAAAAGATGAAAGCAAAAGCTTTTTATATTTGCTTGTGTTTACTTACAAGAAACTGTAGATTACTTAATCCAAGTATGTGCTTATGGTTAGATCAGCAACCAGTGGTGCCGTCATGTGAGATGTGAGTAGTGAATACTGTCATTGGAACAAGTCTAGGGCAGTGGTTTCCAAACTGTGGGTTGGGACTTAGCAGTGGTTGCGAGCCAATTTCTGGTGGGTCACGAAGCACCTAGAGCAGCCATAGTGAAAATATGGGAAGATGTTTTGCTGGAAAGGGGCAGGGCTGTATGGTTGTTTTGCTCGTGTTCAGGTTGTAAATCGGCTTTTCCCCCTTTCCGATTCATTTTGCTGTTGGAAAATGGCTGTAGAAGTAGACTAACTAACTGCTGTATTCTCAGGAAAGCAGCAGACTCTGGTGTCACAGCAATGGCACTTCCGGCCATTTCGTCACTTCCAGTGGGTCCCAGACAGATTATCATTCCAAAAAGTGGTCCTGCTGCTAAATTGTTTGAGAATCACTGGTCTAGAGCCTTACTGCCAGCCGTAATTGTAGCAATAGGTACTTGTTTTATTTGTTTGTTTCAGTGGTGTCATCCAAATGATTTAGGAACAGGTACTCACTTTTGATTGGCACTTGTTGGGGTCCACCCACTGGAAGTGACGTCATAAGCCGGAAGGGATGTCATGATTGTTGCCATGGATGTGATCATGTTTGTAATAACTTCAGCTTGTGGTTAGTGTTGATTTAACTTCTATTGCTTTGCTTTCTAGAGATGTGTATATACTGTACATATTTTGCTTCAACTGTTCCCTGGTTAAATAGCAGGGGCCAGCTTCGAGTGGGTGGGGCCAGCTCAACTTCTAGGAACCGGTACTCGTGTAGTGGTGCGTAGTGGGTGCATGACATCACTGGTTTGTTTCCTTCGTTTATTTTAAAATCCATTTTCCAAGCCCATTGGATTCCCACAGTAGGGTACAATTAAAAGATTTCAACAAGGAAAGGCAAATGAAATGAAGAGCTGGCATTAAAATAAAGTCAGGGAGATGTTTTAAAGTCCCAGGCAGAGAATGGAACCATGACAGATGGAGAAGTACGGAAACAAAAGGTGGGGCTGCAATCAACCCACATCCACATTTTCTGTACAGGATGCTACCAAGAGGCCCACATCCAAAGGGTCTCTTTGCCTTATTCTTTCCAAAGAGTTTTAGTGCATAGTCCTATCTATGCTGTCTGTGGGTCCATATGCCATATATGCACACAAACAGGGGCGCTGACTTGATTTTAATATTGGGGGTGCCCATGGCCAGGCCACGCCCCCTTACCTGACCATGCTCCCTGTCATCGCTGCCTGGCCTCGGAAGCAGAGGCTGTTAGCAGCAGCCTCTCCCGAGGCCGAGGCGTGGGATCACCGTGGTGATCATGCACCCCAGCCTTGGGAAGGGGTGCTGCGGCCCGACACTGCCTCTCCCAATGTTGTGGGTGCTGAGCACCCATTGCAAATTATTGTGGGTGCCATACCAGCACCCACGGAGTTGGCGCCAGTGCACACAAATGTGGTGCATCCATGGGAATATGGTCAGAGGCGTTTCTACAGGGAGGGCAAAGTCTTGCAAGAAGCCTTACCTTGCAGTGGAAATCACTCCTCTCCTGCACCGTTTTAGCCAATCCTCACAGGGAACAGCAACATCTTGGCGTTGCTTACTGGCTACAGCAGCAAGGGAGAGGAGGGATAAATGACAGGGTAAGGCTTCTTGCAACACTTAGAGCTTTGACCTCCCTGTAGAAACACCACTGAATATGCTCTCTCTCTCTCTCTCTCTCTCTCTCTCTCTCTCTCTCTCTCTCTGTGTGTGTGTGTGCGTGCGTGCGTGCGTGCGTGCGTGCGTGCGTGCGCAATAATAGTGAAAATGAAACACAGCTTTCAAATTAGATTGTATACAATTAAGGTACAAATTGGTTTTCAGCAAGAACTGGAAAATATCTATTTGCAGTGGTGTTCTGCACAGTATTCTAACAGCACAATTCTATGTTTGCTTACTCAGAAGTAAGCCCCAC
This sequence comes from Lerista edwardsae, assembly GCA_029204185.1. Classification (NCBI taxonomy): domain Eukaryota; kingdom Metazoa; phylum Chordata; class Lepidosauria; order Squamata; family Scincidae; genus Lerista; species Lerista edwardsae. The sequence goes on along the minus strand of JAJKFI010000028.1, from coordinate 743,218 downwards.
TGTCTTCAATGAATATTTTTCTCAGAAAAGTGTGCATAGGATTGAAGCCAAAGTCAACAACCACCTCAGATTGGGGTTCTAGCACAACAACCACCACTCCAGAGGTGGCTGAGTGACTCGACCCGTAACCACGGAATTCTGAGCCATTTCTCAGCTTCTTCCTGACACCTGACACTTCTTGACACCTTTATGCCTGACATGTGAAGAACAATCGGATAAAAGCCATCTTCAGGGAATGCTTGTGGGAGGGGAGAGTCACAGGAACGACTTGCAAGCATGTTGCCAGAATTTAAATTGAAATCTGGACAGTGGGCCTTAAAGAAAAATGCATGGGGTAGAGACAGAGAAAAGATCTATGTGAAGCAAGCAAAGTCAAAAATTGTGGGCCAAAAGGCAGTGCTGAGTAAGTCTTCTGTGCATCGTAAGACAGCAAGAAATAGTATGTTGGAGCAGTTTCCTAAGTGTCTGTCCAGATTTCGGGACTTTCTCCAGTGAGTGCAGAATTACAGTCCAGTTTGTAACGACACCAGTGGGACCACAATTTGTTCTTAGAAATGCCAGCCTTAATCTGAAGAAACCTTCATTGACTTTTTGGCCCCCAGTCTCGCCCTCCATCTGGCTGCAGCGTGCCTCTGGTTCAGAATGTATTTTGTAAGATCAAACAATTGCAAGGGAGGGAGGAGGAGAGGTGATCCGTTTCAGAGGAAGACCAGAGAATTAGTCTGCAGGGACTTTAAGTTCAAAATCCTACAATGTAGTTTTGGCCTTTTCTGTACTTTATGGCTTTCCTTCGAATGATTTTTTTCTTGTTCTGAAAGCAGCCATGAGTCAGTCAGATCCTCTATTTGCTGAGGGATTAAGATCAAACAGGACAAGAAAACGATTTCTCCATCTGTATTGCCATCGTTAGTATTGTATAGAGGAGTTTAGTTTGACTACATGTTGCAAGTTCTTCTGACGGAAGTACGTTGAGCCACGCCTGCCAACTTATCCTAGTATGGGCCCGCTAGGGTGACTGTCATGGCACACTACATCAGACCATTTACCTTATGTGCAGTCGACAGCAATAATCCTGCACAAAAACAAAGCTTGAAAAAGTTCCTCAGTCAAGGAACTACAAAACCAACCACACCCACAACCAATTGCAACTGCTCAGATCCTCTACTAATCGTAGCAGTCCAGCCATCCGAAGAAAAATTTCTTCCACAACTGAGAAGGAATGTCTGAATAGAATGCCAGAATATACATCCTAAATGACTGGCAACAATCACCCCTCTATTTGCACATGCTAGGGAAACTGCACTGCTAAACTCTCTGTGAAACACAATCAATCCACTTAATATGCAACCTCACTATCTGTGACCTCACTTATCTGCGAGGGGCAAAATTGCTACTTCCTTGTTATTTGTGCCTCTGTCCTTCTTATCCACTATGCAGAGACATTCCAAAGACTGCAGCGACCTCCAGAATGGCATTGGCAACCAGCACTGACCCCCTTTTAAAACCCATTTTCTACCATTGGTTATATTTCATACCAATTAATTCCAATTAATGTTTTAGAGATTTTTAAAAAGTGGCTCCACCAAATTACCTGAAACTTGCACTGTATACAGTGTAAGGATAGACCTTTTTAGAGGTACAGTTGTTTTGACTGTCCACCCATGTTATCATGTAAGAAACAGGGGTAGAATTTGGGGTTTTTTTGTTTTATGGGGTGCTGTTTCTGAATCTGACTGGGGCCCCACAAATCTGAAATGAAAGTTGCCATTTTGGCTTCCTGTGTTAGGGCAGGGGCTAACCTTTCTCACTGAGTCAACTTTAAAGCTTTCAGGTACAATTAGCACCTGTAATAATTTTTTTAATAATTGGTAGCAAAAATCACCAATGGTAGGAAACACGCGTACTTCAATTCAAACTATAGGCTATTCCATTCAAAGTATTCAAACTTTGTAGGGTTTCTTTATCTTTTTACTTTGGGGGACAAGTTAGGTGAAAAGATAGAGAAAACACATATCTCCTAACCTTTGTCCTGTATTATTTCTAATGTTCTCATGTCTTCAAAGACTGTTGATAAATTATTGCACATGGCAAGACATGTGGAGTTTTTTTATACTCCACAAAACAGTAGAAGATAAGATCAATTATCCAGATCAAATATCATAAGGCTGTAGGCAATCTACTCCAATGTTTACCAGAATCAAGCATCTCACTCAATAGGTGAGCCCACCATCTCTGTATATGTGCAAACATACACAGAATATGCCAGAGTCTCTCACCCTTCTCCCACACGCAAGCAGGCAAGTTCATGACAATTACCAGTGCCAGAAAGCTGCTCTCCTAGAGAAAGAACTAGCTCACACCTATTGAGTCCTCAAATCACTGACAATTGTCAAGCAATTCAGAAAAAAAATCTGCATTTAGAGTGGCTATTCATTGTAATAGCTGAGATGTAATCACAAGCCATTTAGAAAATAGCTGACATTCTCACCTAAGTGTTACAAACAAAAAATAGGTTGTTGTTGCCTTGTCAAGGTACAGAAATACACAGAGTCTACATGCTCACCTGATCCAGATTTGGATCTGTGTGTGCATATCCAAAGCAATTGATCTAGATATATCACTGCAGAAAAATTACTTTTCTCACAAAGCTGATTCTTGCTGTGAGGATGCCCTCAGGGCTCCTTTCCCCACTGCAGGGACATACTAGCACAATCTGTAATGCATCTTTGCTTTCAGTCATCAACTGTAGCTTTACCATTTACCTACTGGGTGAGGGGGAAAAAAACCATGGTGGTGCTTCTGTATATTTGTGAACAAGGTTCACAGGTTGCAGGCACTGGCATGAGTACCTGGGGCCAAATCCTATCCAACTTTCCAGTGGTGACCCAGCTGTACCAAAGAGGCATGTGCTGCATCCTGCAGTGTGAGGACAGTCACAGAGGTCTCCTCAAGGTAAAGGTACAAATATTCTCTTACCTTGGGGTTTCATTGTGGCTGCCTTAGCACTGAAAAATTGAATAGGATTGGGCACTTAGTTGCTTCCCTGCAGCATGGAGGCCTCTCAGTTCCTCAGGGTACAGAAAAGCTAAAATGACCCACTCAGTGACAGAAGAACAGGAACATACTAGTAATAAATTATATGTTGTACAGTGTGGTACAATCAGTCTTGTCAATGGTGCAAGAACACAGAATAAGATTCAAATCAGCACCCGGACAGAGTCCAATAGTCAATTTTATAGTGAGCTGAGAGATGGGATTGATGATTTTGCTTTGTTTTCACATAGGAATCATCTTTGCAGGAACTAAAGGGTTATTTCTTGAAAGCTTATTTCTAGCTGCTAGAGAAGACAAATCAATGGGAAAGATTTTTTTTTTTCTCCACAGCTTGTTCTAGGGCTGGGGTGGCAGGGAAAGGTTAAAGGTTCACCTTAGAAGCTGCAAGCTGCAGAAACCAACTCTATCAAAAAAATAGGGTTTTTCCCAGCAGAGAAGGGTCAAGGAAAGTGCACAAGACTTCTTGTCTCCAGTCATTAGAAGAGGAGCAAAACAGAAGCCTGCAAAAGTGTACCAGCAGCCTACAAAAAAGACCTAATTAGGTTGCAGCAGTCAAAGCTTTGCCAAAAATTCAGTTTTGCACAAATGAACTTCTTACTCCATGACTGATACCCTAGGGCCCCCTGCTGGACATTCCTGAAGTAAGCAAGCTGTGTGCTCACTGAAGAATGAGATTTTTTAAGATTTTCAGAAGTAAAAGCAGCTTTTTATCAAAACGTCCATAGAAATTAATGCACAGCACCATGGACAGAGTGCCATTTTTGCACAGTAAACAGAAAACCTTTAGTACCATTGGTAGCCAATATGACCAATTTCAGTTCAGTTATATGGGAATATTTTGACTTGGTTCCAAACACATGTTTCCCCAAGGGTAGGGGGGCTGTACATGCTTCAAAAGGCAAAAGGAAAAGTGCTGCACAGAAGTGCCATGGTAGTAAATGACAGAAGCATCCGCCGGCCATGTATAAGTGATTGCAGGTGCCATCCTGAAGATCCCTGAAGCCTCTGGTAGCTCTCTGTAGCATTCAGAGATCTTTTGGCACTTCTTGCTACATTCTGTTGGCTTTCTGAGGGTTTCTGCTGGATGCTTCTGATGGCAGATAAGGTACCCCTTGCATCTAACCCTATTGATCCCATAGTGCAAATGCTCTATCTGTAAGAATTTCCAGGAACCTAGCCCTAGACTGATAATGAGAATTGACTGTATCTTCCCCTAGCCCAGCCCATAAAATGTATGGAATATGTGAAAGTGCACCTTCCATAGATCTAGGTGGTTCTACTACCTTCCCTACACAGAGATATTCTCTAAATATCTTGACCTACTGTATTCACATCTCTATTAAGGACTGCTGCCAAGTAAAGCAGCAAACAACAGCATCAGACTGTCCGGCCGGCCTTGCTAATCCAACACTGGGTAGGATTGTGCTCTAAGAATCCCCGTGAACGAAACCAAGTTTTGCCCTCTCTCTCACAATACGTCCTCCAATGAAATTGATCAGTGGGCAATTTAGGATGGACAAAAGGAGATGTCTTTTGACAGTGCATAAGCAGTCTGTGGAATTCACTGCCACAAATTATAGTGATGACAACTAGCTTGGGATAGTTTAAAAGGGGATTGGGCACTTTCATGGAAGTCAAGATGATTAATGGCTATTAGTCATGATAGCTATGTGCCAACACCAGAACCAATGGCAGTATGCCATTTCCAGGGCAGCAATGATGGGAAAGAAGTATGCCTTTCCCTCCTGCTTGTGGGCTTCCCAGAGGCAGCTGATGGTCCACTGTGGGGAGCAGAATGATGGGCTAGGTGGGCTTTTGGTCTGGTCCAGCAGGGCTGTCCTTCAGTTCTTTTGGAAGGGGTTTGGAAGCAGCCGCCACCACTGTAGGGGGACCCTATTAGCTGGATAAAAAGGAACTCACTTATGTGCCACTGGTGTCCCAAAGCTTTGCTGAAAGGTAGCCAGTGAGTGTAATGGCAGAGAAAATTTGGAGCAAGGTTGTTCAGGATTCAAATCCCATTCACTACTCAGCTCATTGTATCGCACTACAGTTAGAGCCACACCATGGTAAGAACCAAACACCATACATATCAAAAGAGTGCCTGAAGTGAACTGTGAGCATTCCAGAGGACTTGAGCAATTAGAATTCTTTCAATTAGATGAGAGTTCGTATAAAATAAAAGGAGCAAAGAGGCTTAGCAAAGAGGTTAGAAAAATATCCAGTAATATTGTGGCGCCTCTTTGTTATGCAGATGTCTCCGCTGCCGCCAATGTTACTGCTGACCTGTCTCAAAAATATACAGTTTGTTGAAGGGAGCAAAGCAACCAGTAAATATTTTCAACAGTAGTGAATATACAGGACTTGCTTTCTGTATTGGTTCCAATTGGTTAAGTTGAACTACAGTAAACACTGTCATTCTGCCAAATGTACTGAAACTGGTGACTTAAGAGAAATAAAGACAGAGGCCGCTGCTGCTCTCCAAAGCAGAGAGACCAATAGGCTACCACACGCCTGATGTATTCTGTGGGGAATGTAAAGAATCGAGAACTCCTGACCCTGTTTACATTGGCCCTTTTAATGACTAATTGTGCAGAAAATAGCTCTGCCTGGAGTGTGCATGGAAATAGTTTTGGTCTCTGCTCTGTGTCAGCTAATGGCCTAACAAGGGTGAGGGTTCCCCCCCTTTTGTAGAGCTTCAAAGGCACTGTTGATGGACACCTTTTGTGAGGGAATTATCCATTTCTCCTTTGTACCATTTTAATTCCACATGACTGAATGCTGCAGCAAGCGCACCAATTCAAAGAGCATCTCCAGAGCCAGACGAAGCATGCACATGTGGCCGTGTGCGCACACACTCACACAGCCACGCACAATTTAGAAACATCCCTTTTGCTCCTATCAGACACGCATGATGTTTGTCTGAAAATGAGATCCAGTGTATTGAATTGAATTTATGATTCTATATTGTCAGCCTCCATGAGAGAGGATGCATTCCTTGCTGTTTTGCTATTCTTGGGGCTGAGGGCTGGCAGGTTGGCCTAAAGAGTGCTGCCAGGAGCTCACTAGGTATTCATGCAAATGTAGCAAGATCATAACAGACCAGGGGTCTCCAAACCCTGGCCCGGGATTTGGAAAAACTCCTCCCACAAGTGAGCGTTCCATGCCAGCGCCACTCCGTTTTCAAGTGGAATTGCTGGCAGGGACCCTCTGGACAGTCGCGTCTATGCCCAGTGTCTCTGCCAGCAGTTCTGCTTGAAAATGGAGCAGCACTTGCACAGAATGGCATGCGCTGTTTGCAATGGGGAAGGGGTTCAGGGAACACAGTGGTTACAGGTTTGGTGACCCCTGTAGTAGACTTTCTGGTGAAGTGAGGTGAGGTAAGATGTAGCAGAGCTTCAGGCAAGAAAAAGCAAGGCTTGAGGCGAGGCGAGGCGAGGCATGACAAGACAGAGCTTCAGGTGAGACTCCAAACAAGGGGAGAATTTCAAACAATGCAAGAGCTGTGGAATCTGCAGAGAAGTACTCTGGCTCATACGATATTTTGATTGATATATAAGTCTACTCCAGCCAATATAAGCTTTCCTGGGAGGGCCTATATTGGCTTCCCTGGTTACCTGATCCACAGTCCAATCCGATGCTTCCCGGCACCCACGGCTCAAGCAGTGCCGAAATGGCTAATACTGGATACTGTGGGCACCAGGAAGCTGCAGGAGGTATCCTCAAGGTAGGGGAGCATTTGCTCCTGGGTAACACCGCTGTGGTTCCAGTTGGTCTCTTTGGCTCTGCGCTTCCTATTGAAAAGACACAGAACCGAGGAGGCCTGTGTCAGGCTCCCTGGCCAAGGAAGGAGCACAGGTATGGTGCCAGATTATATTGCCGCAGCTGCTGCTGCTGCCTCCTCCTCCCCCTCCTGGGCCTAATCCTCACCCCCCTGCCCAATCCCTACCCTCTACCCTCTATCCTGAAAAGCCCAGCCGCTGAGCAGTGGTGGTATTCACCGCTGGCTGCTCTGTGGTGCCCTTCAAGCAGTGCTGGGCCCAGCACAGTCTGGTGTTGGCCCAGTGCTGGTGCTCCCTGCTCTCCAGGAGCTGTGAATGTGCTTTATGGCCATGGTTTTCAAACGTTTTAGCACTGGGACCCACTTTTTAAAATGACAGTCTGTTTGGGAACCCACTTGAAATGATGTCAGGGCTAGAAGTGCTGTCACTGTGATACCTGCGTCTGCTGCTTTCCTGACAATGCAGCAATAAGTAAAGTTATTTCTCATCCATTTTCCAAGAACAAAACGAATCACAAAGCGGGGAAAAGTCTAATTATAACTATCGTCTGGACTATTGTCTGGGTATTGGACTATCGCCCTGCTCTGAATGGGATCGCAGTCCCTCTGAAGGAGCAGGTCCGCAGCTTGGGGGTTCTCCTGGATCCACAGCTACACCTGGAGCCCCAGGTGGCGGCGGTGGCCAGGGGAGCCTTTGCTCAGCTTCGGCTGATTCATCAGCTGCGATTGTACCTGAGCTGTGCGGACCTGGCCACTGTGACCCACGCCCTAGTGACATCTAGATTAGATTATTGCAATGCGCTCTACATGGGGCTGCCTTTGAAGACGGTCCGGAAATTACAACTAGTACAGAACGCGGCGGCTCAGGTGGTTGCTGGGGCACATTGGTTTGACTCTATCGAGCCGTTGCTTTGGCGACTACACTGGCTGCCGGTTCTGTTCCGAGCCCAATTCAAGGTGCTAGTTTTGGCTTTTAAAGCCCTTTACAGTTCGGGTCCGGGGTATTTGAGGGACCGTCTCCTCCCATATAATCCTGCCCGTACTCTTAGATCATTGGGGGGGGGCTTTTGACTGTGCCGCCACCAGGAGAGGTGAGAGGGACAGCGGCCAGGAATAGGGCCTTCTTGGTGGTGGCCCCCCAACTTTGGAATACCCTCCCCTTAGAATTGAGAACTGCTCCCTCTTTGGTAATATTTTGGTGGGGGCTGAAGACCTTTTTAATTTGAAAAGCTTTTAATTGTTGACAGGCTGGCTGGTTTTTATACTCTTGCTTATATTTTTATGATCCACGGGGCTTCTTGTTGTTTTTAAATTTTAATTGTTTTAATATTGTTTTTAAATTATTGCTTTTTAATGTTAAATTGTGAATTTTATTGTATTTTACTGTTTTTGTTGTAAGCCGCCTTGGGTGCCTTTGGGCGGAAAGGCGGGGTATAAATTAAACAAACAGACAAACAAACAAACAAAAAAACAACAACCACCACCACCTTGGCACAAGCAAAACAACCATATAGCCCTCCCCCCTTTCCAGCATCCCATCTTCTCAATATGACTGCTCTAGGTGCTTCAAAACCCACCTGAAATTGACTTGGGACCCACTGGTGGGTCCTGACCCACAGTTTGGGAACCACTGCTTTATGGCATGTTTGCAACACCCAGAGCCAGCAGTATGCACGTAGCCCCAGAGCTAACAATCTCAGGATATGGCTCCCAGTTGGGCTGACAAATGATAGTACACTTTCCAGTATCAACAGGGAAGCCTTGCACAGGCCAGTAGTGGAGGGGTCCCCTTTCTCGTGCCCTCTACCAACTGATACACAACAGTGGGCAACAAAATTAGTTGCCTGGTCAAGGGGAATGCATTTCCTGCCCCGCTCTTTTAGAATGAGGGCAACAGGGCAACACTAATTGGCTGTGTGATGTCATGATATCACATAGCCATTCACTCTGTGTATCCTGATTGGCCTGATTTCACTGTGCATCCTGAAGAAGGCTTTTAAAGAGAAAAATGGTGCAGAAGCATCAGATATGCGGGAAAGATTGATTTACAATGCATTGAAAAACACGCCCAAAAGGGAAGAAGACTGGGGATTGATTAGGCCCCTGTCCCCAATAATAGCAACTGTCACATTGAACATCAACCATAATTAAAATCTGACATGACACTACCTTCATATAAGGATGCCTTTGACGAGCCAATAGGACCCAAGTTGTTATGACAGATGGTCTAACATTGCTACATTTCTGAGATTTCCTTATGAATCCCAAGGCAGAATTTTATTGAGCTGCTGATTCTCTGATTAGTGGTAGTCCATGCGCACTATATTGTTCTTGATCCCTTTTTATCATCTTCAGCACTGAAACCATTAAAGCTGGTATTTTGTAAAGGGATTTGCATGGTATTCATTACCTGCTTATGGACAGAATTAAATACAATACCATATGGGGTTTTTTTATTGCTTCTATGCTAGATATTTCCCAATCAAATAGATATCTGGCCCTCATCTGATCTATCTTTCATCAACTGCCACATAATGCTGCAAGCATTTGTCCAGATCATAACAAATGTTGAAGAGCAACACAGAAGCAAGCTCATCAAAGGATTGCCTGTTTTATGTATGTTTTAAGAATAAACAGTACAGTACTTTAGGTTTTAATTTTGGGGAGCTAAAATTATCATTTTAATTTAAAAACTTGGCAAAACCAACCACATTTTTTAAATATACAAACCTTGAAATAATTAGTTTTTGACAACAGTTGCTGGAAATAATTCATGTGATGTTTTTAGGGAACTAACTCATATTGAGCAGAACATTTGCACCAATTTCTCTGTTATATAGCTGGAATCAGTATTTTAATTTTTGTAGCTCCTTTCTCCTTAATGCAGAAAACATTGCAGAACAGAGCAGAAACTAGGCCAGGGTGAGGGGAGATTTCAGGGATATTTGATTTGTGTTGTGTGTGTTGTGTGTGTGTGTGTGTGTGTGTGTTTGGGGGGGTGCATTTTTACAATGGATTAAATGCAAAGAGTGTTTTCCCACATCTAACCATATCTGTAAGATTGTGACGCATATCTTAAAACACAGTGTTTCATAACATGCCCAAACACAGTGGCCCACTTATGTTCCAGGGCAGATTGATGCTCTGAGGAAATTTGAGGCCTAGTTGTTCCTGACCCTGTGCCTAGATGGTACTACTACAAACATTAGTTCAAATATTACGGGATATTTTTCTAACCTCTTTGCTAAGTCCTTTTATTTTATACAAACTCCCATCCAATTACTCTAATTGCTCAAGTCCTCTGGAATATTCACAGTTTGGAAGGTTCTGGAAGGTTCTAACCCAGCCTTCTCTCTGAATTCTAGTTCTGGGGGGCACAGATTTTTCTTTTATATGCAAAAACAACAAAGAATTTTGAAGCACATTAAATGCATACCCATTTCTTTTAGCATAAGCTTTCATGAAGTGCAATCCATCAGATATAGGAGACGTGAAATCCTCAGTAGGCTTCTCCCCTGTAGAAAACTTCCAGTCAGATGAAGCCCAATCCAAAGTCTGAGTAGTACACTCCAGGCACAGGTTGATCACTCAATAAGAATTAGGAACAATGTGGTTTTAAAAAGGTAAAGGTTTCCCCACGACCGAATGGTCTAATCGTGACCGACTGTAGGGGGCGGTGCTCATCTCCGTTTCAAAGCCTGTAGAGCCGGCGTTTTGGTCCAATCATGTGGCCTGCATGACTCTACGCCGTAGCGCACGGAACGCCGTTACCTTCCCACCAAAGTGGTCCTTATTTATCTACTTGCATTTTTTTTTTTTAGGTGCTTTTCGAACTGCTAGGTTGGCAGGAGCTGGGACAAGCAACGGGAGCTCACTCCGTCACGCAGTCTCAAACTCCCAACCTTGCGGTTGAAAGCCCAGCAATAGCTGATTAACTCGCTGCACCACCATGTCCCCTTCCTTGGGGTCCGGCAAAAAAACACCCACCCTTGTTAATAGAGTTGCCAGGATGAAAAGGAAAGATTCCCACCTTTACGTCTACTGCTGAATCTAGAAATGAGGCAGCCATAGATTCCATCTTGTTTCTATCATCCATTGCCCCTACCCGCTCATGCCACGTAACACACCCAGAGTCTCCCTTGTAATGTGACAAGTGGGCGAGGTCTGAATGACCGGACTAGAAAAAAAATGTGTGCAAGAACTTGTGATTGCCTTGCCTCTTGTTTCAGCAGAGTGCTTAAAGGTAAAGGGGGAACCTCTGAATTGGAACTGAATTGGAACTGAATGTGGTCCTTCTCATGGTTTTCCAAATGCAAGGGAAAGCAAAGGGCATTTTTTTTCCAAAATAGGGAGCTATATGCTACTCCAGTGGTTCCCAAACTGTGGGTTGTAACCAGTGGTGTCATTCAAATGATTTAGGAACAGGAACTCACTTTTGATTGGCACTTGTGGGAACCCAGAACCAGCCACGGAGCCGTTAGGATCCGGAACGCCCGTTCTGGTCCGTTCCCCCTGAATGACATCACTGGTTGTAACCCAATTTCCAGTGGGTTGTGAAGCATCTAGTGCAGCCACATTGAAAATATGGGAAGATGGGATGGTCAAAAGGGGAAGGGCTGTGTGGTTGTTTTGCTTGTATCAAGGTTGTAAATAGGCTTTTTTTCTTTCTGATCCACTTTGCTATCGAGAAATAACACAATCTATTGCTGCATTCTCAGAAATCAGCAGGCTCTGGCGTCACAATGATAACACTTCTGGCCATGACATCAATCAATCAATCAATCAATCAATCAATCAGATAGTATTTATATACCACTTTTCTACACAAAGTTCACAAAGTGATTGTGACGCACTTCCAGTGCGGCCCAGACAGATCATCATTCTAAAAAGTGGGTCCCGGTGCTAAAAGGTTTGAGAACCACTGTGCTACTCTATTCACCATGGATAAGAAAATGTTGCCTTTCTGCCCTACTGGACTCAGAGCGCAATCCTAACCTGGATTTAGGCCGGCACAGTTAGGCCAGCAAAGTTTGGCCAGCTCAGGGCACATCGTAAAGTATGTTTGGACCACTCTTGAAGTCAGAGAGGCCAGCATACAGACGTGCATCATCCTCCCTGACTCCAAGGGTGGTCCAAACGCCAGCACAAGGTGTCCCTTGTGCCAGCCAAACTTTGCTGGCCTAACTGTGCCAGCCTAACTTCAGGTTAGGATTGTGCCCTAAGGAGAGACTGGACCTTAAAACTCAAACATGTGGATCAGAAAAAAAAAAAAAAGCAAGACTGCCTGGGGAGAGTGAAGAGTTACTTTACTGTTAAGTTTATCTATGTGAATGTGCTGTTGCAGTCTTTTACTGACAGCAGATGGAAAAGAGATATCCATGACTGAATTCAGATAGAGAGCCAAAACCTTCTTCAAATCACTTAACTTAGAGATGGGAAAGAGGCCACAATCTTCAAAACCACTGGTATAAATCTCTTTGAAGTTGGTGGGGTGACAGTACATTAAATGATTTCAAGATTGCTTCTCACAATGCAATACTGTGTGAGGTTTTTTTTCCTAAGAATTTGTGTTGAGTTTGGCCATCGATTGCTTCAGTAACCTGTATGTACAAGCAGTACTGGCTGGGTTGTCATGGAAATGACCACAATCTGGGCCAGTATTTTTGGAAAATATCTGTAATTGTGAAGTTGCAGAATCTGGGCCCATTGTTTGTTCCTGCTTTGCATTAACAAAATAAAATAAAATAAGCCACAGTTCTTGGATGCTTCCCATCAAATCAAGTTAATGACTCACTAGTGTCCTAGCACTCAAACCTTTGAGGTCATGTAACACATTTTTGGGACTCTCATCTTTGCTATAGTAAACCATTCTGTGAACCAGAATCAAAAGAATTATTTGTGTCTCCAAAGGAGTGGGTGGAATCCTGGATCAATCTGAGACCTGCAGATGTCATTTAATTGAGCTTTATTGCCTGCTTTTGTTTTAACTTTCATTTCATGGGGTGTTCTTATAAGTGTTCTAAAAAGTGCCTTTTGGCTTGAAACCTCCATATCGCTGTCTTACAAACAGCACTAAAACTTCTACATGCATATCACCCATACAACTGATACTGATTATCATGCTTTCATTCTACTGTAAACGGAGGGATTTTAAAGAGGTTGGAGTCAAAATTAGTCTTGACTATTCTGAGATTTTCAATCTTATCCTGAGCCAGCAAAGATCTGTAGGCAAAAACATGTAGACCCCCTTGCTAAAAGTAGGATCTCTCTCTCTCTCTCTCTCTCTCTCTCTCTCTCTCTCTCTCTCTCT
>JAJKFI010000028.1:706332-730066 GCA_029204185.1 Lerista edwardsae | reverse complement strand
TCTCTCTCTCTCTCTCTCTCTCTCTCTCTCTCTCTCTCTCTCTCTCTCTGGTAAGATGCCTGGAGGACATATTCAAGGTTTGTGGCTTGATTAGCAACCCATTGCAACATATGTTGGTCACTTATCAGATAGAGCCCATCACAATTAAATGCTCATCCAGGGATGTGCTCTCTATCAGTGCTCTATCAGTTTTGGATCTAGATACACTCCCCCATCTGTCTTGTGAACCTGTTAATAAGGCTTTGTGTGCAGAAATTTGAGCTTATTGGTTCAGATTTCCTTATCACAAGAGACATGACAAAATGATGTGTGTAAGCATAATTGAAATGTGTAACAGTGGGACATGGTGGCGCAGTGGGTTAATCTGCTGCTGCTGGGCTTTCTGACCGGAAGGTTGGGAGTTCAAGACTGCGCAATGCTCCCGTTGTTTGTCCCAGCTCCTGCCAACCTAGCAGTTCGAAAGCACCTTAAAAAATGCAACTAGATAAATAGGTACCAATTTGGTGGGAAGGTAACGGTGTTCCGTGTGCTACGGCATATAGTCATGCCACATGACCACGGAAGCTTGTCCTCGGCCAAAAACGCTGGCTCTACAGGCTTAGAAACGGAGATGAGCACTGCCCCCTACAGTCGGTCACGACTAGACCATTCGGTCATGGGGAAACCTTTACCTTTTTAAGCATAATTGAAGGCAACTAGAGTGCTAGAAACATCTTAAGAGTGCAATCCTAACATGCTCTTAGGCTGGCACAAATTGCTTGTGGAAGCCTTTGAGGGTCACGAATGTGCCGTAAAGTGTGTTTGTGCCACTCTTGAGCTGGCATTTGCCCTGGCACTGCTGCTGGTGCAGATCCGAGTCGGAGCGGCGGGGACTTTATCCATGGTAAGGGAAAAACATCCCCTTGCCCTGAGGTGGCCTCCAGCTGCCTCCTAACCTGCACTGGACACAGCACAGGCCGGTCTGCCTGCCTGTTTCAGCGTAAATTTAGGATTGCACTCCTTGTTTGTTTGTTTTTGCTGAGGCAGAACAAAATAATCCAGACAGCAAAGCGAGAAAGGCAAGCGTTGTGTGCTGTGGCTTCCACACCATTAGTAGCAGGCTGCAGAATTCTGGAGTTAGCATAAGGCCAGCTGAGGACTGGGGCCTCAGACGTTCAGTAAGAAAGATTCAAATCTGCTTATGTCAAAGACATAGACTTGGTTCATATGTTTCAAAATATCCCGCACAAAATCAGCTGGAATCGCATGGCAGAAATCATATATGCAAAAGAATGTCCATGGCCATCGGGTTCATGTGATCTGTCCCTTCCCCCTTTGAGGGGTAGAAATTGTGTGAACAGAATATCTGGAAGATTGAGTGCATTGTTGTCTCTGTTCATAATAATAATTACTTCTGCTGCACGTCTTTAGTACTGAGACCACTCTGCATGGAAGATTTCTTAATGTTTAAACGGGGCAACATTGGGCTTAAGCATTGTAAGTGGCTTAAAGGTCCCCAGTCTCCATGAAGTTGCCATGAAGAGAAGACTATGATTTGTTCTACAGTCAATTATGTACTATGTTACTTAGTCTGAGACTGTTGGGTATGATGGTCTGTAAGGCCAACAATAAAATAAAATAAAATCCTCCACTTAGGTGAGCAGGTTGCAAGCTAGAATATGTCTGGGAGTGTTGTTCATCGGCATTTTGCATGACTCTTCGGTCTGTCTTTTAGGTCACTTCCTGGGCAACAACACTGTTATCGATGTGCTGAAACAAGCTGGATTTGAAGTGGAGCATGTACCTGCAGGACAACCAATAGAAAAGTAAGCTTATTTGAACATAATTTTCCTTGTTCCTGAGAAGCAGGTGCTCAGAAGACATGCAGAAGTTTAAGTAATGCACTATGCCAACAACATAATGTCAAAGACTCGTAAGTTCCTAGGGTTCCTAGGATCATAAGGTTCAATCCTATTCTCAACGAATGCCTCTGTATCACCCAATACGCTAGTGCAATGATGGTCCTGCCATCAGAGCAGCCTCTCCATCAGCAGTTGTATGGCTGCCAGTGCAGCAACCATAAAACCATTTGCCGCCAACAGCATGGTGCAGATTGGCTGCTGGCTGGTTCTACTGCTGGAGGGATGAGCAATGTGGCTGGATTGGGTCCAGGATGGGTTAGGATCAGCTGTACTGGTATGTGCCACACCCTCTCCCCCTTCCCGGGCCTGATCCACTTACCTTGGGGAGACCTCTTGCCTGCTGAATTCCCCCACGGGATGCAGTGTAAGATGTGCTGGTGCTGCTGTGTCAGCAAGGGGGAATTTGTGCTGAATTGGGCCATAAAGGGGTTTGAAGGGCCGTGTGATTTTGTTCCTTGAAATTTGCTCTTGTATGAAGCAAAACAGTTGCTATAGAGAGAGGCTCTAAAAAGATGAAGGCTCTTAGGCAAGGGAAAATAAAGCAGTTTAATAAAACAGCAGTCTGTTTTTGTGTCACAATGTCCCAAATTCAGTTTCCCTTATATTTATCCAATTGGGGATTCCTGCCCTTTTAGAAAAGGCCCCAACTATTTCCACAATCGTCAGTCTTTGCTACTAATCCTTTTGATATCAAGGACAACAACGAAACATTGCCTCAAGTCTTCCATTAATGAAGGAAAGATGGTCAATTCTAGAATTCAACAGAGAGGATATACAACCTGCAATCCATCTTGCCAACATACCCAGCTATAGAGGGCACAGAGTATTGCTTCATAGCTGAAGGACAGTATCGAGTCTGAGAATTTGCCACAACAGAGAGCCATCACTGGTCACAGGTGCTTCCTGAATTGCTCTTTTTTATCTGCCTTTTCAAATTATGTGGGCAGCAGCTGCAGTATTTGATTTGCTCACTGGAATTTGTACTGAGCAGAACTTCTGTTTTTCCATTCCCCTCCTCTAAAAATCTGGGCAGTGATAACTTGAATCAAAACACTCAAGGATATTTATAGCGGATCCATTTTCTTCAGATTTTGAACTCACTAAATAAATATATTGTGCTTCATCTTGTAGGGGGGAAAAAAATCCCCTCCTGACTCACTCAAGCAAACTTCTGGAAAGGCGTAAAGGACATCTGACTCCTTATTAGCTCACATGCACAGTACCTTTGAACATTTTTGCTGGGTGCGATTATCTTTCTCTCACAGCCCAATCCTAACCCTGTGCTGGAATAGGGAGTCCAGACGGCAGGCCCCATATCCAGTGCGGGGTTAGGCTACATGTGGTGCAAGGGAAATTCATTCCCCTTACCCAAAGTAATACCCCAGCAGTCCCAATAGGGCTACTTGGAGCAGCGTCAGCAAAATCGCTGGTGCAACTCAGAGCGGCCTGTGTAGGGCCAACTGGGACAAGGACGGGGGGTTGGCTGGACCCACCCCTCCTCTGGGCCAGTTTGCCCACCCTGCCCGTGCCCCGTTCTGCCTTTCCCCCTCCCTTCCCCAGCCTCCCAAGGCCGGCCTTATCTGGGCTTCGCAGGCCCAGGAAGCAGTGCAGGGAAACGAGCACACATGCATGTACTGGCCTCCCCACCTCCTGAATGCACACTTTATGGTGCATTTGTGACATTTCTGGGCCAGCACAGATGAGTTGTGCCGGCCCAAACACAACCTAGGATTGTTCTCTGAATAGTCTAAAATAGGAATTGCGTAAAGCCAAGTTCAAATGACAGTTTTATAAATATGTATTTTGTTTACTGGTTTTTAGGAGCCAACTAGAAAAACCAAGTCCTGCTTTGCTAATTCCAACCATTCAATCTTAAATATCAAAATATCAAAAATATGTCTTTGTTAGTCTGCCAAATGTGCATTAATCAGTATTTGGACTAATCTTTGGAATCTTCAACAGTTGGCCCATGAGATCCTTTCCTGTGCAGCATATAAAGCCAGAGGAAACCCTTATCCAAATTTGTAGAGTCAATAGCCCTCTATGATTTGTTGTGGGGTCTCTGATGTGCGTATGTGGCTCCACCATTCCATTTTCCTGCCCTCACCTGTTTTTATGTGACAATATTATTTGCAATCACTCCAATTTGGAATGGGTGTGGGATTAGCATGCACATCTGTATCCAAAGTCTTTGTCTAATCTAAACTGGAGGGAGCATGAACTCTTAACGCTTTGGAAATTGGTAACTGGAAATATGCACACCAGATTTGTGAGGAATTCCCATCTGCTCATAAAATAGCTTTCTTTGTTATTTTATTACATTCATAGCTTCGATTATCTTTCAGTCATAATAGTTAAGAAAGCCTGAATTTTCTGTCAAAACTGTTCTGAAGCTTCGATAAAAGAATGAGAGGAAATGCTTTTTTAAAAGGTTGATGGAATTAAAAAAAACACACACCTTCAAGTCTGGTTCATAAGACAAATGTCCCATTGATTTCAGTCTGGTCCCCTTGGGAGTTGTCAGACAAATCCAGTAGCAAGATGTGTTCCATGCATTCCTTTATTTCCTTGTCCTTAGGAAAGTCTATTAATCTGGTAGTAATATCATGGTGGTTTACCACCACGGATATATCTACCCCCACAATAATTTTCAGATGACTATCCTGTAGTGAACTGTGAACTTCCAAGTATCGAAATTATAAGGAAACAGCAATTCATTTTTGGCTACTCAGATCATCTCTTCATAATTCTCTGATTTATGAATGGGAATTGAGTATTTAGAAGACCAGAGAAGATTTATTTATTTTTGCAAGCAAATTTACCTCCAAAGGCATAGCTAGGGGTGTGTGGGGGTGCAGATTGCAACAGGTGTGGGGGGGGAGGAGTTTGACATCACTACTTGCCAAAATTGTGAAAATCTTGCTATTTTTTGAATAATATCATTATGGGCACAAT
Source organism: Lerista edwardsae (assembly GCA_029204185.1). NCBI lineage: Eukaryota > Metazoa > Chordata > Lepidosauria > Squamata > Scincidae > Lerista > Lerista edwardsae. The sequence goes on along the minus strand of JAJKFI010000028.1, from coordinate 725,210 downwards.
CCTAAACTGAGTTAGGCCAACATAAACTAAGGCAGCAAAGTTTGGCCAGCACAAGGGACATCGTAAAGTATGTTTGGACCACTCTCGGAGTCAGAGAGGCCAGCACACAGACTTGAGCCATCCTCCCTGACTCCAAGAGTAGTTCAAACATGCTTTATGGTGGCCCTTGTGCTAGCCAAGCTTTGATGGCTTAGTTTATGCCGGCCTAACTCCAGTTTAGGATTATGCTCTATGTTACATATCATTCAATGTGAATTTAATGCAGAATGCAATGAAACAAACTGCATTGAAAGAAATCTCCACCTTATAAAAAGGTATAGTCAAATCACTAGAATAGGTAAACACAACTGCCTTATGTAACAAAAAAAATAGATTTTCTTAACTCAAAACTGACCAGTAAAACTGATTGTTCTGACAGCCAATGAGGTGTTATTAAGACACATTAGGGAACCAATAAGGAGTTAGTATAAGTCCGCTCTCATTTCCATGTATCAGAGCTATTCAGTTGTGTGAGTGTCATAAAGGTGGCCACTGGTTTTTTGTTGGTTACTGACTTGTTGGATGATCTGTACTTTATTTACATTAAATAAATATAAAGTTAATGTGGGTTATACTAGCCTTAGTGATGTCACTGCATTTAGGCTGTGTGTATTTATTATGTAGGGATCCGGTACCGGAGGAGGGCCATTATAGGGGTGACACAATGAACTCTAGTACAAGGTGATGCAAACCCTGGTGATGCCACTACCCAAAGGAATACTGTAAGCACAAAAAGGCTTATAGTGATGAATTCCTTTGCTATCAGATTCATATTTGCCAGGCATAGGGTCTTTTCATATCTCAATGAAGTTTTGGACTGTAATTCAATCTTTGTTTTGCAAACATGTGTTTCACACTTTCTTATTACATAACAAGTGTTGGTGGTGGCAGCGCGGCCATTGTTATCTTTGTGTTTAATCAATTAGAAGACCTCTAGTTTAAAAAAAATCTACCTCTTCAAAATCACATTGGCAGAGTGTTATTATGTCAAATTTTATATACCATTTTTAAACAACCAAATTCACAAATTCATTGCAATAAAATAAATAAATAAATAACTCCCTTTCCCAAAAGTTACAATCTTTAAAACAATGGCAGCACCAGTGAAAAGCCTCAGGGAAGGACATGATAGTGGGTTGGTCTGAGACTGGTCCTCTTCCCCCATTTTAAAGTCACCACTTTAAAAGGTGCCTCTTTGTCCAGTTAGCACAGTCTAATCTAAATCTCTCTCCGCAATCGCAGTGTCATCCTGCTTTCTTTCATGCTGCACTTTTGCCTCGTGGAAGGAGTTCTTCAACTTCCAGTGATATCCCTCTGGAACAAAGTACTGCTACACTTTGTACCATCCTAAGTGCTTACAGGAGTATCAAGTGGTATCATGAGTCTAGGGAGACCATCGGTTTATCTGTTGAAGTCTGTGGTCTGTTTGCAGTCACTCAGGCCTGTCCAGCACTTATTTGCTCTACCAATGTAATTGCGCCATCAAGCTTAGATGCCTCACACATTTGATCTTGAATGGCTTCCCAAGTTAATCTCTGTAAACCTAGCAGCACTGGTTCAGCATGTGTTGAAACCATTAATAACGACTCACAAGGGCTATTGCGCCAGGCTTGCTCCAATGCACTTTCATCACCTTTAATGGGACTACTCAAAGTATACGTGTCATGAATTGCAGTGGCAGGCCACAATCTATTTTAGAGAACTTCCTCTCTGTGCTGAGTAGCTTTGTGCAAGAACTTTACTCAGGAAAAAACAAATAGCAACTCAAAGAATCTGCTCCATACACAGAAGCCTGTGTACCTCATTCTGCCCATAGCTGGTGCAAGAGATGTTTTTTGCTCACCCCTGTTTAGATTATTATAAACCTTGTTCATTACTGTTCAGTTTTAAATATCTTATTTATTGATAAGTTCTGCATGCTGTTTGTGATAGGCTGCAGTCCTGTTTGGACTTCCCTGGAAGTAAGTCCCAATTGGTACAATTATCTTTATGCGGTTTTACAGTTATATTTTTAAGCAGTAGAAGTGGAATGTTAACACTCTTTTCTTAAGAGTGGTTTCCCTCCACCAACTAATGCCAGCCAGATGCTAGGAATATTGGTACAGCCTAGAGATGGTTCCAAGGACTTTTTTTTCCCTTCCTGCTTTCTCCCCGAGGACATAATCAACTTCTTTTGTGTCTTAGAGTGATGATATTATCCTTAGAATCAATTTTGTGTGCATTGCACCATGTGAAATTTCCCGTTTTAGGAAGTATTGTGAATGTGCTAGACTGAAATTACTCTGGAATTCAGGACTGATTCTTAGAGAAGAAAAGTCACAATCCCCATTGTAATACTTTGGTGGAGAAAAATAGCTTTTTCTATGGAACACCACAACTCCTATAGTGTAGCCAGAGTAATTACTGAAATGCTAATTACTGCAAGCACTGCAAAAAGCTGTCTAAGGGCCCAATCCTGAGCCCTGCAGCGAAGGCGGTACAACTGTACCGCCCATGCTGCCATTCCAAAAGGTGCCATAAGGCACTTCCAGCACCAGTGGTTCCCAGCCCAGAGGCAAGACCCTTTGCCTGCCCTGAGCCCTTACCATGGGGGAAATGGATGAATGTCCCCTTCTTCTGTGGGGCCTCCTGCATCTGCCTGCCTACCGTGGGATGCAGTGGTAGCCGTTTGCTACTGCTATGTCCACAGCAGCCAGGCAGCTCAGGTTTGGGCTGCCCGTGGCCCCTCCCACTTGCTATCAGAACCATTCTGGGTAGCGATGGCAAAGCATAAGTGCTTGCCAAATCAAACAGTGTCCCTTCTGCATTGCTGTCGCCACGCGGAATGACTCCAACAGTGCGTGGGAGATGCTCTGTACTCTGTGAAGTCATTAATAATTCATTCAGAAACCCCACGGACCTCCTGAACCTCCTAGACAGCTGGTGAGGTCTGCTTGCCCAAAAAAAAAAGCTGTTCCACTGGTAGTAATTACTTCATCCTGGAACAGTATATTATATGTAAAGTGCCAAATGCCAATATTGAAGTGTTGGCATGTGACTGGAAATGAACAGCTAGATTCATCCCCAACAAATCTTCTGGTCAAGACACTGAACAAAATTGTTGGTGCAGTACACACAGACTAGCAGAAGGCAGCCTAGCATACTGACAAGAGGAAGCTCTTCCAAAATATCTTGGCAGGGAACAGTGGAGAAATACAAGCAACATGACTGCGCGAATCATAGCCAAATGCCAACCATGCTTTCAGTCATAATTTGCAGTTGTTGCCAAACCAACTGGAATGGGGGGGGGCAAGAAGGGGATGTTGCTACATAGCTTTCTAGGCATTAGGAAGTACTTTAAACGAATGGCCGAGATACCATCTCAGGCAGCTGGCACAGGGAGAGAGCATTTCCAAATAAGCAAACCCCCAATAAAAAAAACACACACACATGCCAAGGCAGATGTTTTCTGAGTGACATAATGTGCTCTAGGGAAGGACACCATAAGTGGTTTTCATTTTCCCAATGTTTCGTTTATTGCATAATGGAGTTTTCTTGACAGTAAGAGAACGACAATTCTTTTCTTCGGGAAGACGGTCTTATGCAACATATTTCCTATTCAAACACACAGTGGGAGCTCTCACTTCATTGCTTTTATGCGTACTGTACAGGCCTGAAATGCTGAGATTTGTCAGATTTGTTCTCCAGGCTTACATTTCTCAAGTAATGTGCATCTTCGGATTTTCAAAATGATGCTGAGATAAATATGGAATGCAGGTTACACAGCTAAAGGACCAGAGGCATCTCTATGAGATGCACAATGCAGGCGTGCTATCCATTGAAGTGTCACCCATTTTAAGGAGGAATAGAGGAAGGTAGTCCAGACATACTTTACAGTGTCCCTTGTGTCAGCCAAACTTTGCTGGTCTAACTGTGCCAGCCTAACTCCAGGTTAGGATTGTGTCCTAAGTCAACCTCTGACAATATATGTCTGTGGAACCTGGAGGGAACAACAACAAAAAAGGCAGCAGCTGTTGTGGCAAGGCTGACATAAAAGCTGAACCCAGTGGGGGGGGGGAAGTGTCTGACACTTGTGGGAAGGAACGTAACAGTGTCTGTCAGCATTTCAGTTCAGCTGTGGACTTGTGGCTGTAGAAGTCAAAGCATGTGAAGAAAGACAGTTGTGTAGGTCTTAATCAAATGTCTGGCTTCTTGTCCAGGGTGATTGATGATTATCACTGATCATTAATAGCCACATTTTGGATGTTATATTTGCCACATATAACTGTATGCCAACAGTGGAATTAGTTACCTTATATACTTGAGTAGAAGTCAATATCATGGTTAAGTCGAGGGCAAGTTTTAAGCCAAAAATCATGGAATTTGCCATGCCGCATGGATAAGTTGAAGGGAAAACATAGGGGCATCTGCAATTCTTTAAATTAGATAATTTTGTCTGATTTTACCCAACACCAGATTCTGATAAATGTTCTACCAGTAATTGTTACCTAAGAACTATACAGTCTTACCTATTAAAGTACAGGGGAAAAGCAAAACAAAACACCAAATAGCAAGCCACTATTAAACCAGTTGTTCCCAAACCTTTTAGCACTGGGGCCCACTTTTGAAAAGGACAGCCTATGGGGACCAGAACAGATGTCAAAGGGGAAGGCATTCTGGAACAACAAGGCACACAAAAAAACTGTTTAAGGCTAGAACTGATTAAGCATATCTGCCTGGATCAACTGAGGAATGCATGTCACCCTATCGAGCTCAGTTTACCTGCTTGCAGAGCCCTTTACAGGCTTGGGCTGGCTTCTGCAGGGATAGCTGTTGGGCCAAGTTCTCTCTCTGCAATTTTAAGCCCATGGTAGGCTAATTAGCTTCCCTTCTATCATCCAAAATTGAGTTTTACACAAGGCATCAGTAAACCCCACCACCCATGAGAAGGCAAAATGCAGTCAGCTTGCCTGCTCAGCCACAAAGGTCCTCCTCCAGCTGGTAACTCCAGGGGCATGACAGCACAACCGTAATTCCCCACAGTCTCCAAGAGCACCCTTAGTGCCAACCACAATCCCAGTCCTAACAACCTCAACTATTTCCCTGTCCACAACCCTTTCCCACCTCTCTACACCAACATCACTAATCCTCCCAGGAGCTCATTTTATCCCCAGGGCCCTTGTTATCCCCAATTGGATGCAGCTGTGAACCAGCTGCAGGCAAAAGGTTCTGGGTTAACCCTGTAATTCGTGATTTGGACAAGGGGCCACTGCTGATACCATTCCCTATCTCCTGGGGGTCATCTTCCGCAATTTCCATAATGATTACCCCCTCCCCCTAAGTTGGTTTGTTATGTTCTTGCAAGGAAAAGGCAGGGTGTGCATCGCCTCCTCTTCATTCAGATTATCCTATATGCCTTGAGAGAAGAGCAGCATACCTGCCTGGGAGTAATACTTGGGAGTAATAAAAAAGCCCGGTTTCTCCCCCCCCCCCAAGAGTTTGCACAGTATCTCAGCATCACAGCCTTCTGGAACAAAAGAGAACACAATCCCCAGACCTTGCTTGCAGAGCCTCCTGAATTCAACTCACATGTTGCAGTAAACACTTGCTTACTCATGAGGAAACACAACCTTGTAGCTCCATTTTACTTTCCATAAGGTTCAATACTTCTCAGCTTAGACTTCCTTCTTGAGTGTTTTGGGGGCCTACATTCATCGGATCTGGACTATTCTGGCAGCGTTGCATTCCTCTCAACGTGCCCTTTGTAACGCACCATGGCACAGCTGCCTACGTGCGAGTAAACGTGCAGTGTGACTCAGTTTCACTTTCCATAGGAATCCATTCATTTTCCTCAGCTGAGCATGCTCAGAAGGCTGTGTAGCTCCCTGGCTTACAAACTATTCAGAACAGCTCAGTCATCCACCCATCGTGCGAGTTCAAGGTATTTACTGTGTTCCCTCCACCCCCGAATATAAGTCGGGGCCAGGTTTTTCTAGTCAATTTTTAGGCATAAATTTCTCAACTTATACATGATTATATACGGTAATTGAGGCCTATTTACCAGTGATAGGATCTACAATTGAACAAGGGGGACGCTGGGCGGGACGTAGGCGGGACTTCCGCTTCAGTGGCAGCCCGTCCGTAGCGTTCTGCGGCTGCCCTGGCCTGGGGGGGGCTCCTGCTCACTGCGTGGGACAGGTGAGGGTCGTGCCGGGTGCCTGGGCGAGCAGCAGGGGGCGCACTAACCGGGGGCAGCCCCCCCGAGGCCAGGACAGCTGCGGAACACTACGGACAGGCAGCCAATCATGTGGAAGCCCCGCGTAAGTCCCGCTCAGCGTTCCCCTTGTTCATTTGTAGATCCCATCGCTATTTACCCAATTCCTAATCTTTGTTCTGAAAGTTGTACAATCCATATAATCTGTATTAAAACATTCTCTCTGGGAGAAGGGCCAGAGGACTAACAAGAAAGCTGTGGATTGGATATGATGGGCATCTTTCAGGTTGTGCAAATGGCACTAGCTGGGATGCATACTCTCTAGGCTTCCACATTAACACTGTGAATGCATGCATTGCTCCTCTGACTCAAGGGAATAGCCAGAAGCATTCAAAAGTCAGACACAACCAGTCCAAGTAGGGGGACCTTTTGCCAGTAAGGACATTAATGGAGTGAGATGCGTGAGAGGTGAGGGAGTTTAGATTGGGCCATGCAATCAGTGTGAGAGGACAGGGGCAGCCTGGCCTTGTGTTATGACAAGTAACACAATTCTTTCTGCTGCCACATTGTGACCCTTTTGAAAAAAGTTCATCACTTTTTGATAAAAAATGGGGATTACATAGAATACTGCCGTCATGTGCATTGTTGCCACGTGTTTTAAGAGTAAGCTCTACCCATGTGAGTGAAGTGGGGCTGCCTGCAGACAGCTTGAAGTGCTGTCTTCTTACATGTGATGATGGCTTGTGACAGCTCTCACCCTTCTTTCTCGAGAGTCATTTGTGTCCTGCAATAACATGAACCGTATGAATGATCTCCGCACTCCTGTGTGCTAAACCCTTCTCCCCTCGGGATTGTTGCCTGTCCCTTATTTTAACACAGATCTAGTCATTAGGGCAAAATATCAGGAGCATTGCCACTTAAGTTATTTCTTCCTAAAATGACAGAGAATGTCAGGATTTTCTTGAAAGGATCAGATAATCTTACTCAGGATGGGAATATACCATCCCACAAGCCATTTTTATGAAAATATTGCATGCATTCTATTCATTCATTCTATTAATTCATTCGTTTGCTTGTTCGTTCATTCCTTTTGATATTGTAGAGGGGAGTGTTCTAGAGATGAGAAGTGGAACACAAGCCTTAAAATGGCAAACGTTTATGTATGCAGCATGAACAGTTTCCATGGGAGATCCAATTCCAACCCAATCTGTGTTGTGACCTTCAATAGTGTTGAACCCTTACGTTACCAGGGGGTAGGATGTTATACATCCAGTACAGCAATTCTTCTCAAACCTTTTAGTGCCAGGACCCATTTTTTGAAATGGCACTCATATCAGGGAGCACCAGAAGTGATGTCATGGGCGGAAGTGATATCATCAGGCAGGAAGTACCGTCATTGTGGCATAGTCAAATGACACTCCTGGAATGCAAACTGGCATTCTTGGACTGCAGCAATTGCACAACCATGAAACATCCCTGGCAGAAAGCAAGATTAGGACAATATATTATGTTAAAAAAAAAACTGAACTAAAAACAAAATAAAAAAGTAAGGTCTGCAGCTTCCAAGATGGCTGCTCCCAGCTTTCCATGACCCACCTTACATCAGTTTGTGACCCACCAAATAGGTCCCAACCCACAGTTTGAGAAACACTGCAGTACAGGATATTAAGTGCAGGAGAAGAAGAGAGAAAACCACAGCTTCTGTGCCGTCAGTCTTTTTATTCTTGAACGAAAAACAATCCTCAGGTAGTGCCCCACAGGAATATAGGAACATAATATATCAGAACAAAACATGCACATTATGTGCTGTCCTTTTTCTTGTACCTAATACAGTATATTACATGGAATGTGAATCCAAAGCAGAGCTTCATGTCTGAAGTTTGCTATTCTTGCTGACCAAACATTCACACATCACTTGTCATAAACTCACTTTGCAGCTCCAGGACAAACATCCACCAACCCTCCAGGGACTCCTCGGCCACATCTGCACCTGCTGTCCATTTTGTGGAACTTGCACCGCCCTCTTCTTCAGTGGCTCCTCAGTCCAGCGAAGATGACAGCCTCCCTCCCCATCTGCTCCCAGACAGCATCAGTCAGCTGGAGGAGTTTGGCCGGCAAAAGAAGTGGCATAAAAAGCAGTATAAAAACCATCGCCAAAGACAATTCAATGATCTCTGGGTGCGAATAGAAGACGGGTAAGTTGAGTTCAGTGATTTTTTACCAATGTTCAACTTCCGTAGTGTTCTTTTCCAGATCACATCTTCCCATGCTTGTATTTGGGTAGTCCAGGAATAGCTGAGAGTTTGGGAAGTGACTTACAAAAAGATATGTGGGCTTTTTTCCCCCTGGCACAATTCTGTGTTCACTGTGAACAGCCATCTCTGTGAATTACACACCCCACCTTCGCCCACTGTCAGTCCTTTTCAGTTGTTCAAAACAACTGAAGAAGACCAGTGGGTGCTGAAATCAGAGAATCAAAGCCAAAATGAAAGCCATTTAGATGTGTCCTTCAAGAGGATAGTGGGTCAGTTGATTTTAATAGATGGGGTGAAAGCAGGATGCAGGTTAATGACATGACTTCCAGTTGGCGCCGACAGATTGTCATTCTAAAAACTGAGTCCCAGTGTTAAACATTTGAGAACCACTGCATCAGACAATCATTATTTTAGAAGTACACATACCTGTATGGCTCAACAGATAACAATACTCTTTGGAAACAAACCAAAGAGTATTGTTATCTGTAGCATTAACAATATAATATGTAATATAATATAAGCATATAATATCATTAAATATAATGTAATAGCATTAACGACTTAGAGACTGAACAACAAATCTATTTGTTGAGCATTAAATCTATTGTATTAAAAATAAAATGCACATTGAAGGGAATGGTCGTCTCCGAGGCATCTCCCTGTCCTCAACTGCCCAAGATCCTTCTCCATTCTACTCCCCATGTGGACTTAGCAGCAGCAGCACAGGATGGAGGAGGTTCAGCCGGCCACTGTCACACATGTGCAACCTCTGGCCATTTGCTCTGGTGGCCTCTGGCCCAGAGAATGACATTCTATGCCAGTGGTCAGGGAACAGGGGTAAATTACCCCAAATGGGGTAAAAATGAAATTCCTGGGGGTAATGGACAGATAGGAGTATCTTTTCCCTCATCCTTCCTTCATGACCAACATTCTCTCTTCTGACCAATGGAAAGTTCCTCTCACGCTTGATGGATTTCCCTTGCTTCCAATAGGAGATTAGAAGCAGCAAGGTACCTGGTCCCCAATAGGCAGTGTTCCCTCCCTTCCCAGGCAGCGAAGAAGGCCGTGGTTATCGATCCCACTGCTGGTAGAAGGAGAAGGAAGCAACAGCAGAGAAAATGGCGGCCGTGGCTGAAACTGCGGCATTGCCGGGTGATGGGGGAGCCGGCTAGGCCAAGCTTATTCTGGGCAGCGAGGCCGGTGCAGACCTGCTCTCGGCTGGCACTCAGGCAGCCGTGGAGTCGGCGGTTCTCGACATCAAGGGGGTAACATCGGCGTATCTAAATATATTTTGGGGTAAAAGGTAAAAAAGTTCCCTGACCCCTGTTCTATGCCATCATTCTGGGACGTACGCTGATGCACTGTGAGATAGGGTTGGGTTGTTAGTTAAGTATTAAGTATGAATTCTGATTAAAAAAAAAAAGCAACACACATTAGTTTTGGATGACTGCTGTTTATATTCAAAATTGAATAGACACCTTGCCATGATTCCATTTTTACAAACCTGAAGATGCCATTTGAAAGAGTGAAAATCTTGGCCCCTGGAGCAAAAAGGGGTGCCGAGAACTGCTCAAGGTAGCCAAGTTGCATTATGTAATCTGCTGAGTAGCCTCTAAATTACATTCACTTGTATTGTTCTTCCTCATCTGGCAAGAAGATCCTGACATAAATCAGCTAATGGAAGAGGCTCATATCCACCTCTCAGCGATATCAGCACAACCTTGCCCAAGCCCATGAGGCTGCACCTGTGCAACTGGTCCAACATCTGCTCTTGGCAGCTCTTGTTTCCCAATAAATACGATGGATGCAGACAAGACGTGCAAGGGAAATAATGGCATGGGATAACTCAACAGTGTCTGCGAGGAAGAAGTAAATCTCTTCACTCATTGTCTCTGCCGACATATTCTCTTTCCCTGGATGGCTTTTACTAGAGCTTTTTGGATTAGTCGTCTAGTCAGAGTGTGCAGGATATATTAATTAAGCCTCTGAACATGTGTTTCTCATGTATTTTCTTACAATAAGTAGGCAAGAGGTGGAGGCCAGTTTTTGTATGACAGGGTCTCAACTTCCTGCTACTTAGGCACTGTGTCATTGAAATACAAGCAAGGAATTTTAGTGCTCACCCCCGTGCCCTGACTGTCTTTTTAGCGCAACAGTCACCTTCTCATGATTGTTGCATCGTCTCTCTTTTTGCCGTTGCTGAAACATTTTACATGGCTTGGGAAGCAAGTGGAATCAGCAGAGTCCCTTTCCTCCTCCGTTGAGTTCATGTTAGTGCGACATTAAGGGTAATGATGCCCAACTTGCTCATTTCACTGCTCAAATTGTGTCATGTCCTGTTTGTGTTCTACTTCTAGATCTTTTTTGCACGTATGCTGGTGATGACCTCATCAAATGAATACTGACTGTGTCATAATGTCTTTGTTCAACAGGTGCTAACTTTATGACATGTCCATTAGGGATTTGGGAAGGGGAGACAAATATCCTATACTGTACTGCCATTAACTGGCTTATTAGTGTTCCTCTTCTCCATTAACACCAAGGATTGTTCCCTGTTCCTAAAAGTCTTGGTCACATCCATTCATAAGCAACCTTTTTCCTTTTGTTATTTTAAGAGTTTGTTTCTGATCTTGTATCCACAGAGCACTGTATAATTCAGACACCTGTCATTCATAGCTGTGGAGTGTAAACTTCATTTATGTGCATATGATTTAGCAGAACATTTTAAACTCAAAAATTATTATTTTTTTCAGAGTGCACCACAGTACAGGAAAGGAAGGAAACAGTTATTCAGTGAGACAGTGTTGCAAAAACCTTAGGGTACAATCCTGTGGTGCCCAGCACTGGTGGTCTGCTTGTACCCAACACCAGCTGTCATAAAACTGCCACAAGACACTCCAGTGGCAGCGCTAGCATTGCTATGCCGGCACTGACACAGTGCCAGTCAGCGCTGTGACTCAGCACCAAGAGGACGACACTGCCACTGGCAGCAGTGTCTCCGCCAGCCAGTGGAGTGACTTTTCGGGGTGGGGGATAGCAGGGGAAGGTGAGGATGGGACAGAACTGGGTGGAGAGAGGGTGGCTGGAGAGGAGATCAGGCTCGGGAGGAGGATGGAGATGGCAGCAGACTCTGCCTCCAAATCCAGTGGTCCCTCCCGAGCTGCAGAGCCCTACATGGGCCTCCGCAGCTCTATACCCACTCAATAGCAGGTGCAGCAGCTTCAAGGAGACCCATTGGTAGGGGTATGTTTTTGTTGCTAAACACCACATATAAACACAAAAGACCGCCTTTGGGGTCTTAATTAAATGTTAATTAAATGTTAATTAAAACATTTGAATTAAAAAAAAACTCTGCATTTGGGGGTTTAAGATATTTTCCAGAAATTAACATAGCTTACTTTTCCAGTTAGAAATAATACTGTGGCTGCATCTGCTGACACTATACCACCTATATCATTTGCCTAGTACACTTTTAAAGCACTTGAAATTAATAAAAATGAGAACTTCGAATGAGATTGTCGAATAAAAACACGTAACATTGCAATTTGCAGTTTTAATCAAGAAATTTTGGAAAAAATATCACCAAAAAGAGCATACCCCTACCCAATGGGCCACTGGAGCTTGACATGGGGTAAGGGAACAGATGTTCCCTTTCCCTGAGGAGGCTCCAGTGGCTGCTCAGACTGCAGAGCATACAGCTGCTGCCATTTTGGTGCCTCTGTAGCCCAGGGCATAGCCGAGGCTTAGGGTTGGGCTGCCTGTCAATGTTTAAGGCTAGTTGTTTAAGGCGTTATCCTATAGTAATTTCTTTGTAACTTAAAATCTCTATCTCTCATTAGCAGATAGCCTGGTTTGACCTCAGACTGGGTGGGTGGGTGGCACCAGTAAAAATAAGTGTCTGATCTGTAACATTTGTATCCATGCAGCTCATTTATGCTCAGAGAAGCCAAAATGGCTCCTACTCTTTCATTTGTAATGAATTGCATTGGAATGCAAACGCACACAGAGTGGCTGTGTGCAACACGAGGAATATGTGTTCCAGCTTTCTAAGATTTTCTTGGCACCAATGGCAGACTGGAACACATATTCAACAAGTTGCATGCAGATCAATCGATTGATCAATCGATCATTCTGGTGGCATTCTGAGCATTCTGGTGGCATTCAAGCATTCTGGTGGCATGATACCCAAAATAAGATTGATCGACCTTCTTTTGGGTATCATGCCACCAGAATGCTCGTTCCAATGCCATAAGGCCCTTAATGGCTCTTGCAAAATGCAATAAGCCATTTAGTGTGACCTGGCTGCCAATGCAAGTGGCCAGCAGATCAGGAATGCCCACCAGTGCTTGTAAATTAAGACAAGGGATGGGAGGGAGGCAGGGAGGAATGGAATAGAGTGGGTAGGAACAAGGTGGCCTAGAGAGGATGGATCGGGGCTGGGAACAGGGTGGTAGCAGCAGCAGCAGTAGTGCATGCCAATATCCCTATTCCCAGCCTCAGTCGCCTGACTCAGGTCCACGTGGACTTGCATCAAGAATACAGCTGGTGCAGCTTCAAGTAGACTCCGAAGGCCAGTACAGGCTTACCTTGGGGCAAGGAAGCCTCATTCCAAGGAGACCTCAGGAGGCCAGAACTCCCCTCCAGGATACAGCAGACTCCACACTGGCACAGCTGCATTGCTGCATGGGGAATTCAGTAGGATTGGGCTGTGAGAGCAATTTAGGGGGCAGATTGTGTTAGTTGCTCTGCATCTGTTAGTCTCAGAGGAAACAAAGCAGCTGGGTTGAGGGCTTTTGACAAAACATATAGCAACTTTTGTGTGCAGCTTTGTATTATCCCATTATATCAAAATACAAAAGGATGCAGACAGACACTTAGGGTACAGCTTTCTAACACAGATTTTATCCAAAAGGTATTAAACTTAATGTGCCTGTTCAAAAAATATGTCCACTTTGTTATTCCTAAGTGACTCTTTATAACTAAACAATTATGAACTGAACAAAATATGAATTGAGCAAAAACTGAACCATGTTTTTGATAGCTATTTCCCCATGTATCAACCCCATGTAGAAGGCAGTCTTTAGAAAACAGAAAGCCCTTAGAAAAAACTGTATTGCTGTTATTTCTCATAAATGAATTCACATCTATAAAATGCAAAAGGTCGGGGCTGGAGACATGGCTGAGATATCATAGCTGATTGTATTCATATATTACTGAAATGATTGAAAACAACATTATCTTAGACAACCGTTTCTGGAATTGATTATATTTTACCTGCTAATGACCATTTTAATCCTATTTGTATTTTGTTGGGATATGAATGCAACACCTTGGTAAATGACACTTAGGGTGCAATCCTAAAATGAGTTAGGCCGGCATAAGCTAAGCCAGCATAGTTTGGCTGGCACAAGGGACACCATAAAGTATATTTGGACCACTCTCGGAGTCAGAAAGGCCAGCACACAGACATGAGCCATCCTCCCTGACTCTGAGAGTGGTCCAAAAACGCTTTATGGTGGCCCTTGTGCTGGCCAAACTTTGCCGGCTTAGCTTATGTGGCCTAACTCCAGTTTAGAATTGTGCTCCTAATTATACATTAGTCCCAGTTAGCCTGCAACCTCCAACTCATGAAACATGGGTTGAACTGTTTTTAAACTAGCCACTACATCTCCACTACATCAGTATTTAAGTGAAGAACGGACAGCCCAATACTAACTAAATCCCTGTGCAGGAATCCCTGATGTCAGCTGTGCCTGCACAGGCTACACTGTATCATACAGGGAGTTCCAGCTCCTGGAGGTCTCCTTTGGGTAAGCCCCAGCAGCCCTTACCCCAGGGGTAAGCCCAGTCCTCTATATCGCTGGCGCATGTCTGAGTTGATCCATGCAGGCAGATTGGCCTGGAAGGGGATTTGGATTCAGCATGTGCTGCCACTTCCAATCCTGCCTCCATTCATCCCCTGCCCACTCCTACACTCTATACTGCAGTGAAGAGCAATGCTTTTCAAAGTGCCTGCTGTGATGAACTGGCAGGTGTTGTTTTGTTTTGCCACTCTGCAATAGACCAGCTTTATGCATTTGCACATACACAAACACACACAGGCACATATAGCACATCAACTCTCATCTCTTTTGCTTCCCTCTTCTTTTCCTGCTGTCTCATACAGCACAATCATAACCTGTAGTTAGGCTGGCACAGTTTAGGTCAGCAAAGTTTGGCCGGCACAAGGGACAACGTAAACTATGTTTGGACCACTCTAGGAGTCAGAGGCCAGCACATAGACGTCACCATCCTCCCTGACTCCAAGAGTGGTCCAGACGCGCTTTACAGTGGCCCTTGTGCCAGCCAAACTTTGGTGGCCTCACTGTGCCAGCCTAACTCCAGGTTAGGATTGCGCCTGTAGTCTCTCGTGAGACTTGGTGCATGACCAAGTCCCACAGCAAACCTTAAGTGACTTTGTTCCAAATGCCAAGAAGCCAGAAGCCCACATAACAGGATCTACACCGTGGACGGGCAGCCAGTGGCTCAGGGACTGGCACTACTCTACAGACCAATTTGAAAAGCACTGCTGTGGATGACCTCTGATTCATTGAGCAGCTCAAAGGAACTGCAGCCTTTGCATTCAATTTATGCACACGTTTATCCGTGCTGATGAACAACCTTGTATAGCAGATGGACTCCAGGAGATGTGAGCAGATGTTCTGATAGGTCTCTTAACAAGAGCCACCTCATTTACATTTTTCATTACCACAACTTTCAATTTTCAGATGTTTCCAATGCCTATGCCTGAACTCTCTTACTTTGATTGGTTACATCTAGTTGGTGTGTGTAGATGTGACCTGGAGATACTGTTCTTCTCTCATATGGTACACATAGAAGAAAGGTAATAAAGTGAGTGAGAGTCAGGCAGGAGGGGTGAAAGGTATACCTGCCTCCGTGAGAGGGTGGCAGGTAGGGACAGAGTAGAGGACCTCTGCCTCAGTGAGAGAGGGGCAGAGGCTGCAGTGACCCAAGCCTCGGTGTGAGGGGGGTAAGGATTGCTGCATTGGGGGGTAGTTGTGTGTGTGTGTGTGTGCGTTTCTGTGTTTTTAGATTGTGTGTGCTGCTGTAGTTGGCTTGAAAGTTGGTTCCCGCCGAAACTATGTGTTTGACACCTCGCGGGAGCTCAGGGGAGGGGAGGGAGGCCACCATCAGTAGAGTTACAGGTCACGGAAGGTATGGTGGTGGGGGTTGGGCTGGACGTTACAGGAGACGGAGGGTCAGTCGTAGACAGACTGTCCCTCTTTCTGGCCCTCCTCTCATCTCTCTGACCCTCGGAACTCTTGGCAACAGTCCCCTGAGTCTGAAACTGCTGCTTCTGAATGCCAGGTCGGTGAATAATAAAACCTGTTTAATCCAGGATTTAATCCTGGAGGAGAAGGCCGACCTGGTATGTATCACGGAGACCTGGCTGGGTGAGCTGGGAGGGGTCAATCTTTCCCAGATTTGTCCGCCGGGTTTCCGGGTACTGCAGCAACCACGACTACAGGGGCAGGGAGGTGGGATTGCAATGGTCTACCGGGATTCTATCCATCTCACCAGTTACCCTGTTCAGCGGTCCACCAGGTTTGAGTGCCTTCGTGTTGTGTTGGAGGGGTGAGACAGAATAGGGATTCTGTTGGTGTACCGCCCGCCTTGCTGCCCAACAGTTTCCCTGCCTGAGCTGATGGGGCTGATCTCTAGCGTGGTGTTGGCGTCCCCCCACGGTGCTGGGGGTCTTAAATGTCCATGCCGAGGCCCCGGGAACAGCTGCAGCTCAGGATTTCATGGCCTCCATGGCAACCATGGGTCTGTCTCAAAGAATATCTGCCCCAACGCATGATGCAGGACACACGCTGGACCTGGTGTTTACTGCTGGGCAGGCTGATGATGATCTGGAGGTGGAGGAGATTAAGATCACTCCTTTGTCATGGACAGATCACTTTCTGGTTGGATTTAAGCTTGTTGCAGCCTCTCACCTCCACAATGGTGGGGATCGCATTCTATGATCTGCCCTCGGAGGCTGATGGATCCAAATGGATTCCTGAGGGCTCTGGGGGAGTTTCCTGTTGCCAGAGTTGGGAGACCCACCCAGCGCCCTGATCGACCTCTGGAATAGGGAGATGGCCAGGGCCCTGGATGAGATCGCTCCCAAGTGTCCCCTGTGTCAGAGCGGCTCCTTGCTTTTCTGAGGAGCTGCGAATGATGAAACAGCAGGGCAGACGTCTAGAGCATCAATGGTGAAATAAAAGACTTATGCTGAATCTGACCGTACATGGGCTAGGGCCCAGTTAAGATCTTATTCTAGGGCAGTGGTGGCAGCTAAGAGGGCTCACTTCTCTGCCACCATTGCATCTGCAGAGAACCGTCCAGCTGAGCTTTTTCGTGTGGTCCGTAGCCTTCTACATCTGCCCCCTCTTACTGGAGGGGAGGAGCACATAGAGGCTCACTGTGACAAGTTCGCAAAACACTTTGCAGACAAGGTCGATCAGATTCAGCATGACTTGGACACCGCTGTGGGCATATCTAGTGATGTCCCCGGGGAACCTGTCTGTCCTACAATTTGGGATTCTTTTCAGCTTGTAGAACTTGAGGATGTGGACAGGATTCTCTGGAGTGTGAGACCTGCTGCTTGCCCGCTCGACCCTTGCCCAACATGGCTAATTAGAGCTGCCCAGGAAGGGCTGGCCGAGTGGACAGGGAGGGTGGTGAACTCATCTCTGAGGGAGGGGGTGCTTCCACCTGCTTTGAAGCAGGCGATGGTTCACCCCCACCTGAAGAAACCCTCCCTGGATCCCACTAATTTAAACAACTTTCGGCCAGTCTCAAATATCCCATTTCTGGGCAAGGTGATTGAGCGGGTGGTGGCGTCCGAGCTTCAGAGGGTACTGGAGGAAACAGATTATCTGGACCCATTCCAATCTGGCTTCAGGCCGGGGTTCGGGACGGAGACTGCCTTGGTCGCCTTGGTGGATGACCTTCGCCAGGGAATGGACAGGGGGAGTGTGTCCCTGTTAGTCCTGCTGGACCTCTCGGCGGCTTTCGACACCATCGACCATGGTGTTCTTTTGGGTCGGCTGGCCGGGTTGGGGTTTGGAGGCTCTGTTTTGCAGTGGTTCCACTCCTTCCTGGCTAACAGGTCCCAGAAGGTGGTGCTGGGGGATGCTTGTTCGGCACCCCGGCCTCTTATCCCCCATGCTATTTAACATCTACATGAAGCCACTGGGAGAGGTCATCCGGGGGTTTGAAGTGGGGTGTCATCAATACGCTGATGACACCCAACTCTATGTCTCTTTTCCCCCTGACTCTGAGGAGGCGGTTGAGGTCCTGGATTGTTGTCTGGAGGCAGTTGGGGGCTGGATGTGGGTGAACAAGCTGAAATTAAATCTGGATAAAACCGAGGTGCTTTTGGTTCGGAAATCCACAGCTCGGGTATTGGACTATCGTCCTGCTCTGAATGGGGTTGCACTCCCTCTGAAGGAGGGTCCACAGTTTGGGGGTTCTCCCGGATCCACAGCTGCGCCTGGATTCCCAGGTGGCGGCGGTGGCCAGGGGACCCTTTGCTCAGCTTCGGCTGATTCGCCAGCTGCCGCCATACTGAGCTGCACGGACCTGGCCACAGTGACCCATGCCCTAGTGACATCTAGATTAGATTATTGCAATGCGCTCTACGTGGGGCTGCCTTTGAAGATGGTCCGGAAATTACAACTAGTACAGAACATGGCTGCTCGTGTGGTTACTGGGGCACATCGGTTTGACTCTGTTGAGCCGTTGCTTCAGCTACTACACTGGCTGCCGGTTCCTTTCCGGGCCCGATTCAAAGTGCTGGTTTTGACCTTTAAAGCCCTTTATGGTTCGGGTCCGGGGTATTTGAGGGACCGCCTCCTTCCATAATATCCTACCCGTGCTCTGAGGTCATCTGGGGGGCTCTTTTAACTGTGCCGCCACCAGGAGAGGTGAGAGGAGTGGCGGCCAGGGATAGGGCCTTCTCGGTGGTGGCTCCCCAACTTTGAAATACCCTCCCCTTAGAACTAAGAACTGCTCCCTCTTTGACAACATTTCGGCGGGGATTGAAGACCTTCCTACTCCAACAAGCTTTTAATTGTTGACAGACTGGCTGGTTCTTATAATCTTTTTATATATTTTAGGATCCACGGGGTTGGCTGTTTAAATTTTAAATTTTTAAAATTTTAAATGTTAATTATTTTAATATTGTGTTTTAACTATCTCTTTAATTCTCAAATATTGTAATTTTATTATATTTTATTGTTGTAAGCCGCCTTGGGTGCCCATGGGGCAGAAAGGCAGGGTATAAATTGAATTATTAATAATAATAATAATAATAATAATAATAATAATAATAATAATAATAA
>JAJKFI010000028.1:675041-701059 GCA_029204185.1 Lerista edwardsae | reverse complement strand
AAGGCAATCCTAACTGACTCCCCTCTTACTGTAGGGGCATATGTCTCACCAAAATGGATGTTTTCTTTTTGAGTGAAGCCCTTTGCAACAAGTCTTGCCTTGTGTTGCAGGTTGCCATCACTCAAGGTTTTCTGTTTGTACACCCACCTGCAACCAATTATCCTTTTTCTGATCCAGCAGGACTCTTCTTATGTTCTGAATGAATGAATGAATGAATGAATGAATGAATGAATGAATGGGCTCAAAGTTCCAGGATTCCTCCAAGCACCAACACACACCACAGAAATATAGCACATACATTTAATGGACTTCCATTCTCCACAGCCCACAAGCAGCTTACTTGCTGTTAACATCTCAGAACCAGCAGATCACAGGAAAGAAAACACCCAGAGCATGCTCTGAGGGCTTCCCTGGCCTTCAGAATATCCTCCATACACAACTAGAGCACAGCTTGGAGGGTGCAGCCTGTGCCAGCAAGGTCAGGAGGGCCAGTGGCTCATAGGGGACCAGAGGCTAACCACGGGCCAGATAGAGGCCCGCATCTGGCCCTCGGACTGGGGTTTGGAGACCCATGCTATAGACAGACAAGAAAATAATAATAATAATAATAATGCAAGTATTTATATACCGCCTTTCTTTGGCCATTAGATTGCTCCTCTGGCTTTAATTCAAGGTGGTTTACATAGGCAGGCTTTATCTCTAAACCTGCAAGGGTTTTTACAAATTACAAAGAAGTTCTATCTTTCAAGAACTACAACAACATACAGATGGAACTTTCATGATCTAGTCCTTCTTCCTGGCCACACGCTTGCCTTCCTGCTGGCTGATAAACGGCTTCTCTGCTCCCACCAAAGAAACAGCTGGCCCAGCACAACTCCTCTCTCACAGGCAGCTGGAGACAGCTCTTATCAGTCGCACTTCTCAAGGTCTGCTGCTCACGGAGACTTCCGGTGTTGTCAAACTGGCGACCTTCAGATCTTATCTTTGGGCATACGGAGGCTTTAACCCTCTCGACTAAACCTCACCCAAAATGATCACCCAAAGCTGCTGTGAGCGAGTGACCTCATAAGCCAAGTCTGGAGTGAAGTCCTTTGATGTGGGTGACTGGCTAAGCCCCCTTTCCCCTTGGAATGAAATCAGCAGCTGGCTGATACCACAGATATCAGGAACCCTTCCACCCCAAAACCAGCCTGCATGAGTATCAGTGGGTACCTTAAAAATGTGCACCTCTATTTGATGTGTTTGTATAGGATCCTCCTATAATATATATTTCTAGCACCGCTGCTCCATAGAGATTCAGGCACATTATCCTCAGGCATTAGCTGGGAGAAATGTTACAGTCAGATGGAGCAACTTAGAAAACCTCACTCAGAAACAGAATTGGCATTACACTGGGAATGCAAGATTGCCACATTTTGGAAGTAATTTTGAATTGGTTTGTTTTGGTTTTGATAGGGCACAGTGCAAATCACACCACAGCAGCCATTGATGGTAAAACAAATAACCAGATTTTGACAAACTGGAAGGATAGTTGCTGTTGTTTGCTTGTTTTATGGCACTGTAAATGCTATGAGATTCCTTTCATGAAACCTACTTATCCCATGAAAAGTCAACTTGCGGTGGCTTCCACTCAGAATTCATTAAACATGCTTTGCTCCAATTTAGCCGCAAAGTCATAACTTGAGTATGTGAGGATCGAGCCATGTTTCCCTAATCCTTCTGGAACTGGATAGAAACCATGTTTTAATCTTGTCATTGTGTGTTCTCTTACAGCACGACGACAGTGCCTTCTCACATCCGGATAACAAATGGTTACATCTCTATCAACCCATCAATTTGGTTTTCAAACCACCTGGACCAACATCCAGACCTTGCATTTCGCCATCATCTCAAAAGCTCAGCTGTAAGCAGTACCGTAGCATCACCTTTAACTGCTGCTGTCTGTGTGGCAGTGGCTTCTTTTCTGTTGAATCTGCTGCATCCTTCCTGACCACACAAGTGTTCTTAAGTGCAATATGCAGAAGAGGGAATAGTGGTGATCTTCCAATTGACAGTATATGAATGATTTCACCTGGGCCTTCAAAGCAAATGGCGGCACTTTTAACTGGTATATGTCTCTCTTGCCCAGCTACGATTTTAAAACTCTAAAGCTTTATTTTGTACACTGACTTACATCTTCTTTTTGTAGAAGGATCCTTATTTCCCATACTGCTATGGGGTTTTGTAAAATATATGTGTTCATATCTGAAAAAAAGAAAAAGAATGTATTTATTCAACTGGTAAACTTATTTTTGTTGTTGCAGAATGTTAACATCCTTGTTCACCCGTACTGACAAAAGACAAATTAATATTTTCTATATTAATTTTCAGTGTAAACTAATACTAGCTCCATTCATAATCTGGTAACATGGCACAGTATTATGGGGATCCCAACTCAGAACTTTCTTCTGAATTCCAGTTTCCGGTGTATTAAACAGTGTAGACTGGAGCATTGATATTTCTGCTCTCCATGTTTCTAGTTCTCATTGGGGCAGCAGAAAAGCTAACATGACTTTCACATGTCTCTAGAACAGAATCTTGGTCCCCAGTGAGAACTGCATTGGAAATATTTCATAGGCCAAAGGACTGTAGTCAATTTGTGGGAATGTAATGTGGGAAAACCTTGCATTTCCCCTGAATTGGGCTTGGAAATAATGATCTCCAAACCATAACAAGTTTATTTGCTTTCTGATTTCTCAGACTTTCAGCCCAATCCTATTCTCATCAGCCACTGGCAAGGCTCCTCTTCCACTGGGGCTGAATGCTGTAAAGCAGTCAGCGCCAAACATAAAAAGTGTCCTGGTAAGGTTCAAATCATGGCAGGGACAAATTAATAAAGCTGTTCTTTCCACTGTCCTGGTTTGACCACATTTTGCATCCCCTCCATGGTGATTGATGTTTGATTGATGGTTGATGAATAAAACACACACTCCCTATTTGTTCACATTACGGATTTACAGCATGTCTAATTATCTCCTGTCCCCAAACTGATGCAAGATATTAGGAAACTCTTTAGTAGCTAATATGCGTTTTTCCAGATGATCTTGCCTGCTTCATAAAAGACCAACGAATGGTCTACTTATACTGAACATTCAGGTTCAGATGAGCCAACTGATGGTGCTGTTTTTCCAGGGCACTTTTTTTTTAAAAATGATATAATTAAAAACATGGAGCTTTGTCCCAGTGAGAGTTTCAGGCATAAGTTGCAGGACATTTCTGCATTGTGTATTTTGGCATATGGTAGATCTGAAGTGTTGGTTTTGGCAAGGAGCCATTCACCTTGCATCATGTTTGTTGCTGCGGGTCACGTATTGGAAACACGCTTTGGAAACAGCAGCTTCAGATTTTGCGTAAACTCTCACACGTTCTGAGCTTTGTGACTATAACCTCAGAGAAGGCCTTGAAAGCAAACCATCACGTACATTCAATAAGAATATCGCTCCACATGGTGGCCCCATACCTACAAGGCTAACAAAGAGCTTTCAACTCCTTGGGGTTATCTCACAAAAATCATAGACTCTTTGAAAGAAATAAGATACTTTTTGCTAATGAACATATTGACAAAGCCTGTACTTGAATCACATTACATTACCCAATTAGCCTTTTCTCCTTAGTATAGAAGACTGTAGCCATCTCAGGCATTCAGTGCCATGTGAATGTATGGCTTCTGATTGCTGGTGGTTTTGGCTCCCCCTGTTGGATCTATGTGGGGAAAACAGCTAACCAAAGAAACCTGCACTTTTTAAAGACTGGCAGAAACTAGTCACTACTCTTGATGTCGGCCCCAGCTGACTGGCCATTTCCTGGACTTCATAGCTAGAAAACCCTGGCACAGACAGCTGCTTTTTTTAGTTCTTAGTCCCATTGCACCTTTGTAACTATAAGTTGCAATATCACAAAAAATAGGTTTAATTAATGATATAACTGGTATTCACAGAAGTTTAAAGCTAGAAAGAACAAACCAGCACTGTGTGATGGGCTATTGTCCAAGTGCCATCAGTGAGGAAGCCTCTGAATAGCTTCTGCACAGTTCTTTAATTGTGATATATTACAATCACATTGTAGTTTAGAAACAGCCAGATGTCTTATAGCATGTCCATAAAAGAAAAAATGCAAAATGACACCCCAGTGTCATTCTAACGAGGTAGAAATTTTGGATAATAGGACAGTGTCATAGAAAGATGCTATATTCAACATGCTATCTGTATGCTGATCACTAAATGAGTAGAGGGGAGATTGGGATCCAGAGAATCCTTTGTCCCAAACAGGTAATCAATTCTATCAGAACTGACATCAGCTCTATTTTTTCCCCAGAAAGGAAGGGCAATATTGATCAATATGAGTTAAGAGCTTGATCACTTGAGCTCAGAGGCGTTTCTACAGGGATGGCAAAGCTCTAAGTTTTGCAAGAAGCCTTACCCTGTCGTGTAAATCCCTCCTCTCTCTTGCTGCTGTAGCCAGTAAGCAACGCCAAGATTGGCTAAAACGGTGCAGGAGAGGAGTAATCTCCACTGCAAGGTAAGGCTTCTTGCAAAACTTAGAGCTTTGCCATCTCTGTAGAAACGCCACTGCTTGAGCTCAATACTTCAAGAGCTGAACATCTGTCCTTCTCAAATTTGTTGTTGTTCAGTCGCTAAGTCGTGTCCGACTCTTCGCGACCCCATGGACCATAGCACGCCAGGCCTCCCTGTCCTCCACTAGCTTCCAGAGTTCGCCCAACTTCATGTTCATCGCTTTGATGACACTATCTAACCATCTCATCCTCTGCTGCCCCTTTCTCCTTTTGCCTTCCATCTTTCCCAGCATGAGGGTCTTTTCTAAAGAGTCCTCTCTTCTCATGAGGTGGCCAAAGTATTGGAGCTTCAGCTTCAGGATTTGTCCTTCCAGGGAGCAATCAGGCTTGACTTCCTGTAGGATGGACCGATTGGACCTCCTTGCAGTCCAGGGGACTCTCAGGAGTCTTCTCCAACACCATAATTCAAAACCTTCTCAAATAGCCTTCTCCAAATGCCTGCCCACTCCCTCCAGCCTGCGTCTCCAAGTGCCTCCTTGCTTTTTGTGCAAAGTTGGAAGCTGAATAGTAAAGCAGGCAATCTAGTTAGCTTGTCTCTAAGCGAATCCGAAAACTAAACTGGATTTAATCCATTCCACATTTCTGAGAATGCCTATGTTGAATACTGAGACTACAAACAAATGTTTGCTAACCTTTGAACCATTGCTATTCAGAAATGAATTTACAGTGGCCTTATTCTTACTTTAAAAAAAACACAAACCTGTCTTTGTGTTGATTTTGCCAATATTTACCAAATATTTGTTAACCTCACGTGCATTGATAGTTGAAGAACCTCTTTCTGGAAAAATTATAAATTGGGTCACATGTTTGTAGGTAGCATATTGTCAGTGTGGGTCACACAGGTTGTGATATGCTATCTTTCTTAAAATGTTGCTGGCAATAACTCATGAAAAAGAACTATGTTTTGTTTATTGGCGTTTCACTCACTTTGCTTATTGGCTTTCAGAGCTCAGATGTTGGGCATACTGAGAATATAATTACTATAACTGATAGCCCAATCTTATCTGGGGCTTAAGGCGGCAGATCTTATGATCCACCACTGTCCCAGACCAACAGTGCAACATCTGTGCTGCTGTTGTGTGCTCCAGGGCCACCAGTGCAAGCAGCCAGAGGTTCCACATGTGCAACAACGGCTCACAGATGCCCCACCAGAAGATGCAGGTTGGCAGTAGGTGAGGATTGGGGTGGAGTGGGCTGAGTATGGGAGCCATTGGGAGTGGGAGAGGGAGAATCTCAGCAGCAGCCATGCACGCCGGGATTCTAGCCCCTTTTCCCTGCCTAGAACGACCCTCTGAACGACCCTAGAACAACCAGCTTCGTAGCTGGCATAGGCCCAAGGAAGGCCAACAGAGGCCAGGAGGCCTACAGGGAGATAAGTGAAAACAATTTTTACTTACCTTCCCTGGGTCATCTGGTCACCCACACCCCATAGCATATAACACATGCTCTGTCAGCAGCACTGCATGCTGTGGGGATAGGGGTGGATGGGGTTGGACTGGGCCCTTGGGTGGGCAATTTTATACACACATCTGAGTAAAACCCATTGAGCTGAATCTGACTTACCCTAACCTACCCGATACCAATACTTTTGTGCTGTTTGATTTGTGACATTGAGACAACAGGATGAATCATCACTGGCCACCCTTAGAGCACAATCCTAAACTAGAGTTAGGCCGTCATAAACTAAGCCAGCAAAGTTTGGCCAGCACAAGGGCCACAATAAAGCGTGTTTGGAACACTCTTGGAGTCAGGGAAGACGGCTCACGTCTGAGTGCTGGCCTCTCTGACTCCGAGAGTGGTCCAAACGTACTTTACGGTATCCCTTGTGCTGGCCAAACTTTGCTGCCTTAGCTTATGATGGCCTAACTCAGTTTAGGATTGTGCCCTTAATATGGAGAGCTCTTTATTTGTATAGTAAGATAATTCTCAGTTGGGGAATTGTTTCTTTTTCAAAGTTACTCTGTGTATCGGAAAATTCCAATGTACTGAATTAAACAACAGCAACTGTAATTGTCAAGAGCCCTTTTCCTAAGCTACCTTGTAACCCAAGTAATTACTGAGCAAAATGAACACCATGTGGATCTCCATCCTTCATGTTTTTATCAAGCCTGACATTCTTATTAAGCTTGCCAAAATTGGTGTATGATTTCCCACAGTCTTCCTTACACCATGGGCAGTCCAATCCTACCTAAATCCCCATGCGGTGATTATGCAGCAGCACTAGCAAGGCTGCCACTGCACCCCACGGGTGATTTTCAGCTGCTGGAGGTCTTACTCCAAGAGGCCATTTGTATGCCTCAGCAGCTGCAATGAGTCACCTCTGACTTGTAAAAGTGATATACGGAACTCACTGATGCAAATCCATGTTGATCCGTGCAGGCAGATCAAGCCCAGGAAATGGGTCAGGATTCAGCATGGGCTGCTGTTGTGAACCTGCCACCCGCCTGGGCCTGATCCACCCTGCTCTCTGCCCCACCACCCCATCCCCATCCCACCCTAACCCTCACCACACTCAGTGCCCCCTGCCTCTGCCCAACTCCCTGTGCAAGCTTACCTGCTGCTCTGGCTGGTGTACACAGGAAGGCTGTAGCCTTCCCACCAGCATCTTGGGAGCCTGCGATGCCGTAAAGTACTTGATGGTGCTTTTGCAGCAGCCACACACATTCCACCGGCACTTCATTTAGGTAGGATTGGGCTGTGCAATTGCTCTCAGTGGTGTACATTAACTCCTAGTTTCTTAAACCAGACCATACACTCTTTTATAGTAGGCTGTGACATGTTCCCAGTTACCTTTATTAACTCATTGAAATCCAAAGTGTCTATCAGTTCTCAATTGAAATCTATTTTTAAAAAAAACAATTTGGGGGATACTCTTCTCTTTCTCTATGTTTTGTGAGCTCTATTTCGGAATTAATGACAAAAAAGGATGTTTTCTAACATTATTTGGTCAAAATATTTTTGTAATGTAATATATAAATAAAAGTTGTTATAGATTCACAGCATCATGTTGTATATTAAGCCCCTCCTCTCTCTGATGATTTAAATGTACATTTACTTCAATTTTTCATCCTATCAACAACCACTGAATGAATAAGACCAATGGAAGCTTTTATGTTGAATTAGGGAAATGATCAGTCAATCAATCAATCAATTGCATTTATATACCGCTTTTCAACAAAAGTTCACAAAGTGATTTGCAGGCAAAAATAATAATAAAGTTAAATGGCTCCCTGTCCCAAAAGGGCTCACAATCTAAAAAAAAAAATGCAGAACACCAGCAGCAGCCACTAGAAAAGCACCCCATGATGTTGGGGTGAAGCGGGACAGTTACTCTCCCCCTGCTCGATATAAGAGGAACCCCACTTGAAAAAGTGTCTCTTGTCAATGCTATTTAGTCCATGCTACAGTAGTAGAGACTGTCAATGAATACAGTTGATGTCATAAAAAATAAATCAGCCTAGCTTCTGAAATTACAGTAGATAAACCATTTAGAAGAGCCAGAGTGCAATCTTAACCTGGAATTAGGCCAGCACAGTTAAGATAGCAAAGTTTGGCTGGCACAAGGGCCACAGTAAAGTGCGCTTGGGCCACTCTCAGAGGCAGGGAAGATGGTGCACATCTCTGACTCCAAGAGTGGTCCATACAGACTTTACAGTGCCCCTTGTGCCGGCTAAACCTTGCTGGCCTAACTGTGCCGGCCTAACTCCAGGTTAGGATTGCGCTCTTAGTGTCTGATCCAAAGGGCTTTATTGCCTATGGTATGTGCATACCGCTGGCTAAAAGTGCTGTGAATGTGTCGTAAAGCACTTCACAATACCCAGAGAGGAGGGAATGCTGGTGCTGGGCTGGCACTGGTGGGTGCCTGGCCTCAGCACTGTGAGGAAGGGCTGCCAGCACTCTAACAGTTGTGGGTGGGTGGGACCCCCAACAGTGGCTGGCAGCCCAACTTAGGGCTGCTCAATTCTCACCGACAAAATAGAAGATGAATAAGGACAAAGAGAGATGATTCATAAATGTCATCACATTTATGAATCATCTCTCTTTGTCCTTATTCATCCTCTATTTTGTCGGTGGATTTTATCATGTTAGTCAGAATGGCAATTTGAAACTCATGAATCATTATTTCTAGAAAAGTCCATTTAGTATTTTTAGGGCACAGTAAACCACGGATAACAGAAACAGCTGCAGATACAGGGTTCTACTCTATTTCCTAACCTATACAAAACAGTACCAAGCTTGTCAACAATCACAAAATGCCCAAGGCGGCTTACATGAGCAGGCTAGTCAAAACCACCATTTTTTCAATGGGTTTTTTACAAATATACAGCATTTTTGTGATCCGCCAATCCTCACGCCCAGATGTAGCCTTCACAGTGGTTTCTCTCCTTTGGCTGCATGCCATCAAGCCATAGCAGGCAATTGCAAGCCAAGCCTGGACAGGTCCTCAAGGTCGTATTCAGTTCTTGCTGGCTGGCCTCCTCACACACTGCACCGCAGCTCTCCCTTGCGGCGAGCTAATCAGCTCCACAGCGACTCTGTTCTGCCACCACAGGTACTGCAGCTTGTCACAACCTGGCATCCGTCTCCCATCCAAAAACAAACTGCAGATTCTCCTGCTTAGCTTCAGGCACTACCAGCAGCTCAACCATCAGTCCATACCTCCTGCCCAGTGAAAGAAAATATGTACTTGTAGCCAGGAGTGGTGAGGTGACATGTGGGGCATTCCCATGTGGCCCCCAGCCTCCTCTTGGGGCCCCAACTCACCATACAACCATGGCGAGAAAACTACTTGTGGTGCTGCACGTGAAGAGCATCACCTGGAAGTAGTTGGCAGTGACAGGATGGTGTCACTGCCAACTGCTTCCAGGAGGCCCATTTCAGGCCTTTTGGAGGCAGAGCCAGGTGGGATGGCCCAGTGAGCAGCCGTTCTACTTGCCCCGTTGGCTTATAGCCCATGGAGATCCTGGCTGCAGCAGCAAGTGATCTGCTCCCCACACCAGTGCAGGGACCCCCTCCACACACAAAGTGTGAAGCCCACTGTGAGGACATAGGCCACATTGGCTGAAAGCCAGCCCTACTTGCAGCATGGCTCACCTTTAGCGTCAGGCCATCAGGACCTTATTGCAAGGCATATGTTGCAAATGCATCTTCCCTTGAGCAAGGTAGGAGGAGAGTAACATTAACTGTAGCGTACAGAACATTAGATCCTGCTTTAAACATGGGTTGTGCATAGAATGACTGCATAATGGGAGCAGCAGGATCACACCTGCGAGCCCCCCCCCCCCGCCAGCAGGCATACTCTACACAAAATCTATAAACTCTGAAAGGGTTTATTGCTTTTCTCACAAAAGGAGACATTCTAGCAGAAACAAGACGCCTCCAGCTAGAAAATGTACTGACAGTAAAACTGGCATGTGACCACCTAAGGACTTCGCTTCGTGGCTTGACGTTCACCCACCGGAACAGATCATAAGCCCCTTGTCTCCCTAGATGAACTTCCCCCTGAGGGTTCAAAGATTTCATCTCTGGACGACAACGTTTACTTACAAATGCATGGGAAAGAATTAATGACACTAGATACTCTTTCAAGACCACTATTATGGATGCCATTATCACCAGATGAATTACATCAAGAAGAAGTTGTTATTTATGTAGATTTTATTACAGAGGGGAGACCCAGCTCAGCCCCTTCACAGACAAAGATCCTGGAGACACAGGAGACTGATCCTTTCTGGAAGAATATATTTTTTTAAAAAAACTGCATAGGAGGAAACCTCAGATTGCAATTTGGCTAAGTATCAGTGAGACGTTCAGCATTCATGTGGTCAGGAATTTATTCCTGTTTCAAAATAAAATAATGATTCATCAGGAAGGGGCAGCCTTGTTTGTGGAGTCAGCTGAGATAAAGCACTTAAAGGAGCCAGACCCATCACAGCCCAATTAACAATACACAAACAAGAGATGCTTGCTTGCTCCTCCTGCTCCTCGGCTCTTAGGATCTCCAGAAGGACTTGTCTGAGCAAGAGAAAATACTTAGGGTGCAATCCTAACCTGGAGCTAGGCCAGCACAGTTAGGCCAGCAAAGTTTGGTGACACAAGGGACACCGTGAAGTATGTTTGGACCACTCTCAAAGTTGAAGAGGACAGCACACAGACATGCGCCATCCTCCCTGATGCTGAAAGTGGACCAAACACACTTTACGGTGGCCCTTGTGCTGCCCTAACTGTGCCGGCCTAACTGCAGGTTAGGATTACACCTAAGATTGCACTCATAGGCACAGCTGCAATCCTGTATGCATTTACCAGGTATAGATTCCATGCAACTAGACAGGATATACATCTGAGTAGATATACATAGGATTATGTATCGCTATACATGTAGGTCTGAGTAGATAAACATAGGACTGTTAATTAGGCCTTATCCAGCAGCACAAGTCTTATTTTCATGTTTCTTAAAGAAGAGATGAGACAGAATTATTCATTAGACAGGTTCAGGAAACGCTCTTATCATGGACAATACCAAATGTAATGCCAACTGTGTTTTCTTTTTCATATTGATTGCAATACGGTTGAATGAAATATGGTTGTTTGACTCTGTTTATATGGATCTGCTGAATCCATAGAAACAGTAAACGTCCTAACAGTGAAGCAGCATCCCAAGAGTGCTGACAGAGTCCTGTCAAAGCTATGTTACTCTACCATCCGTGCCACAGACAAGCTGTCTATATACACATATGCCAGACAATAAGCTAGGACCCCTTGACCCCCTCTGCCCCTTGACCCTACCCTGCAAGACTATAGTGTGATTGTGCCATGTTGAGCTGGGACAAGGAACACAGATTAGGTGCTTTGGAGAAAGGATTTCCTACAAAATGTTAACTCAACCAAGATAGCACAAAATTCCGCATAAGGAATATGTTAAATTCCACATTAACCAGCAGTAGAGTATAAGCTAAAAATATATCCATAGATTTCCAGACCAATCCTACCCACCAATAGTGCCCTAGTGACATCCAGATTAGATTACTGCAATGCGTTCTACGTGGGGCTGCCTCTGAAGATGGTCTGGAAATTGCAACTACTGCAGAATGCAGCAGCTCGTGTGGTTGCTGGGGCTTGTCGGTTCGACTCTGTCGGGCCGTTGCTTCAGTGGCTACATTGGCTGCCGGTTCCTTTCTGGGCCCGATTCAAAGTGCTAGTTTTGACTTTTAAAGCCCTTTACGGCTCGGGTCCAGGGTATTTCAGGGACCGCCTCCTTCCATATAATCCTCTTAGATCATCTGGGGGGGGGCCCTTTTGACTGTGCCGCCACCAGGAGAGATGAGGGGGATGGCGGCCAGGAATAGGGCCTTCTCGGTGGTGGCCCCCCAACTTTGGAATACCCTCCCCTTAGAATTGAGAACTGCTCCTTCTTTGGCAATATTTTGGCAGGGATTGAAGACTTTTTTTATTCAAACAAGCCTTCAATTGTTGACAGACTAGCTGGCATTTTACATTCTTCATCTTATATTTTAAAGGATCCACGGGGCTTGCTTGTTTTAAATTTTTAACTGTTTTAATATTGTTTTTAACATTGTTTTAACTGTTAGACTTGTGGTTTTTAAAGTGCTGATTTTCATGTTGTAAGCCGCCTTGGGTGCCCATGGGGCAGAAAGGCGGGATAAAAATTAAATAAATAAATAAATAAATAAATAAATTATTATTATTTATGATCTGTCAGCAGTGCTGCCATCTCACGCAGCACTGCTGACAGATCATACTCTTTATGCTATGGTGGGGGGGGGGCACCAGACAGCCCAGGAAAGGTAAATATACTTTATAAAAGTGAACTTTTTTTTTTTTTGCTTGCCTCCCCATATCCTGCCTGGCCTCCAATGGCTCTCCTCAGACCGACACCAGCTAAATAGCTGGTGTACGTCCGTGGAGTTTCAGGTCATGTTGAGCCAGGAAAGGGGTGATAGGAACTCGGTGTGTGCGCTGCTGAAATCCTCCCCCTCCTTCACCAGTCCTTACTGGTCCTTGCCCCAAACTGTCCTTGAACCGACCCCATCACCACCTTACCTGCTCTGGCAGGATATCTGAGAGCCAGCGGTGCATGCATGGAGCTTCCACCATTTGCACCAGTGGCTCTGAAGCGCACAACAGCAGTGCAGCATTTGCGCTGCCAGAACAGGGCTTACTCTGGTGGATTGCCAAATCCATCTCCGTCAGCCCTGCATTGAATTGAGCTGCCCAAGCAGTATAGAAACTTGAGAAACATGCTGGAAGACCTTTATTGTACAGTCCAAATAAACACACAGCCATGACTGACGTCCAGGAAAAAGAGATAGCGACAACATTCAATTAGCTAATTCAGCATTGAAGAATTCCAAATCCCCAGCCGGTTCCTAAAATGCTGCGACAAGGAAGTCCTAAAGAGAAGCTTGCCTGGGGGCTTGTTCAGATTGCCCTCATTCATGAGAAAAATGGATTTCCATTGGTCAATAGCTGGAGCTGAACACATAATGCGGAGGTGACAGGACATACTCTCAATTATCACTAGAAAAAACAATAATTCAAATAAAGCAGACTCTCCACCTCCAAATATTAGTTGTGTTTTAAAAGAGCACAAATCTTTTGAGAACTCAGCTCATTGTCATGAAAGGATATTCTGTGTCTTGCCCAGAATAATAGCTAACAACAACTAAGAAGTATGGAAACCTGGCCATTTACGGAAATCTCCACACAGTATACTGTTAAATCTTTTCAGCTACTCTAGGTCACTGCCAGCCT
Source organism: Lerista edwardsae (assembly GCA_029204185.1). NCBI lineage: Eukaryota > Metazoa > Chordata > Lepidosauria > Squamata > Scincidae > Lerista > Lerista edwardsae. The sequence continues at coordinate 687,675 of JAJKFI010000028.1, read as the reverse complement.
TTAAGGATGGTGAACAGCATAGTTCTTTGTCTTTTCAAATTATTGTATGTGAGTGAATCAGTGGGCATGCATGGTATTAGCCAGTGGTGGGATTCAAATAAATTAACAACCGGTTCTATGTCCTTCAGGGCAGCCTTCAGGGCCATCCGCTGCCTTTCTTCCCTCTCCCAACCTAAAATTAACAACCGGTTCTGCAGAACTGGTAAGAACTGGCTGAATTTCACCACAGGTATATTATCTGACTGTTTTGCGCGCGCACACACACTATTCAATAAAACATGAAGGTAAAAGCTTTGCAGGCTTTTGTGAAAAGGGATGCTATCTGTCAATTATCTTGAGCACCTTATCCCTCAAGCCATCCATATTTCACATTTAATAAAAGCTTTTACAAAGAATGAATGTGCCTCTCTGTTAAGACAACATGACGCATTAAGCTCAGCTACCATTTTACATAAGAAAACTGTCTCGTTAACATGTTATGCAACTGACACCACACTCTGGGCCAGTGAATTCCACAAGTGAATTGTGTGAAGACCACATTTGCCTGCCTTGAGCAGAAATGCCAGAAAATGTCAGGAAACTTGGCTTTGGAGAAGAATTTCAGAGGTTCAAAAAGCCCCTTCAAACAAAGAGGCAGGCAGTTTAACCGTACAACCTTCTTTTCAACCCCACCCCACCTCACATCTCCCCTTAACTAACCAGGGTGTTCCACTTTGGTGGCGAGCAAAACCGGCAGTCCTTAAAGGATGTATATTTTTGTGGCTTATATATTTTGTTGCAAAAAGACCTGACTCTCTCAACCCATCGCTCCCTTATCCTACCTAGTTAATTATTAACTAGTTAATTATTATCACTATGAGAACCTGGTGGAACAACCCCCTTCTCTACTCCAGTGGAAAGGTACTTTATCTAGGTAGGCCCAAGCCCACCTCAGAGTTACTAGGGCCAGCCCCAATCCTGCAAGCAATCGAGGCAGGGGCCATGGTGGCAGGTGGAGTCACCACCACCACCCCACCAAGGTTCACCTGAACCCAATAGAGAAATGGGCCAGGGAGCTAGAGGGAGAGCACTTGTGGCTGTGAGGAGAGCAAAAGGAAAGTCCAGGTGGAAAGGCTGAGACAGATGTCCACTTCTCACCGACCCATGGGTGGGGAGAACCTCTCACGCAGGACTGTGATCCCAGTTTCCCCAGTCTGGACCCTGCCTGGATGTCCATTGCTCTGAAATCCATGTGAGTGAGGGATCACAGCCCTGACCAAGGCCCAGCTGAAGCCTCAAAGATGGGAGCTCCACAGTGCCACCCAGTGAAAGGGGGCAAAACGAGGAGGTCTGTCACAAGTGTGTCCTGTGGAGGAAAGGCTTGACAAGGGGGGGGGTTCCATGTGAGGACCAGCATTGCCACAAAAAGTATTGACAGCAGCAACATGGAGCGGGCCAGAAGAAGAGTTTGCAGGCTGGCCCTGTACAGCTATTCCCCTAATAAATAAAGTATCTTGTTTCATCACAGTCCAGCAGGTAAGAGTGTTACTTTCTCCTTACCCTATCTTGAAGCCTGACCCCATGAACACCACTCATCCCTGCTATGTAGAGCTCACCCCTCATGGGACAAACCCAGGCCTTAGGGGGCCACTATCATCCCTTTAAACGCTTTAGGAGTGACACTTAATTCCTTCAGAGGCGGAGGAAGGGTGTAGCGTGGGGGGTGACATGTGCAATGGGCACAACGCATATGGTTTTTGCCCCTTCCCCGTCCTCCCTTGCGCTCATATCACCCCTTGGTGGAGTGATTCTGGGGGCAGGGAGGCATGGTTGGGTGACGCACGGGGGTGGGGTGCCGTGCTGAGGACACGGTGACGTTGCCCTGCCCCCAGGCATGCTCAGAGCCAGGTATGGCTCTGAATTCCTTGTCAGGCTATTTAATTAGTCAAGACACGTATCTACAGTTATCAAGTAGGAAATGTACCCTTTGTGTCCAAGCAAATTGTTCCAGCACTGAAGAGAGTTTAATTCCTATCACCCTGTATTAGCACAAAGAATGGAAACCTCATTGTAGAATATGCTCTCGTGACTGGTTTTCCCAAGTCTTTGCTCCTGCAGTCTCTAAGAAGTTGAAATGCATTAATGGCATCAGGGATGGGTAGTTGCAACCCCCAGAGCCCCTGGTTGGTGCGCCCTACCGCTGCTCACCCAGGCACCCAGCGCACCCCCCACCCGTCCTCCGTGGCGAGCAGGAGCCCCCCCCCCCGAGGCCAGGGCAGCCGCGGAACGCTGCAGACGGGCTGCCAATCATGTGTAAGTCCCGCCTAAGTCCTGCCCAGCATTCCCCTTCTCAATTTGCAGATCCCATCGCTGCACCTATGGTACTTGCCACGCCACTCCCTTCTGGCTACATTACTGCTTTTCAAACATTTTTTTTTCTAATTCCAAGCATTCTTATTTAATAATAAATCTAATAATAACAATTTCCTAATGTTTTGACTAATTTGCCTCTTGATTTAAACTTTCTGCAGCTACTTATGGGCTGTTGTCAGAGAAACATGACAGGCAAATTAATGCTTGACCGAAAATTGAGACATACCCCTTGCCAAAGTTTGGCAGGCTAAAAGGAAGGCAGGAAGGCACATTTGGAATGCTAAGGAGATTGGCTAAAAGTAGTTTGGGCCAAGACTTCCCACACCATATTGGACTGATATGGACTGATGTTGTGGCATGTACTTCATGTCTGAAAATGGATACAATAATGCCCCTTACGCAGCAGTTCCCAAACTCACTGAGGCCATGGTGCCCTTCGCCCTCACAGAGGCGCCATGCGGCACAGTGCGACTGGCTCGCTAGGCTGAGATTTCATGACAGTTTGCACCATTTCTGCAAGATCTTGAGCTATTAGTGCATCATCTCATGTGATGTCATCGGCCTGGCTAGCCAGGAAGAAGAGGCCATGCAGTGTTGCAGGGTGTCCCTGTGATTCCGTTCTGGTGCTTGAGGCACTGTGGCACATACGTTGGGAACCTCTGCCCTTACTTGATGAACATGAAGAGATATTTTCTTTGCAAAATAGCACAAATCCAGATCTACATCCTAATGTCCACCTGACCCATTGCCAGAGGCATCACACCCAGTGGTGTCATCCAAATGATTTTGGAACAGGAACTCACTTTTGATTGGCACATGTCGGGGTCTGCCCACCGGAAGTGATGTCATAAGCCGGAAGTGATGTCGTGGCAGGAAGGAGGTCATAGCCGGAAGTGATGTCATGACAGGAAGTGAGGTCATGGCCGGAAAGTGATGTCATGATTGTTGCCATGGATGTGATCATGTTTGTAATAACTTCAGCTTGTGGTTAGTGTTGATTTAACTTCTATTGCTTTGCTTTCTAGAGATGTGTATAGACATATTTTGTTTCAACTGTTCCCTGGTTAAATAGCAGGCTAGACTGTACTAGATTGGGAGCCCTTTTGGGACAGGGAGCCATTTAACTTGAATGTTAAATGCAAGGAGCCGGCAAGGAGCAGGAGGGGGAACGGGTGCCCACCGACTGCGCGACCACGTGGGCGCCCGACCGAGTGCTGGGCCGGCCGGCAAGGAGCAGGAGGGGGAATGGGTGACCAAAAAAAGACCGCATGGGGGCTGGGACTGGGGGGAGGCTGCAGGAGGAACTGGGACGCTGGATCTGCGCAGCTGGAGGGAGCGGGAGCCCCAGGCAGCCTACCTTCTCACGCTTGCTGCCTTATTCCCGGGTCTCCCTCGCTGCTGCTTCTTCTGCTGCCGCTGCCGCTGCTGCCGCCTCCGGTCCTCTCGCGCCACTGCTGCCACTGCTGCCGCTGCTGCCGCTGCTGCCGCCACCACCACACTGCCTGCCTGCCTGCCTGCCTCCTCACAGAAAGTGCAGGCAACGGCTGCGGGCATGCAGTACGCATTCACAGCTGCTGAGCCAACCAGCCGACAGGGCCAGCTTCGAGTGGGTGGGGCCAGCTCAACTTCTAGGAACCGGTACTCGCGTAGTGGTGCGTAGTGGGTGCATGACATCACTGATCACACCCATAGAGCAGTGTAGCAGCTGCCATGGGTGCAAGTGAGGGAGCTGGGTGTGCCGCGGAGGAAAGCGGCAAGGAGCTAGGCTCTCCTGTCCATCCTTGCCTCCACTACACTCCAAAATGGAACAATTCTGGGAGCAGGGGGCAAGGCGAGGCTGCACAGAAGGCGTGGTGATTTTCACCGCCCTGCCCCAGAAGCAATCACAGCCTGCTCCAGCTCTGTCCATTGCACTATTACGGACAGAGATATGTGCTTTAAGACAACCCCAAGTAAGGGTAATTTCAGCCCTGGGAACTATGGGAAATATGTTTGAGGTGCAACTGTATACGTGACACAGTGTGAAGCTTCTTCAGTGCAGCTGACTTTGAAATGATTTGCTGACTGCAGAACTGTCTTTTAAACCACCTAAGACCCATAATGATAGCCTTCCAAAAGGTTATCTTGGGGGAAAATAATAACAACTTGTGTAAAAAGAGATTCACACATTTGGGCAAAATTTTGTGTGAACTTTAAGCTTCCTTCAGCCCGCTGTGAGCTGTTTGTGAAGCAAAAACACCTCTCGCAGCATGCAGTTGAGAGGTATAATAAAACTCCAGTCATTTTCTGGGGTGCCTGTAAATGGGCTGTTTTATGTTTGTACTGTATTCCCTTTTTCCCTAATCACAGAAATGAGCTGTAAAATAACAAGGGACACAAAGGTGGAGAGAAAGAAGTAACACACTGCATTCCTTCTTTCCAGAACAATCACATAGTGCTTGAGCCGTCTTTTGTATTCTGTCAGAGTCCAGAAGGGTTAGGGACCAATTTAATAATATGTGGTTGCTTTGATATACAGACTTCATGAATTCTGTGAGTATTTTGCTTTCATCATCTTATAGCTTTGTGGAGGTGCAGGTCAGTCCTGTCCTATGGAATGTCACCTCATGGTTTCAGCAGTTACCCTGGTTCCTGCTGTGGAGGAGCTTTGTTTGTTCAATTTCCCATGGTCTTGCTAGACAGTAAGTTAATGGGCCAATGAAACTCTGTTCATACATTACATTCCAGAAGGTGTAATATCTAATGTCAATAACAAACCAACCCTTGAGAAATACAGTCCAGATATTGTCCTTGAAAGCAAGGCTTTCCCAACTTTTTATTTCTTTATGTTGTTATCATCCCACTTTGCCAAGCATCACCTTAGGCCAGTGGTCCCCCAACTGTGGATTGGGACCCACTAGTGGGTCGCAAGCCAATTTCAGGTGAGTCACAAACCACCTAGAGCAGTCATATTGAAAATATGGGAAGATTGGGTGCTGGAAAGGGGGAGGGCTGTGTGGTTGTTCTGTTTGTGTCAACATTGTAAATAGGCTTTCTTTCAGTTTGCTATTGGAAAGTGGCTGAGAAATAACCCAACTTCTTGCTGCGTTCTCAAGAAAGCAGCAGGTTCTGGCATCACAATGTTTGCACTTCTAGCCGTGACATCACTTTTAGTGGGTCCCAAACAGATGTCATCTAAAAAGTGGGTCCCAGTGCTAAAAAGTTTGGGAACCACTGTCTTAGGCTACTGCCCCTGGGGACAGCAGCTGTGCTCAGGAATGGTTGCTCTGCATCCCCCTTCCCCAATCTGTGCTTCTTCTGAAATATCAGGCAGCCACACTGCTTCATCTGGTGCATCAGTATTTCTGCTTCCAGTGGGGTCAGGCTGTGGTCACCATGGCAATGGGACCAAAAACCAACTGCCATACTGTGAAGCACTGCTTTAGTGGAAAAACATAGCTTTAAAGCAGTGTGGGTCACAACCCCCCCCCCCTTGGAGCATGAGCCAATTTTTGATTGTTGTATTGGAAAAGGCAGGAGATACCCCTAGGAGCTAGGGAATGGTATCAGCAATGGCCCCTTGTCCCAGATAAGCCAAGGATTACAGGGTTAACCCCCAAGGTCTTTGCAAGCCTCGGGAGCACAGCTGTAGGCTGATGAGGCCCCTGGCAATGAAGGGAGGTTAGCACAGGTGCAGATGGGCATAGCTGATGCTAGAGCCTGCCTAGCAACCGACACCGATTGGCTGGCTTCAGTACAAAGTGGGAGGCAGGAGCTGGATTAAAGCACCTGGGTAGGTGCTGGAGGATGGCACCAGGTAGGTGCTGGATGGATTATTAAAAGAAGAGTGATTAGCACCTTGGTAGGTGCTGGAGAAGGGCAGCTGGGTTGGTGCTGGAAGGGAGGACCTTGGTAGGTGCTGGAGGAAGGCACCAGGTAGGTGCTGGATGGATTGTGAAAGGAAGGGTGATTAGCACCAGGCAGGTGTAGGTAGGAAGGAAGGTGGCTGGCTGGACTGGCTGCCTGACTGACTGGACTGTTGGACGGACTGATGGATGGAAAGGACTGGATAAGGTAAGCTTATTGTGGGGAATAACTATGGGGAACAATTGTATGGCTGCCACGCCCCTGGAGCCACCAAGTGGAGGAGGCAAACTTTTGGCTTAGGCAAGCTGACTGCCTATTGTTTGGTGGTGGGATTTGTTGGTGCTAGACTTAGGGTAGTTTGGAGCTAAGCTAGTGATGAGGGCAGTCTGGAGGAGGCTGACCAGCCAGTGATCCCAAGCAAAGCTGCTAGAAAAGAGGAGGCCCAGTGGGTGAATGAACCCCCTCCCTCTTGCCTATCTGAGACTGCTCTGGAGGGGAAACTAGTTAGCCTAGTGTGGACATTGGGGCCCTTGGGGATGCCCAGCAGGGAATTTGGCAGAACAATGGGTAAGAACCAGTAGTGGGATCTGCAAATGAAGACGTGGAACGCTGGGCGGGACTTACGCGGGCCTTACGCGCGATTGGCTGCCCGTCCGCTCTGTTCCGACATCTCCCCGCTCGCCATGCGGGCTGCCAATCAAACGGTAGTCCCGCCTAAGTCCCGCCCAGGATTCCACTTCTTCATTTGCAGATCCCACTACTGGTAAGAACATAAGAACATAAGAAAAAGCCTTGCTGGATCAGGCCAAGGCCCATCTAATCCAGCTGTATCTCACAGTGGCCCACCAGATGCCTCAGGGAGCACACAAGACAACCAGATACTTGTGTCCTGCTGCCACTCCCCTGCATCTGGCATTTTAAAGTAGACTATTACCCTTGAACCACCCCCAAGGAAGATACCAGACTGAAGTTGGGGTTTAACTTTATTAAGCACAATGTAAATCGTGTAACCCACTGAACACCCACCCCTCCCTCGCCAGTCTGGGGTAGGCAAAAAAACTGCCATCCACGACCAATTTGGATGACAGAAAAAAATTCCTACCTGGCCCTCATGGTGAGCGATCAGCTAATTTCAGACTAGACATACCCATCATAGCTTGCAACCTGTTATGGAGTTTTCCTCCATAAATTTATCCAATCCCCTTTTAAAGGCATCCAGGCCCAATGCTATCACCACATCTCGCGGCAAGGAGTTCCACATTCTAATTGCACGCTGGGTAAAGAAATACTTTATTTTGTTTGTTTGTTCTAACTCTCCTAACACTCAGCTTTAGAGGATGTCCCCTGGTTCTGGTACCGTGTGAGAGGGAAAAGAGATTCCCTTTATCTCCTCTATCCACTCCGTGCATAATTTTATACGTCTCAATCATGTCCCCCCTCAGGTGCCTTCTTTCTAGACTGAAGAGCCGCAAACGCTGTAACCTTTCCTCATAAGAGAGGTGCCCCAGCCCAGTAATCATTTTGGTTGCTCTCTTCTGTAAGAAGAAATTCCACTATGTCCTTTTTGAGATGTGGAGACCAAAACTGTACACAATACTCTAGGTGTGGCCTTACCATTGCCTTGTACAGTGGCAATACAATATTGACTGTTTTATTCTCAGTCCCCTTTCTAATTACCCCTAGCATGGAATTTGCTTTCTTCACTGCCGCTGCACACTGGGTTGACATTTTCATCGAGTTGTCCACCAGCACCCCAAGATCTCTCTCCTGGTCTGTCACTGACAGCTCAGAACCCATCAACCTATATGTGAATTTTTGATTTTTTTGCCCCAGTATGCATTACTTTGCCCTTATTTACATTGAAACACATCTGCCATTTTATTGCCCATTCTCCCAGTTGTGAGAGATCCTTCTGGAGCTCTTCACAATCTTTTCTAGTTTTCACCACCCAGAAAAGTTTAGTGTCATCTGCAAATTTGGCCACCTCACTGCTAATGCCTGTCTCCAGGTCATTTATGAATAAGTTAAAAAGCACTGGTCCCAGGACAGATCTCTGGGGCACACTGCTCTTCACCTCGCTCCACTGTGAAAATTGCCCATTAATCCCCACTCTCTGCTTCCTGATCCTCAACCAATTCTCAATCCACAAGCGGACCTGACTTCTTATTCCCTGACTATGAAGTTTTTTCAGCAGCCTTTGGTGAGGGACTGTGTCAAATGCTTTCTTTGTCTTTGATGAGGATTTTGTCTTTGATGAGACTTTCCACCATCTTACCTGGAAAGGATGTGAGGCTGACTGGCCTATAGTTTCCTGGGTCCCCCCCTCCTACCTTTTTTAAAGATTGGTGTGACATTTGCTATCCTCCAATTCTCTGATATCGTGGCAGTTTTAAGGGACAAGTTGCTTATTACAGTCAAGAGATCAGCAACTTCATTCTTTAGCTCCTTAATAACTCTTGGGTGAATGCCATCTGGGCCCGGTGACTTATTTATCTTTAATTTATCAATTAAATCTAACACATCCTCTCTTTTAACTTCTATCTGACTTGGTTCCCTAGTCAAAAGGGACTGTTCAGGCAGTGGTAACTGCCCAAGATCTTCTGTTGTGAAGACAGATGCAAAGAATAAATAGTATTCTGTGATTCACTGAATCGTCAGTCTCAGATGTAGCCTTCATAGTGTGGTTCTCTCCTCTGGCTGCATGCCTTTGTGCTTCTGCAGGCAATCATAAGTTCAGTCTGGACAGGTCCTCAAGGTCGTACTCCTGTTCTTTTGCCCACTGGCCTTCTCACATTCCCATATTCGCTAATCAGCTCTAAAGGGACTCCATTCTGCCACAACTGGTACTGACACTTGTCATAGACTGGCATTCTGTCTCCCATCCAAAAATAGACCACAGATCTTCCTGCTTAGCTTCAGGAAGTACTCGTAGCCCAACCATTAGTTCACACCTCCTGCCCATTTACTCCTTGAATTGAAAATTATGCAAAACATCAGCTTCATTTGTACATGGTGATCCATCTCTGAGATGACTGGAATGAAGCAACTCTGAAAACTCAGTCCATCTGATATAAATGGCAGCAGATGGAACCGAATGGTGGTGGAGGATTAGAAAGCAAGATAAAAAGAGTTAAGTGCTCTGCTGCCGATTTGCAATAAATAAAGAGTGCTCCTGACTGCCAAAACCACAAGGAAGTGGTGATGGCTTCAAAATTATGCCCGACAGTTGCATAAGTGCTTTCAAGGAAGGAACACACAGGCTCCAGCAACATCCCTGTCCCATTAGGAGGAAGCAGCAATAAAAAGGGGAGAGAGTTGGCAGCCTGGATGATTTGTTTGGAACATTCTCTGGCACCACAAGGGTATACAGGAGAGCCAAAAAGATCGGATCAGATACTGGAATAATGAATCACCAAAGATTAATAGCATGCCCTGGTCATCTAAAAGTAGCCCAGGTATTTGAAGCGCCTGGTCACTTTCAGCTCACCTGGCTGGAGTCCACAGTGACCAAGAGGAGCAGTGCTGCAGTGCTACAGCAATGGTTGCTGGTTAGTTGCCAAGCTTTGTGCAGAATGTTATTGCCTATAAAATGCTATATTATTGACATTCTGCAAATCTTAGGTCTTGATTTACGTAGTCAATGTGAGAAAAGCTCTACTGGGTCAGCCAAGGGCCTGTCGGGTCCATCATTCTGTTTCCCACATTGGCCCATCAGCTGCCTTTGGGGACCCCACAAACAGGAGAGAAAGGCACTCCAGTCTCCTGCCCTTGATTCCCTGAAACTGGTACACAGGACACAATCCTAACATGGAGTTAGGCCGGCCAACAAAGTTTGTTGGCCAACAGTTAGGCCAACAAAGTTTGGCTGGAACAAGGGCCACCATAAAGCGCGTTTGGACCATCTCAGAGTCAGGGAGGATGGCGCACGTCTGTATGCTGGCCTCTCTGACTCCAAGAGTGGTCCAAATGCACTTTACAGTGTCTCTTGTGCCAACCAAACTTTGCTGGCCTAACTGTATTGACCAAACTTCAGGTTAGGATTGCACCCTGAGAAGCATACTGCCTTGGGTCCTGGTGGTGGCATACGGCCTCTTTGGTTTTTTTTTTTTAAGTTGCTCATTAAGAAGATGCGGCAGGGCCATTTGTGGAGCAGGCCACAAATTCTGGAGCTCTCTGCTGACAAAAGCCCATCTGACCACTTTTGCAGAAGCTTTTAAGCACCCATGTAAAACTTTCCTTTTAAAGAACGTTTTAAGGATCCGCTGTATTGTGTTCACTACACTGGACCTTTTATTGCGCCTGATTTAATGTTATTTACTTGGGCAAGCTGCTGTTTTTGACTGCATTTTTATAGTTTTAATTGGCCTTGTTCTATTGTTTTTCCACATTTCTTTTAGGCAGGTGTATTTAGAAAGGTAGGATGAAATATGGTAACTGAAAAATCAGGTAGCAGCTGCAGAGGCGACAGCCTGGCAAGTAACCCTGGAAACCCAGATTTGGTTATCTTGAAATCCAACTGTAGCAGCAGCTCTTCCTACCTGGTAAGCCTGACAACTGCCATTTTCCTTAGACCTGTCATTCCTGATGTGCTACGGAAGCTTCATTCTATTTAAGGATATCGGTGACACTGAGAGTGGTCCAAATATGCTTTATGGTGCGCCATTTTGGAGGCGCCATGTTGGAAGGGGGAGGGAGTAGGCGAGGGGAGAGCAGTTGTGGGTGGACAGTGGGTGGGCTGTGAGCAGGTGTGCTGGCCTGGGAGGGGGGTGGGCTTGGGACTTGGCCATAAGGCTGAATCCTAAGCCTGTCTGGGAGACCGCCGATTCAAGCTGTGCAGTCTCCTCAGATCTGCGCCTGCTGTTGTGCACTGGTTATGCGCAGGCCCTTCGGCCTCACCATTCCAATGCAGTACAGGATTGCACTCTAGGTCACCGTCTGTGACCCAGAAGGCCCCCTGATTCAAATCTGCCCTAAATATAGGGTGCTGCATATATGCCTGAGTTTCAAGCTACCCTTACGAAGGGCAGCATAGTATTATTGTTCCACCTGACAGGATTATTCTAAGAATGGTGGATGCAACGTATGTGAAATACTTTGAGCACTCAAAGTAGTCTATAAATATCAATTTTATTGTTGTTAAGAAGCTATGAATCTTGAAGCCGTGTTTTTTTTTTAACTGTCTGTACATTTGGTAGCTTTTGTTCCATAAAAATTCCTCTGCTCCTATGTGCTATATATATATATGCACACACTTGTGCTTATTTATTACTCTATTTATAAGTCACCTGTCTTCCTGAAGGCACCTGAGGCAACATATATAACGTTAAAAACCAACAATACAGTTAGTAAAGCAATAAAATCATTAAAATCCCATAAAACAACACTGAGTTCTAATTTAACCCCCCCCCCCCCCGCTGAAAGACATCACAAAAACAGTGGAAACCATAGTGTAAAGCTCATTATGATTAACTTATAGAAGGGCCACGTTGTCAAAGAACAAGTTCATTTTATAGAAGCTTCATACGCTATACTTCCTGTAGTTATATCCCCCTAGCTCATTAAACTCATAAAGCTCATTATGATTAACTTATAGAAGGACCACGTTGTCAAAGAACAAGTTCATTTTATAGAGGCTTCATAAGCTATATTTTCTGTAGTTATATCCCCCTAGCATCCAGTTTGAGGGAACAATCCTAACCTAGAGTTAGGCCGGCACAAGTTAGGCCAGCAAAGTTTGGCCGGCACCAAGGCCAACGAGTGTTTGGACCATGCTCAGAGGGGGAGGATGGTGCACATCTGTGTGCTGGCCTCTGACTCCGAGAGTAGTCCAGACATACTTTACGATCATGACCCTTGTGCCAACCAAACTTTGCTGGCCTAACTGTGCCAGCCTAACTCCTGGTTAGGTTTGCACACTAAAAGAGGGAGCAGAAATAAGTACCCGAAAGTTAGCCATGCAAAACTGCTACAGCAAAAGAGTTGTATCCTAAGAATTCATGGAAGTGAACGTCTCTGCCTCCACCTCAGCACATCTGCCCTCTGTATGCTGCAAAAGTGTACAGACAGTCAGAGTTGCAGGCTTAAAGGGAAATAGAAGCCTTGATTTCCCCCAATTTTTGGCCTCTTTCTTCATGTATTTTGGACCTTCAGTTCACTTCAGAGGCTCCGATGCTGCCTCCCTATCCTGCAAAGGGCAGCTGAGTTACTGAATGCTGTTGCTGTGTTTACCCTGTTGTTTATTGTTCCCCACCCCAACTGGCAAATTAAGCAGCAATGAAAATCTTGATGTTGCACCACTTCATTGGATCATGAAGCCCTTCTGATTTTCACAAGTGAGGACGACAAGGGCTTCAGAGGGGAACACACCCTAGGGGAACACCCTCTCCTTGTAAAAGCTGGTTGGTGCCCAGGTTATAAAAAGCAGGGTCATGCGCAT
>JAJKFI010000028.1:660607-675031 GCA_029204185.1 Lerista edwardsae | reverse complement strand
GTTTGCCCTCTCATCTGGTGTCTTGAAAGCATCAACAGGGTTGCCCATCAACAGGGTTGCAACAGGGTGTTAGGGTTGCCTAACACCTTGGTTAGGTGTGGGTGTAATGAACATGATCCTGGACTGGGTAGAGAAAGATGAGTACTTTGGGTAGAGAAAGTTGACACCATGATTTCCTGCACTAGGTGACATCAACCCTAGTGAGCCTCTGACCCAAGGATTTGCTGTTAGATGATTAGGTGGGAAAAGAGTTGCTTCCCACTAACTTCACTCTAAGCCCTTCACTCCTAGCCCCTGCCATCTTCACAGTACTTGAGTCCCATGTAGTGTCAGAATGTCTGACCCATACCATTTTAAGTGTAGATGTGTTTGGAAAGATGGCATTGGTTCCATGATAAGGCTTAAGAGCCAGTATTTGGAATACTGACAGGATGCAGCAGTCAACAGGACATGGGCAGGAGCTGGAGTACAGGGACACAACTCCAGGGGATGGCACAGTAATTATTGCAGGCACCACAATGCATCATGCAATCTGTCCCTTCCATTTGCCATCAGAGCCATTCTGAGCAGCAATGGAAACGCTGAGTGTTGCAGTCACTGCACAGCATGGCTCCAATGGTGTGTGGAAGGGGCTGGCCAGTTACACAGCGCATTGCGGTGCCTGCAACACTTACCACACAGCCCCCTGTAGCTACACTACTAGGTACAGGGGCAGAAATCCAACCATAGAACTGCTTTTTTTTTTTCCTTTTGTAGGGGGGACTTTGAAATCCTAGCTCAAGGCCTGCATTTGCCTGATTGGAGCCTTATCAAACTGCCTGCATAACCCCAGTGGTTATTTGGATCAAGCGGCTGAATGCGATAATGCCTTCCACAAGATAGGCTGCATAGGTTTGAGTATAATTAATAAAATGCCACATGCAATGCAAAAGAAAGAAGCTGCATCAGGAAACCCAACTCAAAATCCATTTCAAGTTTTTCTATTAATTTCTGCTGACATTGGATTAGAGCCTTTGTTAGTATTATCCTTAATTCTAAGAGGGAGCATTATGCTCTGGAAAAGTCTGCCTGGCTGTTGTAAAGGCTTTTGTGTCATTAGTGAAAAGGAGTGGAGGATTCAAAGCTAAAGCCCCTAGTTTTGTGTAAAACAAAGCCATGCTCCATCTAAACGTATCGCAGAGAACACATGGAGGAGGGAAAGCTGAGAGTGCTACTCAATAATCATGGAATTTCTGAAAGCTGTTGACACTAAAGGGATACTTGCTAATCTCCTGTGTATGCCTGACTCTCAGTTTCACATGACTCTGTTCAAAAATGAGCTAATATATGGTACTTACTTAGATGTACATATGACGTAAAAACACATGTAAGACAGAAACACAGTTCTCTCAGCCGAGCTTCTTGTTTGTAGTATGAGAGAAAGCAGCCTACCTGATCAGTGGCCCAATCCTATCCAGTTTTCCAGCTCTGATGTAGCCACCGCAATGGGGTGTGTGAAGCATTCTGTGGCCAATGGGGAGTCAGGGAGGCCTCCTCAAGGTAAGGAAATGCTGACGCGCATTGGTTGAGTTGTCCACCAGCACCCCAAGATCTCTCTCCTGATCTGTCACTGAAAGCTCAGAACCCATTAGCTTATAGTTGAAGTTTTGATTTTTTTGCCCCCATGTGCATCACTTTACACTTGTCTACATCAAAATGCATCTGCCATTTGGCTGCCCATTCCCCAGTTTGGAGAGATCCCTCTGGAGCTCTTCACAATCCCTTCTGGTTTTCACCACCTGGAAAAGTTTTGTGTCATCCACAAACTTGGCCACCTTGCTACTTATGCCCGTCTCCAGGGCACTCCGCTTTTCACTTCTCATCATTGTGAAAATTGTCCATTGACACCCACTCTTTGCTTCCAGCTCCCCAAACAGTTTTTAATCCATAAGAGAACCTGCCCTCTTATTCCCTGACTGTGAAATGTAACCAGTAGCCTTTGGTGAGGGACCGTGTCAAATGCTTTCTGAAAATCCAGATATATAATATCCACGAGTTCGCCAGCATCCACATGCCGGTTAACCTTTTCAAAGAATTCTAAAAGGTTTGTGAGGCAAGACTTACCCTTACAGAAGCCATACTGACTTTCCTTCAGCAGCGCTTGTTCTTCTATGTGCTTTAAGATTTTATCTTTGATGAGGCTTTCTACCATTTTACCCGGAACAGATGCTAGGCTAACCAGACTGTAGTTTCCTGGGTCCCATCTCATTCCTTCTTTAAAGATTGGCGTAACATTCACTATCCTCCAATCCTTTTGCACCGTGGCAGTTTTAAGGGACAAGTTGCATATTATTGTTAAGAGATCGGCAATTTCATTTTTCAGTTCCTTAATAACTCTTGGGTCATCTGGCCTGGTGACTTATTGACCTTTATTTTGTCGATTAGGTCAAAAACTTCTTCTCTTTTAACCTCTATCTGACTTAATTCCTTAGTCAGCAGGGACCGTTCAGGCAGAGGTACCTGTCCGATGTCTTCTGCCGTGAAGACAGATGCAAAGAACTCATTTAATTTCTCTGCAATCTCCGAGTCCTCTTTTATTTTCCCTTTTCCTCCCTCCCCATCCAGCGGGCCGACCACCTCTCTGGCAAGTTTCCTGCTTCTAACGTATTTGAAGATGCTTTTATTATTCCTTTTTATGTTGTTGGCCATGCATTCCACAAAGTCTTTCTTGGCCTCCTAGATCACCTTCTTACATTTCTTTTGCCAGTTTGTGTTCTTTTTTATTCTCCTCACTGGGGGCAAGACTTCCATTTACAAAAGGAAGCTTCCTTGCCTTTTACAGCTTCTCTAGCTTTACTCGTCAGCCATGGAGGCACCCTCCTAGACCGAAACGAGCCCTTCTTTCTATGTGGTATACATTCCTGCTAGGCCTCTACTACGGTTGTTTTAAACAGCCTCCATGCAGCCTGGAGAGATTGGACTGTTTTTACCTTCCCATTCAATTTCTTTCTAACTATCCTCCTCAACTGAGGGAAATCTGCCTTTCGGAAGACAAGGGCATTGGTGACAGATTTGCTCAGCACACTTCGCCCTTCATGCATGGCAGAACAGATTGCAGCATAGTCACTGTTCCCCAATGGCTCAGTAACATTTACATCCCTAACTAGGTCCTGAGTACACACAATATTAAATCCAGAGTCGCCTGTCCTCTGGTGGGTTCCGTGACTAGCTGCTCTAAGGCACAGTCATCATGTAGCACATCAAGGAATCCGGTCTCTCTTTCTTGACCAGAGCATGAGTTAATCCAGTCGATATGAGGGTAATTGAAGTCCCCCATGATTACAACCCTGTCCCTTTTTGACGCCTCCCTGATTTGTTTCCTCATTTCAAGGTCCCCTTCAAGTTTTTGATCCGGAGGACAATAGCGTACCCCCACTATTACATCACCCTTTGGGCCCGCTAGTTTAACCCACAGTGACTCTATGTTGGAGTTGGACCTGACTTCAATTTCTACTCTGCTGGATTCTACCCCTTCTTTGACATAGATGGCCACCCCACCTCCAACACACCTTTCCCTGTCCTTCCTATAGAGTTTATAGCCTGGGATTGCAGTATCCCACTGGTTCTCTGCATTCCACCAGGTTTCTGTTATGCCTACTATATCAATGTTATCCCTAGTCACCAAACATTCCAGTTCTCCCATCTTTGCTCGGAGACTTCAGGCATTTGCATAGAAGCACCTATATATGGGGTCCCCCAAGAAAGGTCTGTTCTTTAATCCCTTATCCTGACCTTTCTTTCTACTGGAATGGTTGTCCCATCTCTTTATGTTTACACTACTAATTCCCACCCTGCTATTACTCTGTGGTTTTCCAGCTTCTCCTTCTTTATCCTGTAAGGATGAGGAGTTCCGAACCAGATGCCACTCGGCTCCTGTCGGCTTTCCCCCAGGGGTCAGTTTAAAATCTGCTCTGCCACCTTTTTAACTTTATGTGCCAGCAGCCTTGTTCCACTTTGGTTCAAGTGAAGCCCATCCCTCTTGTCCAGGCATGGCTTGTCCCAAAAAGTTCCCCAGTGCCTAATGAATCCAAACCCTTCCTCCCAACACCACTGTCTCATCCATGCATTGAGACCCCTGAGCTCTACCTGCCTAGCTGGCCCTGCACGTGGAACAGGTAGCACTTCCGAGAATGCTACCTTGGGGGTCCTGGCTTTCAGCTTCCTGCCTAGCCACCTAAATTTGGCCTCTAGAACCTCCCGGCTACATTTGCCCACAATGTTGGTGCTAACATGCAACACAACTGCTACCTCCTCCCCAGCACTCTCTACCAGCCTATCTAGACGAGAAGTGATGTCCGTAACCTTCGCACCAGGCAGGCAAGTTACCATGTGGTCCTCGCATCCATCACAGACCCCACTCTCTATGTTCCTGACTATAGAATCCCCCACTACAAGAAGCCCTCGACCACCCTCCCTCTGAGGAGCATCCGTAGTGCGACTGGATGTGGGCTTGTCATTGAAAGAAGGGGTCCCCACTGGGGAACTGCTTCCCTCCATACCAGGTTGACGTCCTCCAGCCCTGAGACTCCTTTCCCCAGCAGCTGAGGAGCTGCCCATCTGAGGGTGGGACAAAGCCTGCAAGTCCCCGGAAGTTTCACCATGGACACTTGCTGCCTGCCTCTGCTTCTCCAGGTCCACAACCAAGGCCTCTAGGGAGCAGACTCGTTCCCTGAGTGCTTGGAGTTCCTTGCACCGAGGACACATCCATGACTTATGCCCCAGAGGCATATAGTCAGACATGTGGCACTCAGTGCAAAACACTGGATAGCTCCCACCCTGCTGCTGGCTCCCTGACTGCATGCCTATGTTTGTTTTTCAGTTCTACAAGGGTCTGGGGCCCTGACTTGCTCGCCCTGCTGTGTAACTCGCCCAGATGCGTGAAAATGTCTCATGCATGTCTCAACTCAGACGTAAGTCCCATTATGTTCAGTGAGGGTTACTCCCAGGAAAATGTGTATGGGACTACAGCCAGAGAAACATCATCTGAAACTGGCGACACCAACAGTCCAATGGAAAATGTTCTTCAGTTTGGAGATTTTCAGACGTTTCAAAGATGTCCATCAACATTTGAGATTCATATTTTAGAAAACAAAACAAAAGGTGGCATGCTGGCAATCTCTTGGTTCTTGTTGATAAATATACATAGCCGCCTAGATAGCTTGTCAATGCTTGAGGGGTGCTGTAGGAGAATTCGGCTTCCTGAGACACCTTAATTGGGTAGACTTGTGTGGCTCCACACTCTTCAGGTTCTGCAGAAAACTCAAGCCCACCATTGGCCTTCATTTTCTCTTTGGTTTATCACATCAGCATTGGACTGACAGCCTCCCATTCTCTAGCTGGAGGTCCTTTCTGCTTGGCTGCCTAACTTCTTGATACGCCGAATAATGGCTAAATGGATTTTCCATACAAAGTGTAATTTTCTACTTTCCTTTCAGTCATCACTTAATGGAAATTCTTCCTAATTTCTTGATCATAGCATTCTGCTTTGCCTTAAGTAGCGGCTTTTCTCAATGAAGGTGAAGAGCAAATTGTCTCATAAAGCCTACAGTTATCCAATAATAATATAAAAAGCATGCCTTTGATAGCCTGATACTTGGAGTCATTCAATGCTCACAGCATGTTATTAACTTCAAAAGGGCCTAGTGCAAGACTCTGCTCGTGGGCACCCTGCATTTTGATGAAATGATACGGCTTTTGTTTTGTCCTCTCCAACCCCCTCCCCCATATTAGAGCTAATATTCTACTGCCATTTTTCATTGTGGCATTCTTCAACTGTGCTTTTGAGTTGTTCTGACTGAAAAGCCTTTAGAAAAGCTATTTACCATTCATCAGTAAAAGCTGTTACAAAAACTGGAGCTGAACCGAGGCACCTGGAATACAAAGATAATGACGTACAAAGTTTCCATTGGAAACAACTCTGTCTGCATATATATAGGTGAATAAAGGCCAAATGCACACATGTATAAATCTGACTAAATAAAGATTTAGCCCCACTTAAACTTTGACTAGTAGAGCAAACCAACACCTGTAGCCGACGTCCAACTAGGGGTAGGTGCCAAAATAGTCATTACTAATGAGACAGCAGATAAGTCCTAAGTAAAGAGAAGACCTAAATTCACTTTCACTTAGTTCCTTGCCATTGTCTTACACAGGACTTTGAACTCCATCCTATCCTTCCACCACACACACACACACACACACAGGCAGCTGTGCCAAAAAAAAGAGTGTGCAAAGAGTATCCAGCATAGTTCTCAATTCAACCAGGAGTTCTATAATATTGGTGCTGCTATGGAGAAGGCACAACCCCTTGTTTCTACCAATCTGGTTTTACCCAGGGATAGCACTTGGACAAGAGTTCCCTCAGATGACCTTAGGAGACAAGCTGACTCCTAGAAAGTGGTTCCTCAGATATCCCAGTCCCACACCATATGGAGGGCTTTAAAATTCAAAACCAGCACTTTGAATTGTGCCCCAAAACTGGCAGCCATTGCAGCCTAAGGAGCAGGGAGATCACAGGCGCTGCCATATTCTGCACTAATAGCAGTTTCTGGACATTCTTCAAGGGCCGTCCTGGCTAGAGTACATTACAGTAGTCAAGTTGTGATGTCACCCAGTATGTATGGACACAACTAGGCCACCAGCCTCAGATGAGTAAAAATCCCCCTGGCCACTGCTGGCATGTAGAAAGAGCAGCTGAGAATCCAGAAGAACCCCCAACCTGGAAAGCTGAGGGAGTCCAACTGCTTTCAGGACAAGCAGTGGCCTGCCTGCCCACCCCTAAGCTGGGATGGCTCCAAAATGGATTGTGTGGGGCGTGGCATGGCGTGGGCAGTGCAGGAGTCGGGGAGGCACTGCTGGGCTGAGGTTCTGTGGACCTGGCCTGGGGGCGGAGAATCGGCCAGGTCCACAACTGCTGAGAAGCACTTCTCTTCTCAAAAATCTCAGGTATTCTCCATGCACAAACACCCAGCTGGAGTCACTTCTTCACCAGCCCGACAGGAGAAGCAAGCACAATGCACACTATATAAGCAAGCAACTGGTGGGAGAGGGAATTCCATGCTGCAATGTATTGATGTTGCATTTCTGTCTCATGCCTCTATCCCCACATCTGACCCTTAGGATTATCACATGTGTCTCCACTATCAACTGCGTTGCCTGACTATCCCCCCCCCCCCTTTTGCAACAGCAAAGGCAGGGAGTGCTTTCTCCCCACTGGCAAATGCCAGGGGCTCCAACCATTGGCGCTGCTGGCTCAAAACTGAGCCAGTTTTGTTTTTCCCTTTTGTTTTTAAGGACTGCACCATTGCCATGGGGGCAGAACAGTGGTCTTCTCCAGAATTCTAGTGCACTGCCCTCCAGGAGAGGGGCAGGTAAAGTTCCAAGGCACCACGTTACTGCCCCCAGCAGAGCACAACTGCATGTACACTCTCGTGGCACCAGTCTCCGTCACAAACACTGACTACGTGTCACACTTCAGAGAACAGGGAAGAATGATGTTGTGGTCAAGCCATTGTCTCGCCCTGTTTCTTCTTGTTCATCACAGGCAGCTGGTCCATAGGCAACGACACAATGCAAACCTCGAAGAAGGCATACAGCCTGAAGTGACCAGTGTGCTGATTTCTTCTTCCAGTCATGCCGCTGTGGCTTTACAAACTCCATGGGAAACAATGAACCAACAGGTGCAAACAAACATCAATGGCACCTGTTACAAGCCGCCTCTGCACCATCCACTCCACCCCACTGGCTCAACACCAGGGGCACATGCCCGCCCCACATAACTATAGAACCGCCACTGCTTCTCAGGAAGCACATATTTTTCCATATTTATTAAGAGGGACAAAAGATTGTGCCAAGTACTCCCTTTATGTACCATGTGCCCTTTCACTATGGGAGGTAGTTCCATATCTGACGGGGCTTGGGATGTGGCATGCATCAATTGCTCCTTGTCCCTCCCACATCGTGCCCCAGTCTCCTCCCCATTTTGGTACCTGCTGATGGAGTTGTGTTGGCATCCAAATGACGCCCAAGCCAAGCTGACATTGTGTTCTTCAGATGTTGTGCCAGTTCATTGCATATGCATCAATGGGTGAATGTCTAGGTTGATGGGCCTGTCCTTGCATCAGCGTATATGGTGACCCACTGGCATATCTTGAGGATAGGACTGGGCTCTTTGGTTCTTTTCTAAAACAGATCAAAGGCTGCAATGAGCACAACAGAAGCATAGAGCCAGAAAAATATGAAAACTTGAAAGAGGTTTGAACATGCAAGAGAAATTCCACTCAGTTTTAGGAATACTGTATGTTTATCAGGACGTTTTGATATCAGTTAAGAACTGCTGCTTTGTGTACAACAATCACAGGGCAATCCCCAGTTAGAATTACCAGCTAGGCACAATCTACTAGGAGTGTCCCGTGTGGTGAGCCACATAAAGGAAGATGATGAAGCATACGTTTGTTACAGTGAGGTTTAGTCACCAGAGAATCTCAGTGCTTGGTAGTACCCATATATATGCCAATGGAAAATAATATATAAGTGCATTAGAAAGCAGAAATACAAATTTTTTTTAAAAAAAACCCAGAATGGTTCATAATAAAAAGACACACAACTGAAGATCTGTAAGACATAAATTAACTACTCAGTTAAATCCAGTTATTACTAATGTTTTAATCATTACAATTCATTTTATGGGCTCCATTGCAATGTCACTCTAAGCTGGTGAAAAACCTGCTTATGTATTCTTTACTGCTATACTGCCATCTAGAGGCAGTTAATGGAATTACACAACAACCAAAATGTTGGGGGATGCTGAATTTGTGGTCTAACATCACAAATATTAGTGCAACTTCCTGATTCTGGAATGCGAAAACACAGAAAAGCCAGAAATGGTTATTCGGAGGTGGAAACATTGCAGATCACCAGGTGATTGTTTCTTTTTGCCTTTGAAAATGTATTAATGTGATACTCTTCAATGTGTAATATTATGGACTTTGTTCGTTCAGTCAGTGTATTTATTATGATTGGTTGAAGTGATTATATGAGTTTGAATGAAGTCATGCAAATGGAATGATTAAAACCCTGAAATGTGATGGGAGACAAGCATTCACATATGCTCCACCGTTCCTATTTTCCAGGGCTAAGTTATTTTCCGGTAACTGTCCCTATTTACAGCGCAACCCTATAGACTGCACAGCTTTGGCGCAACGGGGTTGTGCCGAAGCTGCGCACTTAGCGCTGACATGGGGGTGCCAATCTGCACCCCCGCATCAGCTCTCGAGCAACAGGACCAGTGCTGCAGGCAGTGCCAGCCCTGCTGTGCCCGGGCTGAGCCTCTCTCACGCCGACCAAAGCTGGTTGGCACAAGGGAGGCTCCGCACCAAGGCGGCACGAGGATTGGAGGGAGGGCGGAGGGAGGGAAGTGGGGCGGAACTTGGGCAGGATGTGGGTGGCCTTGGGAGGTGGCCATACGGCCACATCCTAAGCCCATCCATGAGGCTGCGCGGCCCTGATTCAGGCCGCGCAGCCTCCTTGGATCTGCGCCTGCTCTTTAGTGGGTGCAGATCTGAGGAGCACATACGGGAGGCTGGAGCCTCCCCTACGGTAAGGGAGTGCATGCCCCCTTGGCGTGGGGAGGCTCTAGTCTCACCTATACTGCGCTAGGGTATGGCGTTGGCCGGCCGGCCTCACCATTCCAGTGCAGTATAGGATTGCACCCTTAGTCTTTCAGAGAGATTTGGCCAACAATTTCCTTTGAAACATTAAAAGCATCGCAGAAACGTCTGCTACTGGTCCTGTTTAGAAAGAAAAAAAAAAGAGTGCTAGGAAGGGGGACATGCAAACATGGCACATTATATAGGTAGATGAGTCAAGGAAGCCCATGTCTATAAAGACATGGTTCAGCATGGCAGGAGGTAGAATTGGGCAGTAACTGTGTTGCTCTCTCTCTTTATCACAATGTTGTGTATTTGCATCTTGTATCAGGTTTGGGGAGCTATCCAGTAAAAAAAAAAAACCCCGACAGAAATATTTTAACAGATATAATGAGGCAGTGGTTCTCAAACTGTGGGTCACAAGTCAGTTTCAGGTGGGTTGCGAAGCACCTAGAGCAGCCATTTTGGAAATATGGGAAGATGGGATGCTGGAAGGGAGGAGGGCTGTGTGATTGTTTTGCTTGTTTCAAAGTTGTAAATAGGCTTTTTTTCTTTCTGATTCACTTTGCTATTGGAAAATGACTGAGAAAGGACCCAACTTATTATTGCATTCTCAGGAAAGCAGCAGGCTCTGGCATCACAATGACAGTACTTGCCCATGACATCACTTCCTGTAGGCCTTGGACAGATTGTCATTCTAAAAAGTTGGTTCTGGTGCTAAAAATTTTGAGAACCACTGTAATAAGGCATAGTTCTATGATGGGTCAACTTGGACCTGTGTCAGCGATATCATTGGCACAAGTCCGTGTTGAACCATGTGGGCAGATCCGGGCCGAGAAGGGAAATAGGATACAGTGCATGCTAGTGTTATTGATCCTTCCCCCCTCCTGGGCCCAATCCTACCCCCCCCCACTGCTGCTTTCCCCATGCCAACATAACCAACAGCCAACATAACCCATTAGCTAGCTCCATTAGCCAGTATAGCCAGGACCACTATAAGACCCTTTCATGCCAGGCTAAAGTTAGCCTTATGTTACCTTGCACTTTCATCTGGTTAGGGACCAGAGCATGGTGGAAAGTAGAAGATGGATGAATGTCAAATCATAGCCTTGTTTAGCTTGCAAATTTATTTTGGCTGGCAAAAAAAAATGTAAATAACTATATAACATATGTGAATGCATGAGAAACCTAAATAAAAGAAAAATAAACTTAAGGACATCGACAAACGTCATTGAAGTTTGGATGACATTTTAGAGGAAAGTACATGGACAGGAATTGAAATATTGTTATAATTGAAAACGGCTGAAAGACCAAAGTGATGAAAATCAAGTGGATGAAAATCAAGGTATTACTGTATCTCCAAGGCCTGACACTTACCAATGATATCCTTGTTACTTTTTAAAGTTCCTATAGCCTGCACAGTATGGCTTTGACCCTAACTTGCTTCTTGATGACTTCAGCAAGGAAGCAAAGAGGGCCATTCAGGTTGTGTTGGTCACAGGGATTGTGAAAGTTTTTAGATGCAAACACCAGCCAACAACATTATAAGGGCATTCTAAGGTCAAAAGGCCACCCTTATTCCCAGATGTTGTGATGGGGAATGTATCCTGGCCCTGGCATTTGGTGAATCCTAGGGTGGGTTTCTGTCTAGGCTGATACCAAAATCCTCTGCTGAATTTGGAGATTTTCAAAATTTCACATCAACCATAGTTAGCATAGCAGGAAACTTAGGAACCATAGTTAGCTGTGAAGACATTTTAGGAACGCCTTGTAACATTTCTGAATTTATTTCTAACTTAACTAGCAAACATCTTTTTCGTTGACTTATCTTCTGTGTCTCTAAGCCCACAGAAAATGGAATGAGACCACCATGAGAAACATTGTACCAAAAGTCCTGTTTTCCAAACAACTGAAGCACAAGAGATTAGGTACAGCAGGTGGGCTCTCATCTGCTCTTTGAGTACAATAATTCAGTGTGCTGTGTTATAATAAGATGTTTCTTTTTTTGTCCTTGCCTTTCACTGACTTGTGAGTTTTCAACAAAAGGCTTCAGCCAGCAGATCGAAAAAAACCATTTGCCTTTTTCCCCCTTCTCTTTTCCCTCCACAAACCCTTCTCCTGCTTCTTGAAACAGCTTCACAGAGCAATGAATTAGGAATTTTCCTGCATCATCACCAGCCAAGGAATACTATGAAAGACCCCTTTCGCAGTACCAGATACAACAGTGCTCAAGAGAACTCCTGAGATGTAAGCGTTCCATAAAGGCCTATTCTGTTGATGATGCTTCTGTCTGGGACTTATTTCACTAGCAAAAGTGCACGAAATTCCCCTAAGACACACTAAATGATTGCCTATGGATGCATTTGCACAAACATTCTTGATCTTCAGTAAGTCTATTCCAACAGCAATTTTTAGTACAGTATTTCATTTCCGTCAGCCCATTGGATATTTGTTACTATAGGAAATTACTACTGTATTGAGCCGCTATGTTTTAATGTCTCCTATGCAGTGGTGGGATTCAGGGGGTTCGCCCAGGTTCTATAGAACTGGTTGTTAAATGGCTGGGCCCCGCCCACTCGCTTACCTTGGCTGGCTTTGGTGTTTTTTTTTGGCTCCGGCTATGACGTCATAGAACCGGTTGTTAATTTATTTGAATCCCACCACTGTTTGTAAGCCAATTTCTGGTGGGTTGTGAAGCATCTAGTGCAGCCACATTGAAAATATGGGAAGATGGGATGGTCAAAAGGGGGAGGGCTTTTTTGCTCCTATGGCTTTTTTTTGCTCCTATGGCTTTTTTTTGCTCCTATGGCTTTTTTTTGCTCCTATGGCTTTTTTTTGCTCCTATGGCTTTTTTAATTTTCCTGAACAGGAAAGTTCAGTTAATGGATCAGGTGCTTTATTGCATTCCCTCACGCCCAATTTGCTGGGAGATCCATGATTCCATCTTCTGATGCAACTTTTTCTTTTCTAAAAGCAACTGCAAGAACGTGGAGAGCCTTGGATCAGGGCTGCAGGACAGGGAGGGAGGTCTCCACTTTTTGAATAGAGGAGAACAAAGGCAGAAAGACAGCTTTCCAGTATCATCAGTGGTGGACCCAGCTGAGGCTCCGCCCTGGCCAGGTCAATGATTATCTCTCCAGGCACCGCCCCTGCCATGCCCCGCCATGTCTCAGCACCCAGGCGGGCCAAAAGCCACTTGCCTTTGCACCTGCGGCAGCTCAGGTGGGCAGGTGGATGAGTGGCGGCAGTTCCCCTGCCACTCTGGCCCCTGTGACCCCCTGGACACCCCACTAGGCCTGCTACTGAGTATTGTTGAGTGTGATGATCAAATATGAGAAAATAATTATTACCACTACAACCCTACAATAAAAGAATCACTTTTGATTCCTTCCATTATTCCCAGGAATCCAATAAGCCTCACTGCCATCAAGAACAAGCAATCCTGAGGAAGTCTAAGAATAGATACCAGCAGTGATGTCATCTGGGCGTGCCAAGAACCGGAACACCCGGATGATGGACAGCCCTCCGCCCCTATGGCAGAGGGCTGACACGCCTCCCTGAGCCTCACAGCGCCCGAATCGTTCCATTTCAGAGCGATTCGAGATGTGAGGGAGGGAGGGCAGGCCCAGGAGCAGCTCGCCCATCCTCCGGAGAGGCGGCCCATCCTGGCCTGGCCCGTCCGCAGAACTGGCGGAACGGCGTACCGGGCCATTCCGCCTGGATGTCGCCACTGGATACCAGACATATTGCATAGAGAAATACAGTTGACTGGGCAGCTGGCTTCCAGTACACTATGCTGCTCTCTTTGTGCAAACGCTAACTTCCTCTGTCACTAAGAATTCACTCCGGAATCTCTTTCCTCCTTGGTAGAGCTTGCTGGGGCCAAGTTGACCACCTCTTCTTATACCTGCAGTTTTACAAAACAGTGGTGTTGGGGTCAACTTACCATTTAATCCTCCATTGATGCCAGAGGTGATTTTGATAGCAGGATCCATTGTCAAACGGGCTTTTAAAAGTCAATCCATAAACCTGCGTAAATCTTGTGTTGATCTTGGTTTTTACAAGGAGACTTAGGACCGTATATTCCAAGTTC
Organism: Lerista edwardsae; assembly: GCA_029204185.1. Taxonomy (NCBI): domain Eukaryota; kingdom Metazoa; phylum Chordata; class Lepidosauria; order Squamata; family Scincidae; genus Lerista; species Lerista edwardsae. The sequence continues at coordinate 661,252 of JAJKFI010000028.1, read as the reverse complement.
ATTTACAAGGCCATTGCAGGTGTGGGAGCAGCTTTAGCAAAACAGCTACTACTTAAAGGGCACCTTTTATGAGCCTGGGGAAACATCCGTTTGGGTTGTAAAATAGGGCTTGCAGCTTATGTGTTTCTTCACTCACAGAATATGCCATTCTCTGGTACAGACGAGCACCCCTTGAAAAGCAGCCAAGTTAAATAGCGACTGAATTCTCCTAACAATAATACTTAACATTTTTCCATTACAGTGAACTTTGGCTTTAGCAGGAGGTTTATTCCATAAACAAGTAATGAATATAGCCAAGTGGGGATACTAAAACATTTACAAAGCAACCTACAAATGTGTGCATGTGTGTTACCAGTCGAGCAGCCATCCCTGGAGTAGCACACTGCACTTGTTCTACCACTCTGTATTCCTTACTGGGTCAGTAAAGAAGGAAGAGGAAAGAAAAGGAGGAATCTATCAGAACTCACAGTGGGAACTGAGATCCTGAACTTGAGTATGCTTCTAGCTTGCTCATCAGGATGGAAATGTATCAATCAATCAATCAAACAATATTTATAAACCGCTTTTCAACGCAAAATTCACAAAGCGGTTTGTAGACTAATAATAATAATAATAATAATAATAATAATAATAATAATAATAATA
>JAJKFI010000028.1:642788-660597 GCA_029204185.1 Lerista edwardsae | reverse complement strand
TAATAATAATAATAATAATAATAATAATAATAATAATAATAATAATAATAATAATAATAAAAATGTTAAATGGGTCCCTGTCCCAAAAGGGCTCACAATCTAAAAAAAAATGCAGAACACCACCAGCAATAGCCATTAGATAAGACACTGCACTGGGGTGAAGAGGGACAAGTACTCTCCCCCTGCTAAATATAAGAGGAGCACCACTTGGAAAAGTGCCTCTTGCCCAGTTAGCAGGGGCCAAATGTATGACAGTTGTGCAATCATATTATTGCCCCTGCACTTGTGCACCCTCATTTGATTATAGTCTTATAGTCTCTGCCACACATACATACACATGCACATTGAGAAGCTACACATTTTCTATTTCTATGAATTTTGAACAAAGCATTTGCTATTCTCAAAAGCAAAACTCTAAAAATAATTCATCAATAACACCGCATAGGATGTACTCATTATATTGGTGATGTGATTGTACGAACGTAACTCTTGTTTTGTTCTATGTACAAGCATGCCCCAGTATTCACTGGGGTTCCATTCCTCACACACACACACACGCACGCACGCGCACACACACACACACACACATGTGGATACCTGAAACTGTGGATACTGGGGGCGCCTTTTTAAAGATCAGTGGTTTTGCTGCAACAAGGTTAAAAAAAGAGATTTGTTTAATATTCCCCTATCTTTTTAATAGGCACCCCAGTATCCATGGATAACTGAAACTGTGGATAACGAATCAGTGGAAACCAGGGCATGCCTGTATTTTATTATTGCTATGGCTAGAGCTGCTCTTAACTGTTTTTATAATTTTTAAGATTTAGGTTTTCCCCAAGGAGGAAAAGTGCAGAAAGTGGTATTGGGTGTTCTTATTCTCAAGGTGCATTTTTATAAATTACTAGCTTTTCCTTACCCGGCGTTACCTGGGTATTTATTTATCCCAAGCTTCTATAAGACACGAAAAGGAATGAATTCTACCAATCAGCGACAGTAATATCGGCTGTTGTTGATCATTTTTAAATGGCACCCCCTTCCCACCCCCACCCCTAAGGGTGCTAGCGGTGTCGTACCGCCACAGTATTTTTTCCCAGATCATAAGTGTACCAAGTGTACCAAGTTTGGCTCCAGGCATTCCAGAGTTATGCTGGAACATACACACAGGGAGATTTTATTTTTCACCTCTTCTCACCACCACCCCATGCTGATGGGGGACTGAAACGGCATTGGGAGCGTCACCGTTCATCTCATTGACCCCGGAAACTATGGATTCGACACTAATGTGGGGCGTTTTCGATCATTTTTACATGGGACCCCCTTCGCACCCACACCCCTAGGGATGCTAGGGGTGTCGTACCCCCGCAGTATTTGTCACCAGACTGTAAGGCATACATGTACCAAGTTTGGTGCACATCGCTCCAGGCGCTCCAGCAGGTCATTGTGGACATTTTGTTTTGCATACCTTCTCGGCCCCCACGCCGAAGGGGGCCAAACCCAGACTCCAACGGCATCGGGAGCATCGCCACTTGTCTCGGCGACCCCGGGAACTACGGATTTCACACCGTTTTTGGCTGTTTTTGACCATTTTCACATGGGGCCCCCTGCGTACCCCGGGGGGCACTAGGGGGGTCTGACCCCTGCAGTGTTTGTTGCCAGGCCGCAAGGTGTATGTGTGCCAAGTTTCATGTCAATCGCTCCAGGTGTTGTGGAGCCTATGTGGAACATACATACACACGTACACACGTACACACGTACAATCACACGTTCTCTTTTATATAGATAGATACATTAGAGTGGACTGTGAGTGACTGACTGAGGCTGCAATCTGATCCGCACTCACCTGGGAGTAAGCACCATTAAACAGAATGGGACTCACATCTGAGTGGACATGCATAGGGTGGGTTCACAGACCCATAAAGATGCAAGTGAGTGTTGAGAGCTGTCCTTGTTGTTTTTCCTATGGAAAGTTTTTTACATTTTATGTTCACATAGTCCAAACAAAATTGCACCATTATTTTGTCACATGCCTCTGCAAGAAAAGCTGCAACTACTGCTATTTTTTTATTCTATGCCAAACCTTTTAGCACCAGGACCCACTTTTTAGAATGACAATCTGTCCAGGACCCACCAGAAGTGATGTCATGGCCAGAAGTGCCGTCATTGTGATGCCAGAGCCTGCTGCTTTCCTGAGCAACAAGTTGGATTATTTCTTAGCCATTTTCCAATAGCAAAGTGAATCAGAAAGAAAAAAGCCTATTTACAACCTTGACACAAGCAAAGCAACCACATACCGTTTCCCCTTTCCAGCATCCCATCTTCCCATATTTTCAATATGACTGCCCTAGATGCTACGCAACCCACCTGAAATTGGCTCGCGCGACCCACTGGTGGATCCCAACCCACAGTTTGGGAAGCACTGTTCTATGCTATTAAGGGAGCTGGAACCCTGTCTTCCTTTGTAAAGGCTGTCATTCTAACCATATTTTATATCACTGCATATCTAAAACATACTGAAGGTCTCTGCTGCCCCACTCTTTTCCTTTTTCTGGCCAGTCCCCACCTCCACCCATAGGGCTGACCCAAGATCTCCTGGCACCTAAGCAGCCTGTCAAATGCTGCCTCCCTTAACAGATGATGTGCATCCTCTGCTCCGCCTACGCCCTTGATTGGGAAAGGAAGAGAGAGGAATGAGGTTGAAAAGGAAGTGTGGAGAAGAGGATTGTCATGGGCTAGACACTCTAGCCTGCCACTCTTCTCTCCTTCACATTTCCTCTTCTGCTCTATTTCCCTTTTCCAATACAAGGAGTGGGAGGAGAAGCAGTGGAGGTGGAATTTGTGCACCACTGTCCATCTGCTACCTGAGGCAACTGCCTCAGTTGTCCTCATGGTTAACCAGCCCTGTCTACCTATGAAGCCACCTATGAAACTGCCTTATACTGAGTCAGAGCATCAGCCCCTTAGCCCTGCCTGGCAACAGTTCTTCAAAGTCCCAATCCAAATCAGTCGCAATCCAAATCAGTGGTCTTTTCCAGCCGTGTTACTTCAACCTTCTTTTTAAAACTGGTGATGTCAAGGATTGACACTTTGTGCATGAAAAGTAATTCATCACTGAGCTATAGCCTCTTACCACTTTGACTCTCCTCAAGTTTTCTTCCATGTTACAGAGATTATTTCTAAAACAAAAACCCCAGAGGATTTTGGGAGAGTGACAGCAATATTTTAGCACAAAGCAAGGTCAGTCATTTTTGTTGGTTCTTTGGAAAACAGGTTCTTTTGGTTATACCTTAGGGCTCAACCAACCTACCAGCACAGGGCAAGGGCAATGCATCTCTGAGGCAAGGGAACAAACATTCCCTTACCTTGAGGAAGCCCCCCCTCCCCACTGCAGGATGCAACATATGCCCCATTGGCACAGCTATGTCAGTGCTGGAATCTTGCTTAGAATTGCTCCCCTATTCTCCTTCTAAAGGCAGATCTCTTGTAAAAGAGGCTGGAATAATAATGTTATCCACTAGATGGCAAAATCCTGTTACCTTCCAGGCTGCAATTGCATCACTCATTTGAGTCAACAGAGGAAAATTCATTTGTCCCCATTTCAAATAAATATGTGTAGGTGGATACAAGACCTTTCACTTTATAAGGAACAGATTGCAAGGGAGAAGAATGTGATGAGTCAGAGATCAGAAAGTCTACAAGGAGGGGTGATGCCTATCAGAAAATAATTCACACATGTTCCTGACTAGGGCTTTCCCAAGGTTTTTCTCCAGAATTATTGCTGGTAAAATGAAAGAATTGCATTCATAGAATTCTTCTGTCAATTTATACTCAGTGATGTTGGAGCTGTGAGTCTGACACTTCCCTATGACCATAAGTGATCAGGAGTTCATAGCAAAGTAGTGTCACACAGGGACCCATTTTAATGGGGGTCACCACCATGGATAAAAGAGAACTGGGTCATGTACAGCTCACAATCACTGGATGCTACGGAGAAGCTCTGATTGCGTGGTAGGTGCTTAAAACATCCCATATGGTGACATTAACTGCACAGAGAGTTGGCTGGTCTGTTGGATGTGGTTGGACAACCAAAGGTCTGGCCATGCAGTGAGCAATTATTGGACTTTTTTCTCTATGGAGACTGTGGGAGCATGCAAATGCTTTACCTGCTATATAGCCAGTCAACCGTCAGTTAGAGCCAACACATAGTACAATTGTCCTCTTTTTCCAGGAAACGTCCTACATTTCAACCTTCTATCCTGAGTAAATATCAACATCTCCTACATTTCAAGAGCGACAGGGGGTGCCAGTGTCAAGAGCGCTCACATCACTTGCCCGTGTGTTTGACCTTTGTCCCTTCATTTATTGGGTTGCGTTAAAGGAGGGCAAGAGCCCTCAAAATCAATATATATATGAGAGCGCACTCCTAACCTGGAGTTAGGCCGGCATGGTTAGGCCAGCAAAGTTTGGCCAGCACGAGGGACACCGTAAAGTATGTTTGGACCACTCTTGCAGTCAGAGAGGTCTGTACACAGATATGTGCCATCCCTGACTCCCAGAGTGGTCCCAACGCACTTTATGGTGGCCCTTGTGCCAGTTAAACTTTGCTGGCCTAACTATGTTGGTCTGCCTTCAGGTTAGGATTGCGCCCTGAGTGTTTTTAGCCTTTGTTTTGTAACATCCTACATTTGTCTTGAATGTCCTACATTTTGGGGTGCTGTGTCCTCCTTTGTGGCTATGACATCTGGTTACGTTGACCTAGGAGTGACTGTTATCTAGGAAGAGTCTCAGGCACTGAATTATAGTTAATTTGGGTGCCTGTTTGGGAGAAAAGCAGGGTAAAAAATATCAGATAAAACAATAAAGTAGGTCACTAAATATTGTCTTAAATAGTGAAAATAATGAAAAGTCTTTCTGACAGGCAACTTGTTGCTGTGATGTAACGTGCATGACTAGTGTATGACAGTGTTCTATCATAGTGTTTAGAAATGTTGGTACTAGAGCTTTTCCATACTTGGAAGCTGATTGCAAACTCCAATCTGCTGATGTTTAAGGTTGGGGGAGAAAGATGATAATGTGAGCAAAGGAGAGGAATTTTGGTTTTTATTCATAGCATCTGTGATGAAGCGACTGAATGACTATTCAGTAAGAATAATCAGTTCATTCACCTTTCTTCCATCCTGGAACTCAAGGTAGTTTATGTGGGATTTCCAGGAGGTCAATCAAAGCACTGACCAGATGTAGACCTACTGAATTTTTGTAAGGTAGGCGTATCTCTCCTCCCCCCTGATTCTGCCCACACTGTTTGCATTCAGGTATAGGGCATGTTTCAAAATCTTTCCATCTTTTGGCCTGGCTTCAAGACTTGTCCTATTGCAGACATATGGAGATGCCCGTGTTAGGGACTCTGGTGAACATTACACAATATTGTACATGGGGATTCATCACTTACTACAGAATTTATAGCAATGTTCAAAGTGCTTCGCAAACATTGTCTTGTAATCTTACCATATCATTATAAGGAGTTAGGCTAGTAAATATCCCATATTGCATGTAAGAGGGGGATAATGCCAAGGTTAAAGGGATACTGTCAAAGACCACCTACTGAGTTCATGGAGAAAGACTGATTTGGACCCAGAACTCAACACACATCTCAGAGTCAGATCCTCTATCTACTACAAACCACAGTCATTTCTCTACTGACTATGTTCAGCGAGATAATGATTCAGCCCTGGGAAAAGGGAGAGTAAGGGCATTACCGAGGCACTGTTCTTTGTGTGTTACTTGCCAAGGACCAGTGGAGAAGACATACTCAAGTCACCACTAGAGGGCACCCAATGGCTTCTAACAGTTCTACGTTGAAGCCTTCCTTTCCTCTAGCATCAGGGATCAGGTTAACCTTGGAAGGTGGTTGTGTGGACACACACAAATTGAAGAGAGCCGTTAGGCCTTTAAAAAAAATAATACAAAAGTCAAAATAGGACAGTACCTTTTCTAGGCCCAACTAAAATAGCACAAAGTGATCAGCAAATTATTCAGTTCTCCAGAACAACTTCAGGCTGAATGGTAAGCAAAACAAAAAGGAGGAGAGAGACCCGACCCAATCTCCATCGAGACCCGATGGAGCATGCAGTGAATGCTCTGGTGGGGGAGGCAATGAGCTAGCCCAGGAGATGTATCTGATTTTTACCCCTCCTTCTTCTCAGACCTAGGACAGCTCTTTAGCTGTCCTGAGGAGATTCCTGGAGGTGAACCTGGGCTGGGAAAGGAGGACAAGATCCAGCGTGCTCTGCTGCTATCCCCTCCTACTGCTGCCTTCTCTCCTCCCCCCTGATTCTGCCCAAGAACAGCCCCCCTGCCCCCTTCCCTGCTGCAGTGCAGCATAAGGGCTCTTCTTACGTTCTTATACCCAGCGGGTAGTTAATCTGTGGAACTCTTTGCCATAGGAGGTGGTGATGGCATCTGGTCTAGATGCCTTTAAGAGGGGATTGGATGGATTTCTGGAAGAAAAGTCCATCGTGGGCTATAGGCAATGATGGATTGTGCAACCCCCTTACATTAGTAGTAGGCTACTTCAGAGTACCGGGTGCAAGGGAGTGGCCACAGGATCCAAGCATCTTGTTGTTTCATGCCTCACTGAGACACCTGGTGGGGCCGCTGTGAGATACAGGAAGCTGGACGAGATGGGCCTTTGGTCTGATCCAGCAGGGCTCTTCTTATGTTCTTATGTTCTTATCCAAGCACAAGGGACCTCCAGCCAGACCCCCAGCAGTACCAAAGTGCACGACAGCAGCACTTTGCCTTTTTACAGCCCCACAGAGGCACTCTCAGGGGCCCCAAGAATGGAGCTCCTGCCCATCTCTGGGGTCTTCGCTTGTGAAATGGCAGTAGCCCACTTGTTCTATTCTCCTGGCTTTCTTTGGTCCCTCACCTTTCCTGGTTCCACCCATCCAAAGTGGTGGTGTCACTTTCTGGGTCCTACACCTCCTCTTCCACAGGACAGGGAGGCTCCTGCAGATACTTGCTGCATCGGTAGGCGTTCTCAGTCAGTGGGCCCACTGAGGCCTTTCTAGCCCCTCCTGGACTGGGCCCAATCCTGTGCCTGCCAGACACGCCACTCCCTGGGCCAGGTAAGTCCAGCCGTGGAGAAGCACTTATGGCAGCAGACCAGGAGTTTTCCTGCTGTAAGTGCCCTATAGAATTGGGCCATAAAACCAGTTAGAAGTCTGCCATCTCTAATGCTTAGGATGAATGCAGGGAGACTATTTTATTATTTGTCTATGGGAGAGGATTTGGCTCTTCGTGCTTACTCTGTTCTGACCAGTACACTTTTCATCTACCCATCCCCATTTCACCCCTGTTTTGTCAAACTATACCCAACATTTAGGAAGAATCAATGCAATAAATTTTGACATCATCTGGACTGGGCAACTTTCATAAGCCTTCCCTGTGATTCTATGAAGCCATAGAATGGCATGAAGTTAATGCATTTTACTCATTTCCAAATATTAACTTTGAAATCAAGCTATTACTTGTTTCTGACGCTGGTGAAGTGATTGCCATTTTTTAAAAAAAATCCTAACTTGTGACTTCCTCTGCAACTCATAATTTATTATTTCAATTTTTTAAGTATTTAAGTTTTCAATCATGTAGCATGTGTTACTGGTTACAAAAAAAAATATAAATAAATTCCGAAGGCATGAATTACAAGGTGCAGAATTGTCAGCTAAGCACATCAAATGAAGTAAAGCTAGCCCATTCCAGATGAACATAGGAAAAGGACTGATGGTTAGGGTAACTTGGCACTCTAGCAGATGCAATATTTCTGAAGAGCAAGATTCACACACACACCCAGCCATATTAGAAGTAAGATTTCATGTTAGTGTGAAACTCAAACTTTCCTGAAGGCAAATGTTCTCTCCAGAAAATGATTAGGCTCCTGCTTGCGCCAGCAGTGTTTCTCAAACTGTGGGCCAGGACCCACTTAGTGGGTAGCGACTTGATGTCAGGTGGGCCACATAAAGCTGGGAGCCACCATTTCGGAAGTTGCAGACCTTGCTATATTCCTTTTGTGAGTGTTAATTTGAATTTTCAAGTGAGATTTTTTTTTAAAAAAATTTGTTTTTACTTCAGTGTTTTTCCATAATATTTTTGTCCTAATCTTGCTTTCTGTCAGGGATGTTTCCTGGCTGTGCAATTGCTGCAGTCCAAGAATGCCAGTTTGCATTTCAGGAGTGTCATTTTTATTATGTCACCATGACTGTACTTCCTGCTTAATTATGTCACTTCTGACTATGACATCACTTCCAGGTTAATGGCATCACTTCTGGTGGGTCCCGACACGAGTGCCAGTCTAAAAAGTGGGCTCCTGTCTAAAACATTTGAGAATCACTGAGTTATAGGAACCTCATTGATGCTGCAAAAAGATTGTCATACTGTTTCTCTATCCATTTTCTTAACGCTCTGCCTGATTTTATAAACCTTAATCAGATCCATCCTTTTCTTACTAAACTGATCATCTCTAAACACTTCAACCTGTCCTTTAGAAAAAGGTGGTTTAACCTCCAGATCATTTTGGCTGCCTTTTTCTGCATTTTTTCCCTGTTCTATAACATTTTTGAATCTGGGTAGCATAACATTCCAAGTGCAGCTTAATTTCAAGGTGATATGATAATGGCCACTGTATTTCAGTCCCTTTCCTAACAGTCCCTAACATGGAATCTGTAGTTTTGAGCTGACATTTTTACTGAACCAATCACATGATCCCAACCAGGGGCGGATCTGCTTGAAATGGTGCCTATGGCGCCCAATGAAACGGCACCCCAGGGGCACGCTCGTCTTGACGTCACAACATTGCGCCCCGCCCCCTCTAAGGAGCGTGTTCTGTTCACTCCCGCCGGCCCTTTAAGGCCAACGGGGGCGAACAGAACACGGCCAAGGTTCTATTCGCTCCCGCCAGCCCTTTAAGGCCTGCGGGAGCGAACAGAACACGGCTGGGGCACCGCGTTCTGTTCGCTCCCGGTGGCCTTAAAGGGCCGGCGGGAGCGAACAGAACGTGATGACGCCCAGCGCCCTGCCCCCCGCCTTGAGAAGCCCTTTAAGGCCCTTTAAGGCCCGGCGGGAGCAAACAGAAAGAACGCGGCTGGGGCGCCCCGTTCTGTTCGCTCCCGTTGGCCTTAAAGGGCCGGCGGGAGCAAACAGAACACGGTGCCGCCCAGCGCCCCGCCCCCCTGCCTTGAGAAGCGGGAGGGGGCGCCGGGTGGCAGCGCGTTCTCCATGCTCCAGCTGGCCTTAAAGAACCAGCTGGAGTGCAGAGAATGCCGCGCGGCGCCCCGTCCCCCACTCTAAGAGGTCCCCCACTCTTTAAGGCCAGCCGGAGCGAGGAGAACGCGGCACAGGGCCTGGGCGGGCCGCGGACACCATTTTGGGGGTGGGGCGCACCATGGTTACGGTGCCCCCCTCCCAAGATGGTGCCCAGGGCTCGTGGCCCCCTTGCCCCCCCTAGATCCGCCACTGATCCCAACATCTCTTTCCTGGTTAGCCAACATCATTTCAGACCTTTCCAATTCAAACTCTTTCAGTGCATATCTGAAGTCAGTTTTTTATACCTCACTGTGGATCACTTCCCAGTTACTTACCTAAATCTCATTAGGTACTTGGTTTCTTATTCACCAGTTTGGAGAGTTTCTTCGGGAGCTCTTTGCAGTTCACTTGTGTTCCCAGCATCCAGAATAATATGATGCATTCTGAAAAGTTGGGCATTCACTACTCATGCTATCCAGGGTGACAGGGTGCTGTTGTCTAGTCAAGGACGAACGTTCTGCATGAGCTTGTGCTACATGCATATGTGTGGCCTGGAAGGGATTGATCATGTTCTTCTTCTTGTAATTGGTATCCCATAAACAGCAGTTCAATGGATAATTCATCTCCAGCTCCATCCCCAAGCATGACTTTTTCCATTGCCGTGAAACAGTGGCTGGAGACACTGCGCTTAGCAGAACATGTGGCATTAACCCATTTCTTAATGGCAGGAGCCCTCTCAGGGTCTAGGTCTGGCCTCCCTTCAGTGGGACTTGAGTGGGGGTAGCCAAGTGCAGAATGGCAACCCTACCACGCAACCTCCACACATATTTTGCCTGTGGCGATCTGACTCCAGAGAGCTCCATTGTGTGTCACATGCCAGATTCCACATTGTGTGGGGCTTCCAGGAACATGCAGCACAAGCATCTTCTCCTTTATGGCATTGAAGATTGTGAAACAGTGCGCAGCTTTATGATTGGTTACCATTAGTAACCATGCTGTGTTTTAGCAAGTTCTTGCAGGGTCGAGATAGCTGCTTTGTGTAAGAAGCCTTGGCCTTAGCATTTTTACTATCTCTCCCACACATTGCATTCCTCCCTCCCCCCGCCCCGAGATCTTTCCTGTTTCACCGAAGCCCAGCTCAGTTGCTGAGAGACTCCTTAGTAACAGGAAACAGTTGTCCAGTTTAAAGAACAAGCTCTAAAATAAACAGCTCTCCCTCCCCTCTGCAACCCCCCTCAGGACAATATTTGCTTTTCTAAAATATCATTTTGCCACAGCTTTGGGACCTTGCTGGACAAACTTGGGGGGGTCTCTGAGCAGTTCAAAGTAGGCTTGACCTATGGCAGTGTGCCAAAAAGAGAACCTGCATATAAATGGCAAAATTACAAAAGGATCAATGCTCAGTCAACTCATTAGCAATGCTCGGCCTTTGTCAGTGAGAACTCCTCTCCCGAAGACTCGCTCATCATTCCTTGCACAAGCCACGTTGGGTTCACAAGTTTCATAAATGAAGGTTAAGTTGACTTAACCGCCCAGGATTTACCAGCCATGTTAAAGCATAAAATGTATACGCTTTGGAGTGCCTCTTCAGATAGAGGCTGTTGACTTAAAGACTCCAAGGTTAAATGGTGCTGGCTCTGGAGTCCAAGTTAGTTTCCCTGTTGGGCAAAGGGTGAAGCCGCAATGTGCGCCACATCGGAAGAGACGTTCAGAAAGCAGCTCAGCTTGACATGTAAGTTTGGAGTTAAGATAGCAGTGATTGCTGAAGACAAAATGTTAATCTCGGATTCCATAATGCCCAAAACACATCATAGAGGCATTCTATGCAACATTACACAATGGGGAGATGGTAGATTTCTGAACAGCACAGCTTCATGAAGGCCATAAGGCACGGGCCATAAGGCACGTCTGTGCTAGCCGAAGAGGCGCGGACCGCTGCAAGCACTTGGAGGCAGCCAGTAAGCCTTTCCTGTGCTGGCCGAGTTTGGTCACTGTAGGGGCTTTTCTGGGCAGGGGGCGGTAGGCGTGAAGGGGGCAGGAGGAGGGTATTCCAGTGGACAGGGTGGCCCAAGGAAGAGGATGGAGCCTGGATATGGCTGTTGGATGTGGAGCCAGGATGCAGCCAATTTGGGGCGCTGAGGGAGGCTTGGACTTGCGCCTGCAATTGTGCAGGCACAGATCTGAGCTGCCCTATCGGGCCCTGTGCTAAGCTGCTTCTCTCTCCAACTTGGGTTTGGATGCAGTGCAGGCCAGCCAGGCTGCCCAGACAGTTACGGATTCAGGGGGGTGCAGGGATGGCAATCCGCATGAGCGCCAGGCAGCGGGGGCGCCATTGCACGGAGTCCGCACGCCATTGCGTGGAGTCTGGGCGCTTTTTGGCCCGCCCTCCCTCCCTTGCGCCTGGAACGCTCCGCAATGGAGCTCTTCCGGGCGCAGGGAGGTGTGGCGGGGAAAGGCATGGGGGCGGGGTGACATGCCGGGGGCACGGTTTCGTCACCTTGCCATGGGGCGCGCTCCCAGCCCAGCCCACCTCTGTGCCCAGAAGTTATATCTTGCCTTTCTCATGCAGGAAGCAAATGCTCAATGCAGCTTACATGGGCAGGCTAGTCTAAACCACCATTTTTCAATGGGGTTTTGTACAAATATACAGTCCTCTGTGATTCACCAAATCCTCTGTTCCAGATGTAGCCTTTGCAGTGCAGCCTCTCCTCTGGCTGCGTGCTTTCGGTACACTGTGCAATATATAATGTACACAATGGCTGACAGACTTCTGGAACCTGAATTTGGGGTGGAGAGGCCAGTGGCAAACCTCAGCTTGGTGTGCTGCAGCATTGAAAACATTTCAGCGCTGAGAATTCTCATTAGATTCAAAAGTGGAAATAAAATGGGAAGGGGCTTGGCCCCAGTGCCAGGAGGACCCCATGGTAAGTGAAACCACTGCTGGCAATTTGCTCTTTTGGGGTGGGGCCAGTAGTGTCAGCCTACCGGTACGCTGGGCATGTCTTCTGGGTGAGCGGCAGCGCGATCGCTGCATTCTGTTGCGTAACGGCGAAAGCCCGCCCGCTGCAGTTGTGACCAGCTGTAGGGGGTGGTGCTCATTTCCGTTTCTAAGCCGAAGAGCCGGTGTTCGTCCTAGGACAAGCTTCTGTGGTCATGTGGCCAGCATGACTATACGCCAAGGCACACAGAATGCCATTACCTTTCCACCTAAGTGGTACCTATTTATCCACTCACATTTTTAGGTGCTTTCAAACTGCTAGGTTGGCAGGAGCTGGGACAAGCAACGGGAGCGCACTCCGTTGCATGATCTTGAACTGCCAATCTTCTGGTCAGCAGCTCAGCAGTTTAACCCACAGCGCCACCACGTCCCTCTAAATATTGGACTACAGTAATGCTTTTCTTACATATTGAATACCAAGCGTTCCAAATCACGTTCCTCCCTGGGAACAGTGTTTGCCTCTTTAAACAAACACTGTCCTCAGGAGAGCAAAGATGGAGCTATGGAGCGTGTCCACATCAGGGCTTGGCCATATTTTCCTGGACACTGTCTGACCATTAACACCAGCAATAATTTCATAGCATCCAAATAGGGCTATTATAGTATCTCTAAGCCTCAGTTCCCTATTGCTTTTTTTTTTTTAAGGATATAATGTTCCACTTCATTATGCCAAACAACATAATTCAAAGTGCTGTGTAAATAGCAGATAATAAGATATATCCATGGTTCTTCCATATAGCTTGAATTGACATGTTGTCTTGCCTTTTAGATCCATAGTAGCTCCCAGCATTGGCACAGAGCTAAAAGGTCTCCTGTGTCTAAGCAAGAGTATTTATTTTGTGTTTGTCCAGTTCTAAGATTAACATGAGGCAAATCTAAGTGCACTTTAACAGCCAGGGCAGGCAGATGATAGCGCTGAGATTAACACCAGACTGTAAATTGCACAAGGTAACTATTATGCTTTGAGAAATAGGTCAACCTTTGATCTGACTTTTTTTATCAGCTACGGATGGAATCTGACGGATCCAGCCTCTAAATTAGACTCCTAAAATCTTATCAAAAGGAAATGGGGCTTTTTGAAATCATTAGCATCTCTAGAATAGGTTGATCACATTTCCCCTACTGCAGATTTGAGCCTGGGCTGCTCTTTAACCTTCCATTTCAAATATAATTTTCCTCTGAACAACAGCAGCAGCAACAAAATAGAAAGCGCAATCACTAACTCACCATCAAGAGAAGGTGAAAGCTGAAACTCATTCCTCCTTGGTACGGTTATCCATACATCAATGGCAGGCTGAAACTGTATGTTTATTTATTTGGCTAGGGCATATCTCTGAACCCCAGGGATTATAGAATTTCTCTGAAATGTAAGCATTTCCCCCTCATATGCCTTTTATCTTAGTGTTATGTTTGTGCACTGCCTTGCACACAAACATGCATACGACAGTCGCACTATTCACCAGTGTGACAGAAGAAAGAATAATGCCTGTAATAAATGTGCAGTGCTTCCTATGGATTCTAGCGAAAGGCAATAGATACATTTAGAAATAATCTTCCCCTCTTCCTGACAGTGCACTATTTGACAACTGGGAGAACATACTGAAAGTTTCCCGGAAAAATGCAGTTATTCCAATCCATGAAACCAGTCTCAGTTCATCTTGAGAAGGCAGTAAGTTATATGAACTATGCTGGTTTCAATGAACCATGTTAGGCACTGTTGAAATTTCATCTGTATTGTATTTTGTGATGCGTGTTGATTGTCAACAACAGAGCTGAGTTTTAGATGACCCTGATTCTTCTCATGGTTTGTAGAGCCTCACCCTTCATCATGAGAAATATGAATTCTTAGCTGAAGGAAGTGCAATTCAAATGTCTTTTCTCCCATTTTCTCCCCTCTTCATTCTAGTTCTTTTATCTACAGTAGGCTATATTAAGGAACCAAGCAGAGAGTCTGTGGAGACCAGGCATGGTATGTGAAGAAGCAGCCAATAAAGTGTGACTATCTGGTGTGCAGTCTCCCTGGCATAGCATAGCAGCTGCAGACATAGCAGCTGCAGCATATAATGTTCAATATGTTGCACCTTTTTACACAATCATCATCTGCTACATGTTTACATGTCCCTAAATAATCCAGTCTTTGATCACTAACACATCCAAACCTGAATATAAGTCAATCTCACAAATATTTCAAAGACAGGTTTTGAGCCCAAAATCATGGAATTTTCAATAACCCTCGGATAAATCAGGGGGGATGAAAACCTATAAAACCTAGGGAGTGTATAATTTTGTCTGAATTTACCCTCCCTTCATTTCTCCCATGTTGAGAAGGGCAGGAGCCAATCACTGAAGCAAGGGGAAAAAGAGGGAAATGGTGCTTGTGAAAAGGAGCATAAAATATCCCCTGAATAATGACACAAGACAGATAGCATTGAATTGATGTGGAAAACCCCCAGATTCAAACTACAGGAAAAAAAAAACCTCTAGGTTTTACACTTCAGAGAAAAAGCACACACGCACACAGAAAGAGCATAGCTACTTCAAACAGCTTTGAATTGCTGTGAAAAACCCAGCAGAAACACACACATCACAACAACACAAACTTGTGTGTGACCCCCTTTTTTCCAATATGAAAGCCCTTTCGATGTAGGACATTCGCAATGTTTAAACAGGCCCTTAATTAAGTTTAACAAGTAAGCCCCACGAGAGCTAGTTAGTACACTGTAATTTGCACACAAAACAGAGAGATATAAATTTAGTGTTCAATCATAAAATGTAGCAATATCAAATGCAACTTTTGGTTCTTTCAAAATAGCATTCATAATGTGGCATGGATGCTTCTGATTATGAGATAACCGGCCTAATTTTAACATTTTTTGCAGCATGTTTTCAAGAAACAAAACCCTCTGAGTTATGAATAGGGACGCTAGTCACACTTTGTATTGTCAGTTTTCAGCATGTATTGATTCTCTGTTGATCCCCTGCACCCATCAATGGAAGCACACTTATCTCTATTGCCGGCCTCCTTGGGTAGAGGGAGACGCGTGTTACATTTCAATGTACACAGAAGGTTATGAGTTTCAGTTTTAATTCCAAGTATCTAAAGCTGTTAACTCGACATTAGTTTCTGACCTTTACATCCAGGAGGTCAGAATGTGGGTGGGCAGCGCGAAAGAAATTATAACAACCTTGTTGTTCTGTTGGAGTTCAAAAGTGGATGTAGGTAAATTGATGGAGCTGGCAGTGCTTGCACAGAGATTGAAGCCTATGAGATCTTGGGTGGGAAGAGTGCGATGCAGTGTGGCATGCTGGGATTCCATGCTCTGGATAGGGGCAGGAGGGGGATGCTGCAGAAAACATCCACTGGAAGCATGGACAGCTCATTCATTAGGTGAAGTGATGCAAGTTTGCATCAGCGGAGGGTGAAAGGTGAATTTGGTGGATTCGGATAACCCTTCACCCAGCATCTGTGCCAGCCAGCCATCGATGGCCACAGACAATGCAAGCAGAAAGCAGATCATCTGCCTCTTTCCCATGAGGTTTTGTCAAACACAGAGATGTGGGACTTCCAGGTTTGTTTACAAGGACTGTGAGTGCAAAGGAGCTGCTTTATGTGCACTGTCCTTTTAAATAGAGCTGGAAGTCCCACACTTCTGCAACTGAAGAAACTGTGCAAGGAGCACAGAAAGGGGCTTTCCATTTGGAATGCACAGGCAGCAGTGGCGGACCTGAGGCAGCATTGGATGGCATTCTAGATTGCGCCACCCCCAAAAAGAACTGTAAAAATGCCCTTTTGCGTTTCCACTCCTTGTTTTTATTGCATTTGACTCTGAATTCAGCCAATTTCCATAATGTCTGTAGCTTTGCAGATCTGTGATCTCAATGCACATTCTTTCTTAAGCAGAACTGCTGATTTTCAGTATATCCAAATCATAGCGTGTTTTGATTGCTTGGCTTTTAGAAATCCAGCCCTCCAATCCAAAGGAGTCTCTAGGTGCCAAGCTCATTAACAGAACAGAGGGGTGTGTTTTTCTCCCCTGCATTGGTGTCATGTGTTCCATAGGAACATGCCATTCCTTAGCCGGCAATGTCATCCATTTAGCATTGTGATCCCTGAAATTGCATATAAGTCAATCTAAAGCCAAGAGACGCAACACAGTTAGATTTTCCATGTTCTGTTTTTGCAGCACATTTTTTGGGCGATGTCCTGAACTATTTCTACTAAAGTGCGTTTGACAGCAGAGCTTGGGCTGAAAAACGACAAATGGTTGGATGGAATATATATGCTAGGAAAAAAGTGTATACAAAGAAAGACTATGGAAAGCAGCTTACCAGACAGGATGAATATCAGTTTAGTCACACTTGATTGTCATGGCATATTGCTTATACATGATTGTTTGCAGTTTAATCCCCAACCCAGTTAAGACAACATTTAGGGATTTAAGTATGATCCTGCCCACAGTTTCCTCTGCCATGCCCCAAGCAGAGATCCATTCCGCTCTGCACTACTTAACATTAAACAACCCTGCAAAACATTCAATAGAGAGCTCTCCAATTTTGGAGGCAGCAGCAAGCAGCATGGGAGTTCAGAATGGTTTCTTTTTTTCTTCCTGCCAATGATTCAAGAGTGCCTATTTATCACAACCTTTCTGCCAGCCAGGAATCCATGGCTAGATCTGAAGCTGAACATTCAACAAAGCAATCCAACTTCCACTGAAGGGCGTTAGATTAAAAGCAACTACTGTGGGGGTATTTTCTTCCAAGTTCTTCTGCTGATGTCACATGCGGTGCAAGTTGTATTGTTGTAAACTTGGTGTTTTGCTCAGGCAGGGCCTTGACAATTATTTCAAAACAATGTGGCACACTACATTTTCAGGAGTGCTCTCATTCTTTTCTTATTGTAAAAAAAGATGCACACTTGTCATTTATTACATCAGCAAAAGAGTTGTAGCGGCACTTCTGAAGCTACTTCAGAAGCTACCTAACTAAATGGGCAATGAGGCACTTTTTCAAGTGATGCTCTTATATTTAGCACGAGAAGAGTAATTTCATCTTTGTACAGTGTTTCATCTAGTGGCTGTTTGCTGGTATTTCTTCTGCATTTTTATAGATTGTGAGCCTTTTAGGACCAGTAGCCATTTCATTGTCTGACTTTCTCGACAAACTGCTTTGTGAACTTGTTTTTTACAACAGTGGTATATAAATTTTCTTATTATTAACCATAATAACAACAGACAAACATCTGCTGCATAATGTAGACAAAGTAGACAAAGAAAAGTGAATATTGTGCCAATAATAGTGGGAGCTATACCCCAAAACTTGGAAAATTACCTGCACACCTTGAAATAACCACATATGAGCTGCAAAAAATGATAAGCACTTACTCACCTCACCACATAGGTAGTTATTCATAAAGAAAAACAAAATACTTATAACACTGCCTTGTGTTTCAAGAAATTTTTCTTTGTAGTCTCTCTCTCTCTCTCTCTCTCTCTCTCTCTCTCTCTCTCTCTCTCT